>JABSTR010000993.1:600000-949820 GCA_013339765.2 Haemaphysalis longicornis | reverse complement strand
AAAAACACGGTGTCCATTTATCATACAGAAGTGGCACGTCAGAGGGTCGTCATTAGTAGGAATGATTGCCTTCCTTCAAACCTTGGAGCCCCCTAAAAACGAACACGTATGGGAAGCCAAGAATGCGTCCCAACCACACACCTTTTTGGTCGTGCAGATTGGCATTCCGTGCTTCCAGATCACCAGTACCTGCGAGTCATGTCAGACACGTTCAGCTATTAAAATAGCACAAATTTTACCATCCGGCGTACTTCAAAGTTAAGCATATAAGCCTAGTTGAAATACCAAACAGCGGTGCCTGGAGGCATGGTAGTACTTCCACTGTTTGGTTCAGAGTTTTTAACGCGAAAGTATTAACCGCACCATGTTGGGAAAACCGTTGTGTTTGACCGGCGCAGAAAGTGTTAGCTGCTGCGAGCAGTAAATAAAAAACAGATTTGATATCGTACGCGATGAGGACCCAGGTCTTACCAAGGGCCAAGTGCGTTACCACTGCCTTGTCACCACGAGTCTAAAGCAGTGGAATTAAAGTTACAGCAGTGGAAAGAAGCAAAAAAATACAGCAGTGGAAGAAAAATTGACGACGGAGGCACGTGAGTAGAACAGGAAAACCCCAAGCGTGCGGAACTCTGACTCAGAAAGGAAGGGGGGGGGGGGTGTCTGCTGGTTGAATTAATTCGCACCAACAGAAGAAACGAAAGAAAAGAAAGAGACGCGAACACCGCGTTGCAGTAAGGAGTGCCTGGCGAAGTAATTGGCGCCCAACTACCAAACAATGAAATACGTAAATGCGGCGTAGCAGTAATGAACTCGTAGACTAATATCGCCAGGGTCGCAAATCACGTAGGTATACTTAAGTGCCCAAAGGAATTTTGTAATTTCGCCTTGAGTAAAAAGTGGCGCCAATGTGTGAGGGATGTGACCTTGGAAAGAGCTATGTGAATGGAAGAAAATTATGGGTGGTGTCTTGTACAGTACTGGCTTGAACAACACTGAACCCAAGAATGTTGAAAATACCAGTAAAAAGCAGCAGAAATGAGCAAGCCTTGTAACGCCCTGCGTTTCCAGCAAAATCCATGATTGTCTGAAGTAACACATTTAATATTTTTAGTACCGGTAATAGAGATAACTTGCCGAAGGAAATATTTAAAAAACTATAAAATACAAAAAAGTAAAACTAAAAATGTTACATAAATGAACAGACGTAATTTAAGAAATCTGCAGAAAATCACTTGATTGTTTAGTTATGCGTAACATTATTATGCTGTTTTTCTATAGTGTGAGTTCTTGACAGCCGAACATGGCTATAAGTAGCGAAAGACGTATTTTTTTATTTTAGATGCGAAGCCTCTCATGCTCGGGGCTGTGTCCCTCCCTCCGTCGTTGTCGTTGTCCGCCGTCCGCACTCTACTGCACATGCGCGTCTCTTCAGCCCCGTCAGCGTTTGAGCTGACGTCAGCGCAGTCCACTATAAAAAGAAATAGTTAGGCGGCGCCCGGTTTCGATCCCACGCCTCTCTGGCCGCAACGAGAGGTACGTGGCGCTCTTCCCACTGCGCTACAAACCGAGACGGGAGCACGTGCTACGAACGCGCCTTATGTCCTTCACTCATTCAAACTACGTCAAGAAGCTACTGATACAACGAATGCGCGCGAAGCTGAACGTCAACGGAAACGACGAACTGAAAACTAATGAGAACTTCAGTCGACCTCATGGCTGCTTCGCATACAACCCAGGGTTCCCCTACGGGAAGATGGTGTAATTTTTTTTTCAAAGTTGTTTTGTTTCTGTTCGCCAATAAGCAAATTTAAGCCATTACAGCAATGAAGTGCCTATAATTCACTAATGATGTATTTTTGCGAGCACGCAAGGCATACTGCAGAGTTTGTCCGCTTACGGTTTTTTTCGTATTTCCAATGTTCTTTTGCGGACTTTTATCGTTATTTTTCGGTTTTGAACGGAGATGCGTGAGGCATATATTTGATCTTGTCATATCATTATTGTTAAACTGTTATTAATATATTCTTTATTTGTTGTTTTCTCCAAATTCTACCTCGCCACTGTCTCCTTTACGCCACTGTAACGATTAAAGTTGAAAGGTCCGCAAAATCTCCATTTTTGTTGAAATCCAGGGAGTTACACAGTTTTAAGCCTCTTTCGCTGTGTTTATTTCATAGTTTAAATGTTCATTTGGAGACTTTGTCTATTATCCTTGGGTCTGGGTGGGAATGTAAAAATTGCATATTTTTATTTCGTCAAAGCATTTTTGTTAAAATTTGTTTTCCTATTTTTCCTAAATTTGTTTTTTTTTTAAGAATTCTGTCCTACCACATATAACGAATAAAGGTGGAACTTCCACCATATCTGCAATTTTTGTGGAACTACAGGGTGGTACATGGTTCGCAATTTCCCCATCTTTTATTTCGTATTTGAGAGTTCTTTGGCGAGCTTTTTTGTTGATTTTCTGTTTTGGCGGAAAATGTACAAGATGCATATTGTTGATTTTGTCAAATCATTTCTGTTAAACTTTTATATCTTCTTTTTTCTTATCGTTCGCTTTTTTAAAAAAAATTCTCCTACCAATCATCTTCATTTACGCTATTAATACAATTAGAGGTGCACTTTTCGCCAAATCTACATTTTGGTGGGAATGAAGGGCATTACACAGCTCGCGATTTCGCAATTTGTTATTTCGTATTTTGTATTTGTATTTGTATTTATTGTTCGTTTGGGCAGTACAATGCAGAAATACAATTCAGCGTTCTTTCGCGGACTTTTCTTGTTTATTCCTTTATTTTCCAGTACATTTACATATGCATATTTTTGATTTTGTCAGACCATTTTTTGATAAAATTTTTCTTTTTTGAATTTTCATTTATCGGTTTTTCAATATTCTGTCCATGCAATCATCTCAATTTATGCTATTATAACAATTAAAGGGGGAAGTTCCGCCAAATCTGCATTTTTGTGGAAATTGAGGGCGTTACGACGGTCTGGGCTGTGGGCGTACTCGGCAAAGAATGCTACGCATTAAAATGTGCACCTCATACATCTCCCCCCAAAAAACAAAGATTAAGCAAAAAAAAAATGCCAGGAAAAGAACATCGGAAATACGAATAAAAATACCGTACTTGAGGAAACCGTGCAATGCCGTGAATTTCTACAACACTGCCTCATTGGCGTAAGTAACGATATAAATCTTCGTAAAAGCGTAAATGTAGACAAGGGGCCGAACGTACATTTGAGAAAAAAGAAAAAAATATGAAAATTTTTCCAAAACGAACTGACGAAATTTATATCTTTCACACAGCCTCGCAAAAACGAAAACGGAAAAATAAATCACGCACCCCTCCATCTAAGTACAAAGTTGGTTTAACGGGAAGCTTTCTCTTGACACATTCTTTAGTTGCCGTCTCTCTGTTTCGAGCCCTCGTCAAGTAACTTGCAATTCGTAACACTGTCCATTCTCGCAAATATCGAGTCGGAAACTGTCTAACAGGACGCCACGGCGCAAGCGTTTCATGTTCCTAATTCCAAGCCTTCGCCATGCGAGCAGTTCGATAGACACTGTCTTCATAACGCAAGGTACCCAGGTTCTATACGGGCCACGGGAAGCGTTTTTGACTTTCCCTTCACCCATGATCATTCATCATCATCGTCAGAAAAAGCTGGCTTTCCTACAGGACGTACTGGCGTACAACGACATCAGTGAGGACACTGATGCTTCGTTTTAACAAGAGGATCAAGAAAACGTTGGAAATAAGAATAAAAAAATAGCGAGAATGAGCAAACCGTGTAACGCCCCGCATTTCCACAAATATGCATAATTGGCGGAAGTAACACGTTATAAAAGCCTAAATTGATAGTTTGGTGAACGGAATTTCGAAAAACCAAGGAAATGCGGAATTAGAGCAAAAAATCTTACAAAAACGAACTGACAAAGTCCATATCATGCATCTTATATAGCTCCTTCAAAAAACGAATACTGGACTTAAACAGCCAGAAACAAAATGTTGTAAATACGAATAAAAATGGGGAAAACAGGCTAACTCTGCACTAGGCCGTGCATCTGCGTAAACATACGTAAATAACAAAGCAAAGGCATTAAACCGCTGTCATGGTAGAAAATCATTGAAAAAAAAATAGAAACAATCCTCAAGAATATTGATTGAGTGTAGGGTTTAACGCGCCGACGCAACGCAGGCGATGAGGCGCGTCGTAGTGGAGGGCTACGGATTAATTTTGACCACCTGGGGATCTTTACGTGCGCCGAAATGTCGTATACAAGGGAGCTTTTGCTTTTCGCTTCCATCAGAACAGTGCCCGCCGCGGCCGGTAATCGAACCCGCGACCTCGTACTCAGCAGCGCAACGCCTTAGCTACTGCGCCACCACGGCGGGTAATCCTCAAGAACAATAAAATACCCTAACGTATTTGTCTTCTGATACCCAAATATGTAAAGAACCCGAATTGTAGGCAAGCGGCGTAAGAACGCCCCGCGTTAATAAATAATTCTCTTAATGTGTGCAGATTTTTTTCAGCCTAATTATGCAATTGGTTCAATGCATCTGCTAGCGAACGGCGCATCCCCCCTCAGAGCTCCCGTTGAAATGTGCATAAATTGTTAGTTCTGGGGAGAGGCCTGCGTTACGAGAGTCCTTGGTCCTTCCAAGCACCGCGCTTGGCAGTGAGCTCTTTGGTTTTGTATTAGTGCGAATGCACTTCTTAAGCGAGCCTGAATCGTCCGCCGCCGTCGTCCGATATAGCAACAGCTAGCAACAGCTGCGGGTGCGCGCGCTCCTCGTCTTCCTCCTCGTCCTAGCAACGGGGGAGATGGGCGCGCGCTACTCTCCTCCTCCTAGTCTTCCCTCAACGGGGGGAATGGGCGCGCGCTACTCTCCTCCTCCTCTCTCCGCTCAGTGACTGCGGGTGTAGGGCGCCTCCTCTCCACTTCGGGCGGGAGAGCTCTCGCTCGCGTAGCGGGCGCTCCGCATTCCGACTCAGTGACTGCGGGGGTGAGGGCGCCTCGGCTCGCGTACGGCGGGCCTCTCTCCTCCTCCTCTCCGCTCAGCTCGCGTTGAAATGTGTAGCGGTGTTGGGCGCCTCCGCTCCGAATCGGGCCTTAAGAGCTCTCGCTCGCGTAGCGGGCGCTCCGCATCCGAGCCTTCGCGTGAGGGCGCTCGTGTAGCCCTCGCCGTAACGGCGGGCGCTACTCTCCTCCTCCTCTCTCCGCTGCAGTGACTGCGGGTGTTGGGGCGCCTCCTCTCCACTCCAAGATCACGATATCCACCGTAATCGCGCAAATCAACAACCGTGCATTCGCACTTACACACTCTCCCCCTCGGGGAAGTGCGAGGGAATTTTATGTATTCTTGCAGCAATATATGTCTAATCCCCCAGTTTTCATTCCCGTGAAGCCGCTTTACTCGGCGGCGCACGTCCTCACCATTGCCGACCCCGCTATCAAGCTTTCAGAACTGTTATTCCCCTGCACCCCCTCCCTTCCTCTTTAACAAGTTGCGCAATTGGCTGATAACGGCGGTAGCGCCCTTATCAGGCGTTACCAAAGCAACTCGCCCGCTTTGAACGCCGACGTGAGCCCACAATCCTTCTTCACCATGAAATGCTTTGCGGTTGGAATTTTCGCCATAGAGTTTCTTAGTAAGTATATTAGAGGAGAAACTACACCTTGGAATCCATGTCGTCGTGGAGTGTTATGGGAAAACCACTGATGCTGGCTTCGGCTTGGCGTAACAAGCCGAAGCCAGCTGAAGCGGATTCTGAAGCGGTTTGTAGTGTTTGGGGCCCTATTGTCGACTGTACCAATTCACCGTGAACTGTAAATTAGCCGGAAGTGTTTTCTCATTATCTTTCAATTTTGGTCACGTGCTTCCGGTTGACAAAGCGGTTGTGTGTGTTTTTGTCATTTGGACGTTTCATGCACGACGAATGGTTTCATGACGTTTACTGGCCCCAGTTCTAAAACTTGCCTTAATTCTCTTTACTGAAAGCGCGTAACTCTTGGCTGGCGATCAAAAACTAGACTAAATACAGCGGACATGACAACGTATGCCTGTCTTTGCTAATCAACAAAAATACGCCTTGTATGTCACGCCCTCTCTGTCATTGGCTGAGAAGGCGTGACGTAATTTAAACAGTTGGCAGGAACGTTTACGTCACACATCGGCAACTTCAGCGTGCGTAAAAGTGACGTCATGTTACGTAACAACTTGAAAATGGTGGTTGCTGTCACCATGAAACAGGGCAAAAAATTTCACCGACCTTCGGCATAGGCAAATCCCCGTGAATTGTCAGCATGCGCAGTTTCGCATGAAGCGTGGTTTAAAACTGTTTTTTACCGAAAGAAATAATAGGTTTGACTGTTTCCCAGTCAGTGATCATGGAGCATACAAATAACGTGCCGTATTTGGTTTTTATACTCTGCAATAAAAAGAAAATTGTTTTTATGGCGTAACAGCAACATAAGAGGGCAGTACGAGCCTCTCCATGACAAAGAGAACTCAATGCATGACATTTGGCCACAGTCCTCCTAGAAAGCTGGTGAGTCACATTATCGAACTCAAGAGCAAAATAACAAAGAAAACTGATTGTTTTATTCATTACTGCGCTGATGGAAGTCGAGCTTGACGAGTGAGGGAATAGGCGGCATCAGTACACTCCGCAGTTATCAGACGCGGCGCTTCGCTGTCTTTACCGCGTCGTACAACCGATAATACCGGCCGCCTTTTTCTGTGATCACGCCATGCACTTGTAACATAGCAGCAGATGGTAGCATGGTGGTGGTGACGGCGGGGAATGTGATAACACAACAAAGCTTGCATTGAAGCAAAGAGCTCAACTATGTTGCTAAAAGCGATTGAAATAAATAAATAGATATACGGTAAGAAAGATTGTGTCATGTTCTTTAGCTCAACATCCATCCGTTTCGCTAGCTTTTGGATCAACGTTATTTGATCGCTTTGTGGCGTTGACATGGCGTTGACGCCAATTTTAACCTGAAGAAATGTGTTTCCCTTGCCAGCCTCAGCTGCCTTCCTAATTTTTATAATACACGCCAAGTGTTTTTATATCTTTTATGTACAATATTTGATACCTTGGTTGTGATCTTTATAAGCTAAGCGTCAAATTACCCTGCATGACGTCACCACTATACGTGCATCGCGTAAATGATTGCTTACGTTGTGCTTACGCAAAAGAACATGGCGAATTCACTGTGAATTTGTGGAGTCGAGAACAGCTAGGGCCCCTGCTTTCTTCACTATGCATTAGCACGTCTACGAGCTACGAGGTTGCCGAAATCTTTCCAGCTCTGTAGTAGCTGTGAGCCGTGGCAACTGCGTGTTCGGTGAAAGAGCAGGCAGTGCGTGATCGTACCTAACCTTGGTCACATAGAGTTTCTTAGTAAGTATACTAGAGAGGAAACTGCGCCTTGTAAGCCATGTCGTCGTGGGGGTTCATGGGAAGACCCCCCTGTTTGACTTTGGCATGGCATGACAATTGCATTCTTAAACGGTTTTTGGGATTTGCTTTCTTCACTATGCATTAACACGTTTACGAGCTACAAGGAAGCCGAAATCCTTCCTGTTCTGTGGTAGCCGTGTTCGGTGAAACAGCAGGCAGTGCGTGATCGCACCTGACGTTGCTCATGCCGCAGTCGAAGGACGCATGACTGAGCGGGTAACATGCCGCCGCGAAATTTGTAGCCGACGAAAAGAAGAAACAAAACGTACTTCGACGCAGACAAGATACGACCACGGGGATACGACAGATACGGGCGCTTGTATGCGTCCTATCTTGTCATCGTGCACGAGGGTCATCATTCCATGCCAAACGTCCCAGCCGTAAAACGGATTGCTCAATTGTGGGTCATCACGGATTATGCTCAGTGTTTTTGTAAAAATTGGGGTCATCCTCGCATGGCCCACAATTCCCTGAAAGTGTTTTGTCCCAAAAATTTTGTTCAGCGGCCCTTTTACCTCCAGGGTTTCCAAGGCAAACTTACGTCTGTAAAAAAATTTATAAAAAAATGTTGAGGTAACCTTTGCCGCATATTTATAATGGCCACCATTTTTGTGAACATGATGTTGAGGTTTGCTTTTTGCTGGATTTTTTGCTTTTCTTTGCTGGGATTACGCCATTCAAAATACAAGATGTCGAACGTTTTCAAACATTTTTAGCGTTTTCAAAATACGAGCACATTCTCTCAGCCAATGAAGCATTTGTAACTGTATCTCAGCATTGTAGACAATTGGTAAAAACTATATTTACAGTGAAAAAAGGTGAAATGTGCGAGAAAAGCGTTGTCAACTTGGAAAAATCACCTTTTGGGCCATATTCACCTTGAAATTGCGCATTGTTGTGCTCGTTGTAAAAATATCAAATACAAGCCATTCCCTGTGCAAACAATCGCAGTTTATTTCAGAAAGTTTAATCAGAACAGTTTTTTGTTTTAGCACAGAAAAAAAGTTTCAATTGTTTACAGCGACACTACTTCACCCCGTTGTTCCACAGAGCGTCTTCTGTGCACGCATGCGCCTGCCTGCATGAAAGACTCGCGAGATAGCGGGTTCGCGCTACAAGAATACCTTTCCCCGCAGTGGTATTTGTAGCGTCAGTACAGGAAAAAGGAATAATTCGCGTGTTGGTGAGAAACGTACAACGTGGAGCTAGCGGTGGTGCGCCCATTCCATGGGTACCGGTGGCTGACGGTCGTGGCACCGGTTCACTACGAAGGCGACGTTTTCATAGGAACACTCAAGAAATTTTCCAAGCTCTTCAAACAACTTATTATGTGAACTAATGGTAAAATTATTAAAATAAGAGTTTCAATAAGCTTGCCCCAAAATATTAACATTGTTGTTAACTGCCAGCCTGGCCAGCAGAATAGTAGGAAGAACGGTTCCGGCAAAAATACGCTTTGCTTCCTCTTTCGTTACCTTTAAAGAGCCTGTTTTATTTTCAACTTTATAACAACACCCGATTCTTTGCTTTTTTGTGGTACTCTGTTCGAATATACAGCGACGAAAACGTTTCGGTCCAAACCAATGACGAAACTAAGGCGAGCCCACAATATAATGGCGGCCCATGACCTCACAGACGGCCTTGATATGAGCCGCATAGACGCTAGCGCCAGATTCCTCTATAGTGTATATAGTAAAAACTGATTTTCGCACGTGTACTTCACGCCTAAGCGCACGCCCACCAACGGTTGTCCGTTTATGCATGCACTGCTTGGGGGTGGAAGCAGAGGGCGTGCATGCACAGCTAGTCTTCATGCCGCTACCGATGACATGCGCGTTGTGCTTGCGGGAAATTTAACGTGCGAGTCTCGCGACCAAATGCGACCATTCAGCTGTCCTCAATGGTCGAGCGATTCGGGTTTGGGTTGGTGTGTTACACATACAGTAAGATGCCGACAATGCAGTAGGGAAACGGAGAGCCACATGTCTGTCCATTAGAATGAAGCCAGGTTTTAACTCCCTACGCGACAAACGCGCGTCCCTCGCCCGGAGGAAGAACGGCGGGAATCAGAGGACCGTCTGCCAGAACAGAAGCGCGAAAGGATGCGAAAACAACAAAAAGCCACTGCCGCCGCCGTTGCGACCGCAAGTTCCAGCTCGTCGAGTAGCTGGGAATTCCTCCCGGCTGAACAGCAACTTCGACGTGAGCCAATATTTCTCTTTCAGCTTGAAGGACTTTTAGAGAGACAATTGGGCGGTGCCTATCACTTCCAAGCACACGCACATATCCGACTGCCGGTTTATGCAGGCACAAGTTGGGAGTGGAGGGAAGAGGGGGGTAGGGGCGTGCACGCCCAGCTTTAGGTTTCATGCCATCACTGGCTCGCATATCCGTTCTGCTGGCGGCAAGTTTAAGCGTGTACGCCCACCGCCCCATTGTGATCTATCCGATTTCCTCAGTGGTCGAGCGGATTGAGTTGGTGTGTTACACAGACAGTGAGATGCATACGACGCGGGAGGTAAACAGACAGCTCCATGTTTGTCTGCTAGGGCAAACCTCGAGTCTATCCAGGTTTCATTCAGATAAGTGCTAATTTCTCAATCGCAAATTACAAACAAACGTGTTTGGTTTCATACATGGCGTGGCTGGCGTAGAGATTCGCAGGCTATCCTTCTTCACAGAGTGTACGGCCGCTAATTTTTAAGAGCGAAGCTCTTCAACAAATCGTGATTTTTCGTGTCTGCAGTTAAAAATACCAAGAAAATTCCGAGCGCGCACACGTGAGCGCGCGCTTCGCTGCGAGCACCCGCCAGTTAAAATAACCAAGAAAACGCCGAGCGCTCGTGTGTGCGTGCCTCGCGGCGTTTGCCCAGCGTCCCTTGTGCACGTTTGTCGAATCAAACATGCTCACTGAACGAGATTGCCAAGATTGGCAAAAAATAAACTCCAGCGTACGCCGTGATCGCGGCAACAGTTGCTCGGAACGAGAAAGACACGCCATAGTGTAGAAGCCTCCAAGCGCCTCTACAAGGTGATGTCCAATGAATATCATGCCTAAAAAGTGAAAGCAGCTCATACGTACAGCAACAAATGATTGTTGCGGCAGCGAAGAAGCATACCGGCTGCAATCGTGGACTTAAACCATCGTGAAGGTCATGAAGGTTGCGTGCAGCATTGCTACCCTCAAGTCTTACGGGCTAGTGTCAGCTTCAGTCGTTTTTTTTTTTTCATTAGCGGCCTTCTTTTGTTTGGATGAATACCTTGGAGTTTACGAATGAAGTATGGATGACGTGATTATTTGTGTACAAACCTTTGGCTTTTGTTGATGTGGCTAATCAGCGGCGCAGTGGGTGTTAGCTGCGAGATCCCCTAAAATATTTAAAAGGCTGTCCCCTCATATACTTTGAATCGCATACACCCACCTTGCTTCTCACGACATCAACATCTGCTCGCACCAGCGAAATTAATTGTCGTTTCACGGTACTGAATAATTTCAGTAGTTTACCGTGCTTTATAAACACCACATGCACCGCACCTCTTGTCCGCCGCGAAGAAAGCAATAAGACGCTGTGTCCGCTGTAGCTGCAAAGAAATAATTTGCCAGCCGTAGAGGGTTTCCTATTGCACAGTCGATATATCTCCCCTGCTTTGCGCACGGAGCTCAGTCCCAACAGTCTGGCGGAAGTAACTGCGCATATGACTGAGTATATCTACCTCACGCCAAGAAAAAAAAGAAATGTTTGGAACCCCAGCACCCATAAATACAAGCACAGAACACGCTGACCAATACACTTAAGCTTTCACGTTTGGGAATTACTCTTAGTACCAAACAGCGCCATTTCCCGAGCTTCCTTAGCCGTGCTCTGATCATGCTGGGAAATCAATTCTGAAGGTTCTCGGCTGTAACTGGACACGGCTAAGAGAAGCGCAGCGGCGAACTTAACTCACGTTGAATCACTTATGCATGCAGAGTGGTGAGAAACTTCGTAGAATCAAATATTGACATCCGTCGATCCTTTTGAGCGGGCGTTCCGTGTTATACGGATTCGCCGCACGGCTGCACTTATAAGAGCTTCCGCCTGGCTTCGTTCTGCAGCAGCATTCAGTGCATGATTTTCAAGACCATGTTTGTATAGAAAAACTGTCACTAAAAGATGGCGCACGTTCTCCTTCCGCGGGGTAGCCCCACACAGCAGGGACGCCGTCGCCGCTACGTGACCTCCGATCGGCGGTGGTGAATCTGGCGGTAACCTTTGTCCACAAACAAAACTTCAGCGCGAGTTGACCAGGAAAGCATTGGAGGACTCTGGTATTGGCAACAGGGCACGGATATGCAACAACTTACACAATTCAGTATGAATAAGTAGTGTAAACTACTGCTTGCGACTTCAAGTTTTTTTTTTCGTTCACTGAAACCGTGCAACCGTTAATTGGTTGAGGTAAACGTTGAATTCATATTACATCTAATTCTTTCAGGTGCACCACTTAAAACTTTCAGACACGAAGTGACCGTTTTATAACAACATTTACAATTACCCCGTTCCCTAATTTAGCTGTCGCAACTGCAGAAAACGTGTAGAGTCAATGGGAATACATCGTATATAATCAGCTTAATCCTTCAATCCAGATGAGACAAACTGGTACATTGCTTGGCAGTGGGACGTGGGGATGAAAAAAGATACGGAGGAGAACTTTTTTTTTTTTGTAAAACGTTCTCCAGCTTTTTATCCGGGATTCAGTGGTCGGTTGGTTCGTTCGTTTCCGGATCTCAAATCGTTGTGATCTCCAACTAGGGCCACCCATATGAACGAGCAAGAGACGTTCGTTGCGTATAGCACCATTTGTTGCTGCCGCATCATTGACGGAATATATATTTTTAAGGAAAATCGAGCGCTACAAACGAGGATAGAAAAAACGAAGAGCTACGAGACCGTGCAGCTGTTTAAATTTGAGTTCCATTCGGCGCCGCTCCTAACTCGGGGCAGCAAAGTGGAGAGGAGAAAAATGCTAGGGCAAGAAGTCTGAGGGAAAGGGGTGAGGAGGCGAGGAGCCGACGAGAAGGTGTGGGGAGTGCGTGTCGCGGCGCAAATGTTCAGGTGGGGAGGCCCGCTTGATGGACTGGCTGCCCCTAGTGATGGCGTATGCTCGGACGTGCACGTGTTCTTCTAGTTGAGAGAGCCGGCGGGCGATCGGCGGTATCAGTGTCCGTGTACGGATAAGAAGGGTAGGTGTAAGAACAGCCATATAAAAGCTTCTAAACACAATCAGCTCGGCTGTTTCCTCAGTGTTCGCACCTAACTTGCGAAGGTTGCCGAATTTTTTGAACAAAATGTGGCGTAAGCACTCACATATCCGACCTCATATGGGAATACCTAAGAATGGTATATAGCGCTGAACCCTAAAATAATCACGGGTTTACCGTGGCGAGTTTCTATGTACTATTATCTTCATCCTCAGGCAACCACGCTATTCGCTGTTTCATGGAAGCCGAATATTTTATCTATGCTTAGTTCTAGTTGAAGCTGATCCGCGCGCGTTGCTGTGGATGCCACGTGTCTGTGACGCACTCTGCGCTTAATTGAAGATTCGCGCGTGATTCGATATCACTCCGAATAAATGGGCGTGGTGCTGATGTAAACACGGTCACCGCTAGAGAATTTTGGTCCATCGTACGTTGCTGTTGTCGCTGCGGTTTCCAACACGCAGTGCATGCTGCTGGATGTTCGAGTGACTTATTTGGATAGTATTGGATTGAATTGAAGTACCTCATCGAACTCAGGCTAGCGACAGTCACGACTGCAACTTCTCCCGAAAACTTCAAACTCATGGGTTGCGAATTGGGAAGGTTTTACGTATACAATGCGAGTGTTTCGCGCATTGCCATACATATTCTTCTTGCTCAAGATCCATTTACGGTGCCGGAATCCCATTTCTCTTGTATCGGCTGCTGTGCGTACACACTGTCTTCGCTGTGCCACCATCCCTGTGAATTTAAGTTCTAAGCACGAGGAACCGCTGAATTCGTAGTGCGAAAACATCAGCAAGATGTGAAATTTGGCCAGTTTGGCATCGCCAAGACTACATCAGGTTGTCACAGGTAACCGACAGAGCAACAAATTCCCCACTACATCACCGCGAAATGCTGCACCATAAATTGAAACCTGAGGAACTTGAGTGTTAAAGGGTCGAGATATATGTGGACTGTAAGCGACATGGTCTTGCGTCTGATTAATAAGGACAGCAGTGTGGGGGCCTCGAAATCATCACAGAGCTACTTTTGAAAGAATGTGCTGGCAAAGAACATGGTGGCTGACAAAATGTGTTATACTCAATGCCGAAGAACGATAGGAATAAATGTTCCCCTCGGCTGTCTGCCGGCGTTTAAAAATACAAAGATGCAGTAACAACTCCGGAAACAATAGGGAGGCCGATCACATATAATAATGTAGTTGCGCATGCGCTAGCAGTGTGGTTCTTGTTTGACGCTATTTTGCTCACGAACTCAATTTGCTTCACCAACCCTAGCACTCCCCTAACTCACACCACCTATCTGCTACCTCTACCGCCTGCTTTACACCGTCATCCTGCCAACTTCCACGCACCCTTCTCACCAACTTGGATGTCGCAGTCTTTTTGGGAAATGACACTACTACTTATAGCTAAGCAAAACTCTCGAAGGAAAAAGATGACGACATCTCTGAAAATCAATGTAATAAAGTGTTCCAGTTGTCCAGCGACTCACCGCACACATTGAAGTTGCGGAGGAGGTATTAAGCCAATAAACGTGATAAAAAATATACGATATAAACGTATATACGATATACGATATCTGTACGATATACGATACGGATAAACGATATAATGTCGGAGTACAGCTGAACTGAAAAAGAATGACTGAATAAGCAGACAGAGATTGAAAAGGAGAGCTCGGATGGGCGGAACGCAGGTCTTCGGCTTGCCTTAGTCACTTATTTATCAATGTCATCGTTGCCTGCACTTGAACCAAACAAGGTTTAATCCAACTTACAGAGTATTTGGCAGAACGAGGAAGTTTCCGCTTCACTCCGCGAAGATCAAGGAAAAGGCTAACTGTACTTCTTGAAGGGCGAATGGGCTAATCTTCTTATTACATGGCTCCCAGACACCGCATCCTTCTTTGCTTTTGCCTTCGTTGTTCCTGTCGCAAAGGCCCCGTAAAAATATTCTTCTTCGGCCACAGTATAGCGCCGCCTATAGAGGCTTTCGTCTGCAGAAACGTGTGCGATACTTAGCGCGCCGAAGTCGGTAGCACCACACAATGCCTTCCTTGCAAGCAGAGAGTGTAATTGACGATTACTGGTTTTTTTCGATCCGGCGGGATCCGCGCACTGCTCATTGGATTTTCCCGGGCAACAAACTGCTACTTGTGCTGCTGATATTCGGTTATGTGTACATTGCGAAAATTGGTGGCCCCCGCTTCATGAAAAACCGCAAGCCTTACGACGGCCTGAAGCCTCTCATCGCGCTCTACAACTTCGGCAATTCAGTGAGCAATGTGTGGGTCGTGACGGCCGTTCTCTCCAGGACGTACCTCGGTGGGGGCTACAGCCTCATTTGCCAGGGAATTGATTTCTACGCTGACGACGAGAACACCACGGCGCTGTTGAGCCTCTTGTGGTGGTACGTCTTGGTGAGAATAGGAGACTTCATCGACACCTTCTTCTTCGTCCTGCGGAAGAAAGACTCTCACGTGTCTTTTCTACATGTCACGCACCACGTTATTGTTGCGTTCAACGGCTGGTACGGCCTCACGTATGGTGTTGATGGCCAGCCTGCCTTAGCTGTAGTGGTCAACGCGTCTGTGCACGCCATTATGTACTCCTACTACTTCCTATCTCTCCTCGGTCCCGCAGTTCAGAAGCACCTGTGGTGGAAGCGATACCTGACACAGCTTCAGCTGGTTCAGTTTGTGGTACTGTTCGCCCACGCCTGCTTTCCCTTATTGTTGAACTGTGGTTACCCGAGGGTTCACGCTTGCGTCATTTTGTGGCAGTACATCCTGTTCTTCGGCTTGTTCGTGCGTTTCTACATCAATAGCTACAAGTGGAAGCATACCCCCATGCTCACCAATTATGATACGAAGAGTAAAGAGCGATAAAATGCAGTGTCCCTCTGGCGCCAGATTTCAAATTTTAACAAGCATTCAATGTTGTTCCTGGATCCGCTCTTACTTTCGGTTTTCTTTCATGTGCTAAAATTATAGGTCTCTTCATCCCGTTACTGTTCGTGCATTTGTGACAATCGTTTATGTTATCATGACGAAGTGTCGCGTCTAACGCACTTATAATTTTGTCAAAACAAAGCTAGTCATAAAGTGCCGATCTCTCGAACAATTTCTCATGTGAATGAGGTGTTATTTTTGTAATTGTCTTGCTTTGATATTCCGGAGTTATGTATTCCTAAGTTGTGTTTACTTCTGCAATAAAATACGATAAGGGCCACTTACATTCCTGACAGCAAATATCCATTAAGGCCAACTCGTCAAATAAATTTTGAGTGAAGACTAATGAAGGCTCCTGATCTCTTGTGAACGCCACAGTGGATGGCGTGCACGCTGTAGAATATCATGTAATGAAACTTTCCTAGTAAGGTGTAATTAATGGACATAAGCATCCATTAAGTCGCGAGTCTCATCTTTTTCATCAACCGCGAAAGGGAACGCAAAGAGTAACTGCCGTCATCATCGGCACCAACACGAATGGTACCAGAAGTCAAGTGATCTGAGCTGGGGTACTGCGCAGAGGAGAAGCGTGGTGGGGCTCTTGCACCGTTGCTGAGCTTCCGCTTTCTTAGGCAAAAGCAGGCTTCAGTATCACTGCCAAATTTTTCATACATGCAGTTTGCAATTCCCTAAGCTCTGTATGCAGTTTACCTTTGTAGTGCGTATTGATAAATACGTTTGCTTGTGTTCCATTTATAATGCATGGAAAAAACTGGTTTTTTAGTGCAAGGGGCTGCAACTTTCAAAATATGTACGTACATTGGACTCACATTAAACGAAACCGCAAGGGGCTGGTAGAATTTGTTCTGTTTATTAGTAGTTCTATCTATAAGAAATAGTTTAGCATTTCACGATGCGAAACCCAAGTCATAAAGTAGAGCGATGCATTATGAGCAAGGACTGTAGTGGACAAAAGTAAGCCGTGAATCAGTTTTAGAAGGTGCTCGTGTAATTGATAAAAAAACACCAAAAAACTTTGTATTATTCCTGCCCAAGTACAGTGGGGGCCGCGATGTATGCCTTGTGTACAACTTCATGTTTGCTTGGTTTAGTTTGGCAGCCTTCCTTTAGGGGTGAAGCCCTTTGCTGTGGGCGTCTCATGTAGTAGTCGTAACCGTCGTCTCATGTAGTCACGGTACTAAAACACCGGGACACTCGTTGACGCCTCGCGCTAGAACATCACGCGTATTAAAAAAACACCGAAGCACTTGTTTACGCCTCGCGCTGGAACGCTTCATAACCAATACTCAGAAAACACCTGGATACTCGCTTACGCCTCGCTTTAGAACGCTTCGTGCTTAAAGACACGAGTCGTTTACAGCAAAACTGTATACCTCTACCCCCGGAACGGTTTCATCTCCGTTCGCACGAACGCCAAGGCGCCAAGAATACGCTTATACACTGGATGCTTCGCCACTTCCCAGGTTCACATTAGTCAGGATGGCCCGAATTTTTTTTAATACTGACACCAATGCTCTACAGACAGCGCATGATGATGATGAATAAACCTTATTTCAGTCTAGCTGGTGAGGTTAAAGACCCGCCCGGGGGGAGGCTTCCTTAGTCCGGAATGCTTTGGACCGTGCTGGCCATCCCTGCCCTCTCCGCTAATCGTCGCGGGTCTGAGAGGTCGGAGCTGGTTAGCAGCTGAACCCATTGCTCATAGGTAGAGTTGTGTTAGGGGTGAGGGTTTGGGATTGCTGGCACTCCTACACCATGTGGTACAGGGTGCCTGTTTGGGGGCAGTATTTGCGTATGGCGGGATAGGGTGGGATACATGGTATTTAGAAGGGTGTGATGGGGGTAGGAGTTAGTTTGCCGTCTCCGGTAGGTGGTAGCTTCATCACGGGAGAGGTGCGGGTGGGGGAGTGGGTATTCGCGACGCCCGTTCCTATAGTGGCGACTACTTCGGCGTATGTTTGCTGTGGGGTGGGCTTAACTGTTGCTTCAGACGGGGTTCGTGGCCCTCGTGGGAAACGGCCGAGTGCGAGTGAGCGCGGGCAGTGGCATGTGCCGCGTCGTTACCTCGAGGGATTCGTGACCTGGAGACAATATTATTTGCAGTTGTGGGAGTACTTTCCCGTGATGTAGAATTGTGAAGGTGGGTTGAGGTGTGCGTCCATGTAGGTGTTTCTGCAAGCGGCTTGGCAGTAGGTAATAATTGTTAAAAATTCTGCGGCTGTTGCGGCGGCAAGGGTAATGAAACCTCTTCAGCTGTGTCGATAGAGTTGGTGAAAGCAGTCACGGCAGTGAGCTGAGTTTCTTTGGCATTGACCACGCTCGGCGGGCCCAGGTTCATGAAGGGTCGGAAACTATACGACGGGATAAAGCCGCTCATCATCCTCTACAACGCCTCGATGGTGCGGCTCAACTGCTACTTCGTCGCGGCGTTCCTCTCCAAGTCGTACATGGGCGGAGGCTACAGCCCGCTCTGCCACGGCATCAACTTCCAGGCTCGCGACGACACGTCCATGAGCATGTTGAGCCTCTGCCGGTGGTACCTCATGGTAAGGATTGCCGACTTCCTGGACACTTTCTTCGTGCTGCGCGATGACTCGCACATATTCTTCCTGCACGTGGTGCAGCACATTCTTGTCGTCTTCAACGGCTGGTTGGGCCTGGCCTACGGCCCCGACGGCCAGGTAGCCCTTGGCGTCATCCTGAACAGCTTCGTGCACGTGGTCATGTACTCATACTACTTACTCTCCCTCATGGGACCAGCCGTGCAGAAGCATCTGTGGTGGAAGCGCTACCTGACGCAGTTGCAGTTGGTTCAGTTTGCCGTGCTCTCCATCCACGCGTGCATACCGCTGTTTATTAGCTCTAGATATCCGAGGGCTCACACGTACACTACTCTGCTCCAGTTAGTGTTCTTCTTAGTATGTTTTTGATTTCTACCTAAACGCGTACAAGCAGAGACATTCAATCACTGTCACCAATGGTGACAGTAAGAGCAAACCAGGTTACAATACAATGCTTTTGTTCACCTTTGTTTAAAAAACGCCTGCTTCTGATGCTCTTTTTGCTGCTGATCTAAGGTCATTGCTGACGGCCGAAACATGTGTGTTCTTTATCCTGGTATAATTTTCTGTAATCAGCGCTCATGATTTCATTCTCAAAAGTCACCCGTATTTGAGTTGTGAGGTACCGAAGGAGAAGGTAGTCTGATTAAACCCGTCGTTTTCTTCCTAGGGAGCTCAACGGCTGGTTCTTGTACATTTCTTGCGATGATATCCAATAATAATATGATGTTGTTGTTTTGGCTATCTATAGACATAAAAAGAATTTCTCGGTGGACTGTCGACTGACTGATTCATGAACACCCAGCCAAAACTGCCAGACTTGAAGACATGTAACTTCGGAACCGTATTTATATCATGGCCCGGGGGCTCTATAACTTGCGATTTTCGGAAATCACACCCTTAGCAGAAGAAAATGAGTAAATTTATTTTTCGCGAATTTGTGATTATCTCGCTCACCCACGCAGATATTGAAGTGCTCTTTAACAGCAAAGCTGTTTTGCAAATCGTTTCTGTATGGTGTCCGCAGTTAAATATACCGGGAAAATGCCGAGCACACGTGAGCGCGCGCACGTGAGAGCGTGCCTCGCGACGACCGCCCAGAGTCCCCCGCGCACGTTTGTCAAGCCAGGCATAACCACTTAGGCAGGTTAGCCAAGACTGGCCAAAAAAAGAACTCCAGCGTTCGCCGTAATCGTGACTACACTTGGTTGCAACGAGAAAGACACGTCATAGCGTACGCCTTTTTCAGGGTAACGTCCAATGATTATCACTCCCAAAAAAGAAAACCAAGGAAGCTCACACTTATAGCGAAAATAATGGAGTAAAGGTTGTTGCGGCAGCGAAGAACAATCAAATCGGCTTCAATCGTCGTGAGGGTTGCGTACAGCTTCGCTGCCCTCTAGTCTTACGCGTTAGTATGAGCGTGCTTCATTTATGCCCCTATATGCAGCCCAAAAGAATCTTTAAGAAGTAGTTTCAAGATTTTGTCCACACAACCCAAATAGTGTGAAGCTGCGTCTCTGAAAAAATTGCGTGTTTTTAAAGATTCCCTAATATCCCAGTCTAAAATCGCAACAGGAATACCGCAAAAACCTAACAAGAATTCCTATCGTACCACATAAAAACTTCGTTGTTAAAACGGAAGGCCCGTTGTCACGACAAAGCCATCTGTTGTTACGACGCACATTTATGGCGTAACGACAAAGTCAATTTTGTCAACGACAACTATTCCCGTAGTCAGGACAAAACTTGCACTTGCTCTACTCTTCGCAATGCGCAATAACATTCAAACCATGTGCCGAATGGAACTACTAATAGAACATCAGGATCACGACAAGGCAGGAATTCGGCAGGACAGAACATCAAAATCAGAACCAGAATACGACACACGACAGCACATCAGAATCACGACACGACAAGAATACGACAAAACAACAGCACAACAACCGAAAATACGACAAACTAGAGACATTTTTTTTGTCCTCATTTTCTACTAGAATATGCCTCACCGATTGGCATACCCGACTAGTTTTTTCTGATAAATATTACAGGAGGGCGAAGCTGGGCGAGTCGGTAAGGATCCATGATTAGAAACAGCGCAAGGGACAGGACGAGAAAGGACATCGCCTGTCCTTGTCAGCTTTCCCGTCCTGTCCCTTGGGCTGTTTCCAATCATAAATATTACAGATACAAATGAATTCAAAAGCAAGTTTAAGGATTTTATGCTGCGATGCCGACAAAAAAGCAGAAAGAAGTTCTTCCCTTAAAATAATGCCTGACGAGCCCATAAGGCATATCACATGATGTCAACGGCGAGCCAAACTGGTGGTAAAAACGACTTCAACTTTCAGGAGCACATTCTGAGTATGGCGAAGAAGTTCAATATTGCTGTCGTTTATAAGGCTACATCCCGAGAGACTTCAAACGCGCTGAAACATTCTTTTTATAATTCTGTTTTTATCCCAGGCCAGCTCAAATATTAAACAGTGTTTTGTTTTATATGTAACCCGCCGATGTGAGCGGTGCGCTGGGAACGCTGGGTAACCCATTCGCCACGCCATCCACACTCTGCTCCGTGAGTGAAAACCGCCCTCCCCTTCCCAGCCACGTAGGTAGTTTCTTGTCCCGCATGCCCCGAAGGTACCATTGGCTGGTAGAGGTAGAAAGATTTGCTTTAACAGGCGAGACGGATCTTTGAAATGACACCACTCGGCAAGTGAAATTCGGTTCAATATGCCCGCGTTCCTTAGCGTTCGCCATCTGTATGGAATTCTACAACAATACGCTGCCAGTAGGGGATCATGTGTTTTACTATAAAACTGTTACTGATGTGTCACAGATAAAACTATAAATGTGTACGCAGTCGTTTGAACACACTATCTTGGTACAATTTGTTTCGGGATAGTTCCAATAAAACGCGAGTTCCTGCCGTTGCCATAACCACACGCCTCCGGTAGGAGCCCGCGTATTGAAATCTGGCGGGAGTTCCTAATTGTTATGGGTATAGTCGCACTCGGACGACATTCCACACGCGGCTGCCGTGGCTGTGGCGCAGGCGTGGGAGGCAGGTAAAACTCAAAGGCAACCGACACCAACATCCCGGGTGGTTTATTCCCAAAACCACCCTAGCGCTCCCGTCTTCTGCAGCCTTGACGGGTCCCGCGTTGCTTTAGCGGCCGGAGTCGTTCGACCCCAGCGTTACAGGGGGACGATGGTCAGTCCAGGCTGGAAGGAACAACCAGGACGCTCCACTGCCGCGCGTTTTGATCTCCGTGGCCAGTCTGCGCTCTCCGCCGCCGACCGGCCGCGCCGAGCCACAACTACGCAATTCTTCCTTCGCGTCGGCGTGTCTTTCGAGCTCCCTGCTCCAAGGAGCCGAAGCCGTGGGGCCATCTCGCATGGTACAAGTCGTTGCAGCCGTTGCCGAATAGCCTCAGGCGCCTCGTCTGCTAACCACGTACCTAGGCTGGATCGCGAGTTTCCGCAATTTGTAGGACTCCGCAATGTTTACAACTCCGCAGTGAACTAACTATTTATGGCAAGTAGGAAATAACTCAGCAAGTACTATACCCACTAGTGTATTGGTATAGTGACCCACCCGGCAATCGCCGGATACAACCGCAAGTTCATTTATAATGATAAATGGAGTTGCACTTACAGTCATCCATATCACAAGTACTTTCACTTAAACGAAACACACCCTTATGCTGTTAGATTGGTGGCGTTAAATATGCGAATGTTAGGTGATAGGATGCGTTCTATTGCTATAAAAAGCATAAAAGAGGTACAGGGTTCTAAACAACCAATCATCGTCCGCAATTTTAGGCGTAGGACGATCTACCTAAAGACAGGCTCCCGAAAAAAGTGGGCCTATAACCGAAAGATGGACCAGTGACGTTTTGGACGTACAGCCGGCAATGCTTCCTGGCTCTCTGCTGTCTCTTCTTCCGGTATGGGGCGGCTGCCGGTTACCTGCTTGTTGGCATGTCCCTGCGACCAATCATCGAACAGCGGCCATCAACAGCGGCCATCAACAGCGGCCATTCCCACTGACTCACCCTCGGCTTTCCACGTGGTCGTGCGCATGTCAAGGCGAGCTTCTGTGTATTTTACTAGTGTGAAGCAAGCGTCATAGAATGCGTCGGAGCCAGGACTGCGTAGCGTAGCACAGCATTTTTCTTTTCGTGTTTTAAAAGTTCAAAGCAGCAATTAGGAAGGGTTTACGGTGCACTGGGCTTATTTTCTGGCTACAGACACCGGTCAACGGTTGCTTTGAGCGAAGCTACCGTTGACCGGTTGATCGCTTATGGCTTTCGCATTAAAATGTTTACGGGCCACCTTCTCGATTGTTGCGGAGAAAGCTGGCGATCAGTCGGGACATAAATTCCCGTAATGATGTATTCCCCCTTTCCCATTACCCTCACCCATTCTTACCTCAGCTCTGCCCCACCAAGCCTCTACTTTTGCCAATATCCTGGAAACTCCGTTCGCCAGTCCACTTCGTGCAGGCTTCACAAGAACTACTCAGCCTGTTCTGTTTTTTGAGAACCGCACTAATACTGCTTTCTGATTAAAAGCACTCACCACCCGAGGAAAAACGAGCGCATTTAGATTTCCCTACAAAACCAACAAAAGCAATTTATAAGAGTGCGCCTAATTGCACACATAATTGTATACATACAAGGCAACGCGTTCAAACTCCAGAACTTTTTTTTAACTGACGGACGGGGAAAAACATGGTTCATAAACCCCGAAAGAAATATCACTGACTGCTCCAGGTTTACGCAGCAGCTACGCCAGATTTTTCGGGACGCAAGCACTCGTTCGCACGTTTCCAAACAGAGGCAGAGCGTCTGTACTTAACACCCTGAAGAGACGTACGCCACATACATTAAGGACGTCCTTGCTTTTTGTCGCCGTGTGGATGCGGATATTCCGGAAGTTCGCCACATCCCGACGGGAATCGCTCCTTTTGCAGTCAACGCTCTCAAAGTCCAAAATCATACGAGTCTCACCGATGTAGGAAACAACGTGTCAGTGCCTGGACGAGCGCCAGTCCATTCGTATGCACAGGGTGCTCCGCTTACTTAGCTGCCAGGGGACGTGGATTTAGTGCGTTCTCACAAACCCTATCATTCGCGAAGAGCTGTAGCTGCGTGATCCACCAGTTTCTTCAAGGGATAACGTTCTCACGGATGCCCCTCAGCTGCGCGACTTTGTCAAAGAGGAGTTCGCCTCCATGACGGGTATCTGATTCTTGCCAATGACGCCTTCTGTTTCTATCCCGACCACCCCATCATATTTGGCGATTGCTTCGAAACCGCCCTTACCAATAGAAGCCACTTCAGAGCCACCTTCGCCGCAGCCACCCCCGACCTAGCCGCCAGGCTTGCTCGAGGGATAGACCCGTCATCTAGCTTGCGGAATCCGCGGACACATTGCCCATTTCTGTCAACTATGTGAGCAGGATGAAAGGCGAGGATATGACCGTTTCAACGTGGCATCCACGTTCTCTACGACGCTCACAGAAAAGAATATGTATCGCCCCCGCGTCGCCAATCGCCGCCTCTGGCCCCAATGTTTCGCGGCGTCGCTTGGTGGCGAGTTCAAATTTTGTCCTTAGGCCTGACTATGAAACAGTAATTTTGGATTGTGGTGGCCAGTTCCGTGATGGGAACGTGCTCCTCATTTCCACCGTCGGCTTTCTTCCAAGGAGCATCATTATCGCAGCCTGTCTTGAGCGCTTTTCGCATGGGTCTGTGGATCTAGTCGCAGCGAACACCACCCCAGAACGATCCTCGCACGTCAAGGCACCACGATCGCTAACTGTAGTGACCAAGCAGAGACTGCTGCTCCAACAACAAGACCTTTTATTGAAGCGATAGCGCGGCTTAAATAGTTCAGCGCCGATGCTTATCGGCGCTCACAAAAAGAGAAGGAAAGGCGCATGCTCGCCTGCCCGTCCTGCACGTCACCGCACGACGTCACTTGGCACGATATCACATCGCCAGCTTGTCGCTTGTTCTGCACGTCACCGCACGACGTCACTTGGCACGATATCACATCCCTCCCTCCTAGTCATCTATGCCGTATCGGTGCACTGGACGACGCTGGCGAGAAGAACGTCTCAATACGGGAGTCGAGGCCGCAGGTGACCTCGCCCCCAGACTTGACGGGCCCGGAAGAGAAGCCCCGGCTTCCAGAGGGCCAGGCTCCGAATCGGGCGTTTCCGGAAAGGCAAACGAAGCTCTTGTCCCGCCTGTTGAAGTTGTTGGTTCCCAGGCCCTTCGCACGTGGTTCCGATGGCGTCGATGGATACTCCCGTCGGACGTCTGAACCTCGTACATGACGTGACCCCGACGCCGTAGCACACGAGCAGCTAACCACTTAGGTCCTTGGCGAAAATTCCTTGCGTAGACAGAGTCACCGCACTGAAAACTTCGTTCTGGAGGCTGCCGGCTGCATTCCGCGTCCATCGCATCGGGGTGAAGTTTTGACAGGCCCGAGCGCAGGTTCCTGCCCAGCATAAGCTCTGCTGGGGTCTTGCCTGACTCGGAGTTGAGGCGTGGAATGTTGCTTGAACAAGAAACGAGACACTTTGCACGCTAGAGAGCCTTGACTCTGTTTTCTTAGTGCACATTTAAGCTCACGAACCATGCGTTCTGCTCTCCCATTACTTGCAGGGTGGTAGGGAGCAGTGTACATGTACTCAACGCCGTTCAACTTCAGAAAGGACTGCATGTCCCGGCTGGTAAACGCCGTGCCATTATCTGAAACAATCAAATCTGGCAGTCCGTATGTTGCAAACATCTTACGCAGCCGCTCGATTACGGCAGATGAGTGCATTGACGTCATTATTTCCACCTCAGCCCAGTTCGAGAAAGCACCAACTACCACTAGGAAAACGGCACCATCGACAGGACCCGCAAAATCGATATGCACTCGGCTCCATGCTCGCTCCGGTTTCGTCCAGAAATGCGTAGGCGCTTTCGGCTCACTTTGCCGGTTCTCCTGGCACGCCTTGCAGTGCCGCACAAATTCTTCGATCTGCGCATCCATCTTAGGCCACCAACGTAGGACCTCGCGATAGCTTTCATTGCAGTCACTCCCGGGTGATTAGAATGCATCAAGACGAGGACACGTTTTTTCAGCACCTCAGGAATTACCACGCGGTTTCCCCAGACCAGACAATCCCGATGCACGGACAGTTCGTTCTGTCTTATCTCGTATGCGCCGTAGTCTTTCGGTACCCCTTCTTTTGGCCAGCCGTCGATGATCCATTTCCGTACTTCCGATAGCCGACTGTCTTGCGACGTGCAGCAAGCAACTTCTGCGGCGGTGACTGGCGGGTACTCGGCGGCTTCGAAAAGCAATACGTCGCCTGGCGCTTCTGCCTCTAACCGAAATGCTGAAACCGGTAGCCTGCTCCAGCAATCCGCGTTCGCGTGATCCTGAGTTTTGCGGTAGTCAAGCTGGTATTCGTACGCCGACAGCATTAGGCTCCATCGTAGCATGCGTGGTGACAGAACATCTGGTATTTGTTTCTCGCGCCGAAATATTCCTAGCAGCGGTTTGTGGTCTGTGAGAATTGCAAATTTTCGGCCGGCTAGGTACTGATGAAAGTGACGCACACCAAACACCACGGCTAATGCTTCTCGGTCTATTTGAGCATAATTCCGCTCAGCCTTCGTTAAAGTCCTTGATGCATAGGCAATGGGTTGCTCATTTCCCGTCACGTCACAGTGAGCGAGTACAGCACCCACACCCACCGGAGATGCGTCACAGGACAGTATCAACGGAGCACTTCCGTTGAAATGCACCAGCAAGGACTGCGATGTTAGCAATTTTTTTAGGCCTTCAAACGCCCGTTGGTGCTCTTCGCCCTACTTCCAGGTAGCATTGTCATCAAGCAAACGGTAAAGCTTCTCGGCTATTTCGGATCTGCCCCGCAAAAAATTGTTGTAAAAATTCACCATACCCAAGAATGCCTGGAGTTCCTTCTTGTTAGTTGGGGCCGGGGCTTTATGGATGGCCACACTTATCAATACGATGACCCAAGAACTCGAGGCTTTCCTGAAAACAACTCGCATTTGTTTGCTTGCACTCTGAGTCCAGCCTTAGCTAGGCGGCCGAATGTCTCCGTGAGAATACGTTCATGCTCTTCTGCTGTTTCGCTGAACACCAGGATGTCGTCCAGGTACACAGCTACTTTAGGTAGTCCAGCAAGGATAGTGTCCATTGCCCTTTGAAACCTTGTTGACGGCACAGTACAGTTCGATGCGCTCGACGTATTCTTCCCATGTCGAACTTCCATGCACGTCAAACTCCGAAATGCGGCCACCCAACGCCATCACGCCTCTTTCCGGCGGCCCGCACGGGCCAGACCGTGCCTCGTCGCCAATGTAGTGACCAAGCAGAGACTGCTGCTCCAACAACAAGAACGTTTATTGAAGCGATAGCGCGGCTTAAATAGTTCAGCGCCGATGCTTATCGGCGCTCACAAAAAGAGAAGGAAAGGCGCATGCTCGCCTGCCCGTCCTGCACGTCACCGCACGACGTCACTTGGCACGATATCACATCGCCAGCTTGTCGCTTGTTCTGCACGTCACCGCACGACGTCACTTGGCACGATATCACACTAACGGTGAGAACTCCGAAGCTATCTGTGTTATTACCCTTTGTTTTATTTCCTCAACTTCTCAGTCGGGCACTAAGTCCTCCCGCCCTAACCTTGCCCCCAAAATCAGCTCTGACCTCTCCACAGCGAAAACCAACTTTTTACTAAATCTCCTGGACAGGCACAAATATCTATTTAATTCTCAATGCTCTACACTTGGTCAGACTTCCGTGACAACACATACAGTTGAAACAGCCGAATTCAGCATTATTAGACGCCGGGTATACCTAGTGTGTTCATCCAAACGGAAAGTCGTCAACGTCAATGTTGCCGACATGCTTATGCTCTAGTGCAGAATTATACGTCCTACTAAGAATCCTTGGTCATCCCCTGTGGTTTTGGTATACGCATTCGTTCGTTTCATCGACTACAGCGCACTGACTAAAATTACACAGAAGAATATGACGTCTCGGACTGTCTACAAGAAACAGAATATTTCTCCAGCCTCTATCTCCGCTCTGGTTAATGGCAGATTCCGATGTGTGAGCACGATAAAGAGAATACAGCCTTAGTCATCCCGGATTGAGTCTGCGAGTTAAACGTAATGCTGTTTGAACTTTGTAATGATCCTGCAACTTTCGAGCGCATGATACTCTGTGCTCGCGGGCCTTAAATGGAAAACTTGTGTGTGCCATTTAGACGGAATTGTTATTTTTCTTCAAGCTTCGATGAGCGATTAAGACGGCTGGTTAAGGTCATCACGTGCCTCGACAGTGCGGGACTTCAGCTGAACATTAATAAGAAATGCTATTTCGCTTCTGGAGGCACAAGAGGTTTCGGCCCCGACTTCAGAATTGATGATGTTCGTCCTGACTCAGCCAAGGTGGCTTCTTTCATATAATTTCCCTAACTCAGCAATAGAAGGCTTTCCTTTGCCTTCCTGGCCTGGCATCTTACTTCTGCTGCTTTGTACGCAACGTTGACACAGTTGCTTCACCAGCTCATACGCTCCGGAACTTCCTTTGAGTGGTCTAACAACTGCAAAGAGGCATTTCAGCAGCCGCAGGCCACGCTCATTATATAACCGGTACTGTGACTTTTTAATGAATCCAGTCATGATATTCGTCATACTGATGCTAGCACTCATGTGATCAGTGCTGTTCTCTTGCAGAGGATTGAGAACACCAGGAGTCGGTTATTTCTTCCGTCAGTCGCTCCCTTTGAAGTTCTTTGTACTTCTAACACTCTTGACAAAACGCTTCCCTTTTATCAGCTCCTGTAATCGACCTCAAGCCCACTCGCAGAGCAGTTCATTTCCAGCCTCAACCACTTCCATCTCGTTGCCCGTCTCTGACGCACTTCAACTTACTGTTTTGTTTCAAAGAGGCGACGACGTGCTACTTTGGAGTCTAATGCGCAGGCCAGGACTGTGCGAAAAATTTTTACAACGCTTCACAGGTCCCTATAGGCCTCGACCTTTGCGATGGCTGCGCCGCCTGCCTCGCTGCTCTGCTTGCCCATGGTTTGAGCACTGGGCGGCTGATAGAGGCTCATGCAATGCTTTGGTATGATTCGCTCTTACGGGTGTCAGCGACGGCAGCAGCATTTCACCACTGTCACCTCCAAACATGTCGGGTACAAGTGAATTCTATTGTCGCCTCATAGTGAGAGGTTGGTTTCGTCTTCCAGTGCGTACAACGAATGCGGTTTCGTTTCGATTATGTTCGTCGTAAAAAAATCTTTCTCGAGGATGTGGCTACCCTAGAATCTGAGAACCACTTGTGCCTTTTAAGGGAATATAAGCCACGCGAAAATGTTAAGCATAGTGCAACGCTCTGCGTCGTTAATAATGTGCATATTCATGCCAATAGTAACAATGAAGGTAAGTTAATAAAACCGCAAAATAATAGATGGTGTGGATGTTGGGAAGGAACAGAGTAGCTCGTACTGGAATGAAAAAAAAACAGTGCAGCTTTGGAAATGCTAAAGGCTTTCTTGACTGCCTAGCCTTATTTCAGTCTTAATTCCACGAGCCCCTCTTTTCCCGTTCTGATTCGCTATATGCATAGCGAGGGTCTCTGTCCTGGCAGTCGTGGTGGCTTAGGTAGGTTAAGAGGGTTTAACGCTGGTCGACCGCTCCTGTACATGTTCGTAGACGGAAATTTCTGTTTAAGTAGGTCAAGAAAGATTATCGTCTTTAAAATAAGCTCCCCTTCAACCCGAGTAGTTGGAGTGGCGCTGGCTACCGCCCTCAAACGCAGGAAATAACTACCTTGACATAAATCTGCTCCTTTCGTTGTAAATGTCGACGAAAGACGATAGTCGACTGGCGCCCCTGCCATGTAAATGTCTTCATTCTCTTTCCCGCTCACTTCTCGTACGGTACCTCTCCCGTCTCGTTCCTCCCACATTGAACACGCTAGAACTTTGCTCAAGTCAATTTAAATTTACCGCGTTCTACTGCGCCACGTCGGGTGCCTCGACGCCAGCCCTGCGGTACGGCGGAGATGCGCGTGAATCGGGGCAACCGACTACAAGGTTTATACTATGAACCACGTTGCCCTACTCCACAAGCATTGTAAGAAGAACGTGGAACCTGTACAGTTGAACCTTTCGTTGCTTTTTTCCGTTTGATTTCTTTAATTCCGCCGGGAGCAATAGTAGGCTGCGGAACAGCAGGCCGCGGTTTTCTGCAGCCTATTAGTATTTTATTTGCTACCGCCAAAAACCAACTATCTATTACTACTTTTCATAAGGGGAACACTGCAAATATCGCTTACGTATTGTTTTTCTGCCTTATATTTGCGTAATGTCTTGCTCTTGTTAAACACTGTTGACAAGTATGAAGATTGACACCGGACTTGCACGTTTAATAAGACTATTGAGCAGTTTCTGTTTCACTTTGGCCGGGTGGCTGAATCGAGTCCCAGACAGACAGACAGACAGACGACAGACAGACGGAAATTTCTGTTTAAGTAGGTCAAGAAAGCTTATAGTCTTTAAAATAAGCTCCCCTTCAACCCGAGTTGTTGGAGTGGCGCTGGCTACCGCCCCCAAGCACAGGAAATAACTACCTTGACATAAATACCCAAGGAAGTGGAAGGGAGCAGAGGCCCACCGGTAGCGAAGTGGTCATCGGACAAGACGCGTATTCTGGAGGTCGTGGTTTCGGAACCCATCCGGCGGGCATGCTTCTCTCCACCTTCGTTCGTTCTTTCACAAATTATATCTGTTTCATGAATAATAAAATGACCTGCCACATTTTCCCCCTTGCCTTCTTTGGTTTTCTTGACTGCCTACCCTTATTTCTGTCTTCATTTAACGAGCTTCTCATTCCACATTCTGATTCGCTATATATCATCCCTGTGCCAGTTGCCTGTCCAATGCATGAGCAGGACAAATTCCTTCCATTGCCGTGCAACTGTTCCTATCCTGCGATGTCCTAGTCCATTCTTGGCCACCTTCCATCGTGTCAGTTTTTTTTCTACATGTTCATCATAATCATCATCATCATCATCACCAGCCTATCTACGCCCACTGCAGGCAAAGGCCATCTCCCATTATTCTCCAATTATCTCGGTCCTGTGCCAACTGTGACCAATTTATCCCCGCAAACTTCTTGACCTCATCTGCCCATCTAACTTTTCTTGCCGCCCCCTGCAACGCTTGCCTTCTCTGAGGGATCCAATCTGTTACCCTTAATGACCAGCGGTTTATCTTGCCTTCGCATACATGCCCTCAGCCCACGTCCATTTCTTCTTCTTAATTTCACTAAATATGTCTTTAAACACCAGTTTGCTCCCTGACCCACTCCGCTTCTTCTTGTCCCTTAATGTTACAACTTATCATTGTTCCGCTCCATTGCACGCTGAGTCGTTCTCAAATTTAAGTTGAACCCCTCTTAGTGAGCCTCCAAGTTTCTGCCCCGTAGGTGAGTACCGGTAAGATGCAGCTGTCAATACACTTTCTTCTTCAGCGACAATGGTAGGCTGCTATAATTATCTGAGAATGTCTGCCATATGCACCCCACCCCATTCTGATCCTTCTAATTATCTCTGCCTCGTGGTTGGTATCTGGGGTCACAACTTGGCCTAAGTAGATATATTCGCTTACCACTTCCACTGCCTCGCCACCTATCTCAAACTGCTGTGCTATCCCGAGGTTATTGATCAGTACTTTAGTTTTCTTCTGCATATTATTTTCAGGCCCACGGTTCTACTCTGTTCGCCCAGTGCGGAAAGCATGCTCTTGCAATTCGTCCCCCGAGTTACTTAGCAAGGCAACGTCATCAGCAAATCTGAGGTTACTGAGGTATTCTCCATTAACCCTTACTCCCACCTCTTGTAAGCATGCTGTGAATAACATTGGAGAGATTGTGTCTCCTTGTCTGACACCCTTCCTTATAGGTATTTACTGCTCTCCCTATGGAGGATGATGTAGCTGTAGACCCATTGTAGACATCCTCTAGTATTCTTACATAATGCTCATCTACCCCCTGGTTCCGTAATGCCTGATGACTGCTAGGGTTTCGACAGAGTCAAATGCTTTCTCATAATCTATGAAGGCTATATATAGGGGTTCGGTATACTCAGCGCACTTTCTTATCACCTGATTGATCGTGTGGATATGGTCCATTGTTGAATAACCTTTACGGAACCCTGCTTGTTCTTTAGGTTGACTGAAATCTAATGTTGCAGAGATTCGGGTTACGATTACCTTTGTAAATACCTTGTAGACGACTGACAGTAAGCTGATCGGCCTATAATTTTCAAGTCCTTCATGTCGCCTTTCTTATGGATTAGGATGAGGTTCGCGTTCTTCCAAGATTCTGGTACCATTGCGGTCATTAGGCATTGCGTATACAGGTTTGCCAGTTTTTCAAGTACAATTTCTTTCTCCGCCATCCTTCAAGAGGTCTGCTGTTATCTGATCCTCACCAGGTGCTTTGCCCCCTTTCCTTTCTTTCAAAGCATTCCTTACTTCTTCGGTCGTTACTGGTGGGATGTCTATCTCCTCTAAGCTACGGTCTCGTTCGGCATTGTCCTGTATGTCCCGGCTGCTGTACAGATCCCTATAGAACTCCTCGGCCACTGTGACTATTTTATCCCTATTTGTGATGACAATTGCCTTCTTATCCTTAAGTGCATACATCTGATTTTTCCCCACGCCAAGACGTCTCTTCACTGCTTTCAGGCTACCCTCCGTTCTTTACAGTGTATTCGATCCTCTCCATATTATACTTCCCGTATGTCAGCTGTCTTACGCTTATTGATTAACTTCGAGAGCTCGGCTAGTTCTATTCTGTCAAGCTGCGGTGGAGATTCTCATGGTTTGCCGTTTCCTGAATTAGATCTTTCGTCTCCTGTGAAAGTTTAACCAGTATCCTGTCCTAGCCATAGTGCCCCCGACTTCTACTGCACACTCCGTGATAACTCGTGTAAGGTTGTCACTGGCTTCCTGTGTCGTAAGCTCGGCTTCCTAAGGGCGGAAATATCGGTTCTGCAGCGCGATCCTGAATTCTTCTACTTTACGTCTTACTGTTAGCTCATTTATCAGCTTCTTTCGTATTAGCTTGTTGCGGGTCCCTCTTCAAATCTAGCCTAATTCGAGATCTTACCATACGGTGGTCACTACACCTTACCCTTCCGAGCACTTCCACATCCTGCACGACGCCAGGATTATCTCATAATATGAAGTCTATTTCATTTTTGTGCTCCCCATTCGGGCTCCTCCAGGTCCACTTCCGACTTTCCCGTTTACAGAAGAAGGTATTCATTATGCGTAGGTTATTCCGTTCTGCAAGCTCAACTAGTAGGTACCCCTGCTATTTCTACAGCCCAGACCATAGTTCCCAACTGCCTTGTCTCCAGCCTGATTCTTGCCTACTTTAGCATTGAAGTCCCCATAACTACGGTATACTGTGTTTTTACTTTAGCCCATTGCCGATTCCACATCTTCATAGAAGCGTTCCACTACTTGGTCGTCGTGGCTGGAAGTGGGCGCGTAGCCCTGCACCACCTTGAGCTTGTACCTCTTATTGAGCCTAATTACAAGACCTGCTGCCCTTTCGTTAATGCTATAGTATTCGTCTATGTTGCCAGCTATGCTTTTATTGACTAGAAATCCCACTCCCAGCTCTCTTCTGTCCTGTAGACCCCGGTAACATAGGACGTGTCCATTTCTCAGCACCGTAAAGGCTTCGCCTGCCCTCCTAACCTCGCTAAGCCCTATGACATCCCATTTAATGCCCTCTAATTCTCAAACAACACCTCGAGACTTGCTTCGCTAGATAAGGTTCGCGCTGTTAAACGTTGCCCAGGTTCAGATTCCATTGGCGGCCTGTCCGGATCCAGGGATCTTAGCACCCTCTGCTGCGTCACAGGTCTGACCGCCGCGTGGTCAGTTGCTTCGCAGCCGCTGGGGACTGAGGGCCGAGGGTTAATTGGCGTATTCATGGGAGGTTGTGGCCGTTACTACACCAGGGTGGCCAATCCTGCTCTGGTGAGGGAGTGCATTACCGGCAATGGTCGCCGGGGTCAGGCCGCACCCCAAGCCCCCTTGTGCAATTCCATCAATACGCGGCATTTTTTTTATCCGGTGGGAATTGTCCGGCACCGGGATTCGAACCACGGTCCTTCTGCACGCGAGGCGGATGCGGCGATGGCGTAGAGGTAGAACACTCTACATGTTCAGCCCAACTTCACTTCTTTTGCTGATTTCCAGCTGGCACGTCTTTTGTCTTCGTTTTCCCTGTAAAGTGACACGCGTAATTTCAGTCTCTCAGAAAGGTTCTTATCATTCTTCTTTACAGGGCTCGTTAGACCATCGTAAATTTCTTTCAGCTTTGTAAATCACCAAGTTCTTGAGCTGCAAGTCATCCCCGTTGCGAATTCGTTGTACACGCGCATTATGGGCCCGCCACAATCATCGACATTGAATTCTCCGTGGACTGGACTCTGATTCCGAATTCCCTAAGGACTGAGCGTAATCACGCGTCGCTATTTCAGTGACTCCGGCTCGGTGTAGCTTTTGCTCATCGATACCAGCAACTCATAGGTCAGGTGATGTTTATTTTGTTTCCATAGAAAATAGGGGGCCGAGGCAAAAGGCTCTAAAACCTGACAAGGCCTTGGTGCCCTAAGACACTGGGCAGTTCAGATATAAACGCAAAAAAACATTTAGTACATGAAGGAGTGGCAATCATAAATAAAACACCTTGACACAAGCAGTGACACATAGAAATAAAATACAAATGCGCCAAATAATAAGCAAAACAAGTTGATACATTTAGCAGCGCAATTGCGTACATTCAGGTGAAATAAAGTAGAAACATGCGACTCCGTACTTTTGTGAAACAAACAGAAATATTTACACACACTTATGTATGTAAATGTACACACATACCTACACATACGCATATATCTCGAAGAGCGTAAATTACATTTTTGCATTAGAATTTTACCTTCAATAATATGCTGCTCGGCTTTTTTCTTGGTCGCGTTTCCATATAACAATAACTTAAAGGGCAATTAGTTTAGGGTATTGGGCGCTTCAAAACTCAGATTTTGTCTACCATATTTCGTCCGCGTTCGCGAAACCGTTTTACCTGGCAAATATTGTAACTCGTTTTGCAATCATAAACAGGGTACAAGCGATTCCGATTAATGTAATGAAGCAGCCGGAGATAATACACTTGGCGGCTTTTAATATGAAGTGTTTAACCAACAAGAGTTGCGTACGTAAGCTTTGTGGTGCACCTTAATATCCTTCAATAGCACGCAAGGCTCTTTTTTGCAGTTGAACTAATATTTGGTCTTTTCCAGGACGTGGTAATACCCTCGAAGAAGATTACAATATTATAGTTTTAGAAAAAAAAACGCTGCATTATACATAGACACTTTTAACCAAACAGGCAGGATATTCAAAAACCTAAAAATAGGCCAAGAAATTTACTTAGTTCAGAAGCAAGTCTTGAAGTGGTAACAGACCACGAAGTATTTTAACTAAACCGCACACCTAGAAATTTTTAAGAAGAAACCTGATTGGCTCTTTTAGTGTCATAATTAATCTGTAAAAAAATAGTTTACACGGTGTTGGTGGGCCTGAAAATAAGATATTTTGTTTTATTCATACTTAAACTGAGCACTTTTGCGAGTAACCAATCAATAGCGTGTATTGAATAAGAATTTACCACAATTTGAAGAGCCGATAATGAAAGGCAAGAGAAAAAAGATTAGCGTAATGAGCCTACATTACCACATCGGCAGAGTTATGTATGTCGGATAGGTCATTGATATATGCAAAAATAACCACGGCCCTAGTGCTCATCCCTGGGGGTCACCATGGTTGACTACCTGTGTATCGGAGATGTTATTTGTTCGTACATATTGGGACCTCTTACTGAGACAAGTGCGCAATCATGTTAAACGCAATATCTCGAACCCCAGAGTTAAAAAGCTACGTAAGGAGGTTCTTATTATGTACATAATCAAATGCCCCGCGAAAATATAAAAATAGGCAATGGCTATATTATTTGGCTTCAATATTGTATATTTTTGTCTTTATCAAATAACAGTGCTTGCTCTTCGGGCTTATTTTTATGAACTCAGATTCTGAATCAACAATGACGTTGAATTTGTGCTGATCAGCTACCCTATAAACCATAATGCTTTTGAAAGTTTTTAACAACAAAGGCAGTATACAAATTTCCAGTTATTCGACAGTTCATTTATGTCGCCTCCTTCATGTATTCGAATGACTAGGGACAATTTTATATTCTATGGAAAAGCACCAATGACAGCATCAGGTTTAGAATGAGTGACAAGACATCGCATATAACGGCGCAGAGGTACTTTAAGGGAATTAGTTTTATATCATCATATCAGGCAGATCCGTGATTTTTTAAAGTAAGGAGCATTGTAGCTACCTTTGAGGGGTTCTTGGAGCAAGTGCTATAGAATAGAAAAGGGGAGGGGTAAGGCCCAGAAAGATATTCACCGGATTTTAAGTGACAAATTTAGGTGAAGCGCATTAATAAACACGGATTGTAGGTGGGCCAGTTGTACATATTTCTGAGATTAACATCGCGAAAGAACGGGACAACAAGGAGTAGACAGAGGAGTGTGTTAGTCTACTCCTCTGTTGTCCCGTTTTTTGGCGCGGTTAATCTCAGACATTACTAAAGTCGTCATTCATGGCGTTTGATAGCTCACGACTGGTTAGTTTACCATTTGATATGATTATTTCAATCAAATTGCATAAGTTTAGATTTGTTGGTCGGGTGGTTGACATCTCACCAAACTTAAGGACTATTATTTTATATGCGGGAAAAATTTCTAATAGAGTTCTCAGATTATGCATGCTTTATATCTTTGTTGAGTCCATTTCTAAACTTTTTATATTCAGCAAGTAAAGTTATTATTCTGCTGTGGAGAAACTCGTGATGGATTTTACTTTCTTTCTTATTGTTGAGTAAAGGGAGTGGTTCATCCAAGACTCTTTAAACTTCCTAGGAATAATTTGTCTTTCCATTTGTAGGAAGGCGGCGTTATATTGGGTTAGGAACACAATCTATGAATGCGGAATATGCTGCGTTGAATTCCGGTGTCTTGTATATGGGCTCCCACTTAGCATCATCGATTAGTTTACGAAAGTCGTTGAGTGCGAGAGTATTCAAATGTTTCATCATATTGGTAACAGTGTTAATTTGGGAGGTATGAAGCAAAATATCGGGGAATGGTTACTAATATTCCTAGACAATACACGGGACTCAGTGTGTGGAAGCTGAACATTGGAGATGCAAATGTCTAATAATGGGGCCCTGTTGCAAGTTATTGTGGTAGGTAGAGTGTATTATTTATCCATGCATATGAGGAAACGAGGCTCTGCGATTCCCTTGCATCAGCAGCGGCCGATAATAGGTCTAGGTTAGGTCACCCAATAAAACGAAAGCTAGCTTATTAGAGTCGAGGAAAGCGAAAAGGCTTTACATGAAATCGAAGAATTGTGAATTGTTACCATGCAGGGGGGGTTGGCGGGGGGTCTGTGTATAGCAACAATCATTGTATTCTTGAGAGATACAGATAAATTTTCAACATGAGGATTTGTGATTGTGACATCGGTAATCACAGAATGAGAGTGACATTTTTTAACATATACTGCAAGGCCACCCCCTGTTCCATTGTGTCGTGATAAGCCATTGGAAATACAGTTATCAAAGAAACACACGTCAAGATTAGTGCCAAAAAGTTTCTAAAAAAAGCACAACATCGAACTCAACCGACCGTTACCGAAGTAATAAATCAAACTTGTGTCGCGTATTATTCATGCTGCGGATATTTACATAAAAGGCTGAAAACAATTTTTTCTATTTTTACTAGGCACTGTTAAAGCTAGAATTAAAGTGATCAGTTTTGTATCTAATACATGCAGGGGAAAATGCATGGTGACAATTCAGGAGTGATAGCAGGCTGCATGCGCAATTCCTTATTTAGTCATTTTTCCAGATCAGACAGGTCCTGAATCGTCACAGTGTCCATGTGTTCGTCTTTCAGCGCAAAAATCTTGCCTCCACTCGTCCAGAGAAATTTTCCCTGCCACTTATTTTTTGCGGGCAAAAGCGGTACCAAGCAGCTGTTTCTTGGCCTGAGTAAGATGCTCCTTGCAATAAACTGCGTTGGTCTCAGATTAGCCGAACTAGTTAGTTGTGACCTTCTGCTTCCTACCGGTAGCAAGAAACGCATGGCGGTTATCTGTCCGGAGGAAGCGAAACAAAATATTGGTCTCGCCTGGCTTTGGCGTTGGAATTCGGTGACAGGTTTCAGTGTTATGTCTAGAAGCTGGATGTCTGAGAACGTAGCTGATTTCTTTTACAACGTCAACATGATCGTTGTCTGACCTGATGCCCTTTATTAAAGCAAAACTTTACTACTTTCGTCCAGCGGTTTCGCTGCTCATGCGGCGAAACCGCTGGACCAAAGTAGTGAAGTTGGACGAAACCGCCGACTCACCCCCTACGACACACCCCTTGAAACGCATCGCGTGATGCGCCGGGCCCGCAGTCGGCGCTAAGCACAAGGCCCCGTTTGCAGCGTTCCACGCATGCGCTGCTGGATCGTCTCGGGCTACGTGGCTCGCCTTGCGCTGCTTTCGCCGGGAAAGAGGAGCGCCGCGTTCGGCGTGAATGAAAGCGAGGCCGGCCTCTTTCTATAAGCGCTGCACGGGACCGAATGGCTTTGAGCCATAGTCGGCAGTACAGCTACATAAGGTTAGGCAAGCGAAACCAAGACTCAACCAGAGTAAGCCAAGCTTTTGCTTTGCATATCCAAGGTTAGCCGAGCTAAGCGGCGGCCATTTTTTCCAAGGTTTTACACCTGGTGTACTGCTTCAGCTTCTCAACTCCCTCGATTAAGCGCTTGTTTTCATATTGCAGGGTGTCATTCGCTTCGATTAGATCGGCTATTTCCTGTCAAAATGCCTTTAGGTCAGCGCCTATGGCTTTTGTTTCGTCTCACGTATCACTGCAATATTGAACAGTGTCTATCACGCTCCTCAACTCAGTCTCATTTCCCTTCGAAGTTTGAAAGAGCCTTCATAATGTCCTAGCATTGCCAGCCATGCTCGAAGGTTACATGCAACGCGCAAGTCTTACTTGCTCAAAACGAGTACGTTAAAGAACTTGTAGAATGCTTGCGCACCGCTGCCAATTTGGGCTGCCGCCCTTGAGGCAGTCCGTTATGCAGGCACCCGATGGTGGCCTCCCGCGCTGATTGGTGGCCTGTGCGACGATGCGCCGAGTAGCCTGGAAGCCGGCCCGTTGAATCAGCGATTTGCCACTGCGTCGAATGAGACGAGACGGTGCACTCAGTAATCCCGCGACTCCGTGATTTTTGGCGAACGATTGAGCATCTGCGGAAAACAGGTGGACTAGCGAACTTGCAGACTTCTTGCACACCGCTGAACAATGGGGTGTGAGTGACCCTGACTGCGATGTGTGTCATAATTCAAAGAACATTCAACGTGTCCTCCTCAGTGTTCTTCAAATCCCATCAGCACCGATATAGTCCCAGGACATTCTGCTGGAACCCTGCTAGACCCGCAGCTGCCAAACAAGGCGTTCAAGGCACTGCAGGCATATTTTTGAAGCAGTTGTTTCGCAGCTAGATTGTGTAGCTCGGACCGCCGTGTGGTAAGGTCTTGAATATGAGCAGTAGTTGTACAGGAATTTTTTGTCATAATCATGATACTTGTCACCGTCTATCTACGCTTTTCACATTTTCCCTTCCCCCGAAAAACAGTAGCCGGCCAGAGCCTTTAGATCATGCCTACCTCTCTGTGTTTTACTTAAGTTCATTAAATTTATTCTGTCTCTACTTATTTGTGGTGGCATAGGAAGCCTTCTGCTTACTATTTCAATGTGTTTGCCGAACTTTCTGCCGCCTGTTGTAGTTGCTCACCTCACTTCGTCCCCGTGCTTAGGAGCGGCACTCACTGCTTGTTTGAAGAGAGTGACATCGCATTCATCTTTTGGGAAATTCCCCCATCCAAAAGGGAGCTCCCTTCCCTCCCACCACCAGCGCGCTTCTTCTTGCGACCACCCCACGCTGTTGTCCTGCCCACTTCGACCCACACTGCACACACGCTAGCACACTGCTGTCTTCTTGGGAAATGACACTACTACCTATAGTTCAGTGAATCCCTAAAAAAAGATGCCGGATTGTAAAAAAATGCGTAATAAAGGGCTTTGTTGTCCATCGATTAACAGGACACATGCAAGTGGGATAGTCAGCCATAAACTTGGTGCTAAAGCTGGATTAACAAGGTCAGGTTGGAATACGACAGAATAGAAAAATTAAATAAGTTGGCAGAGCCTCTTCAATAGATGAAAGCTCTCACAGCCGCCACACAAGACGTTGCCTTTCCTTAGTCACGGATACATCAATGTCGTAGTTGGCCGTGCTTGCACACGGCGGGTGGTGTAGCCGAAATGACAGACTGTTTGGGTGAACAAGGAAAGTTCTGGTCCAATCCGTGGAGCTCAAGGAAAACGCGCACTTGCCTTCTTGAAGGGCGAATAGGCTAGTCGTCTTAGTACATGGCCCCCAGACACCAAATCTTTATTTTGTTTGGCCTTTCTTCTTCCTCTCTCCAGAACCCGACGGAAATACTCTGCTTGGGGCTCAGTATTGATTCGCCAGCCGAGGCACTTGTCTGTAGAAACCAGCCCGATACAGTGCGGCAACGAATTCGGTGGAAGAGTACAATGGCTTCCCCGGTGGCCCAGAGTGTAATCGGCGATTACAGGCTATTTTCTATCCGGCGGGATCCACGGACTGTTCACTGGTTTTTTGTGGGCAACAAACTGGTGCTTGCGCTTCTGGTATTTGGCTACGTGTACGTCGCTAAGATTGGTGGTCCCCGCTTTATGAAGAACCGCAAGCCTTACGACGGCCTCAAGCCTCTCATAGCGCTGTACAACATCGGCAATGCACTGAGCAATGCGTGGTTTGTGTCGGCCGTTCTCTCCCAGGACGTATCTCGGTGGGGGCTACAGCCTCATTTGCCAGGGGACTGACTTCGACGCGAAAGACGAAAACACGATGATGATTTTGAGCCTCGAGTGGTGGTACACGGTGCTGCGAATAGGGGACTTCCTGGACACCTTCTTCTTCGTCCTCCGGAAGAAAGACTCTCACGTGTCTTTTCTACATGTCACGCACCACGTCTTGGTTGTCTTCAACTGCTGGGTCGGACTCACGTACGGAGCAGATGGCCAGGCAGTCATGGTCTTCGTTGTCAACGGCTCCGTGCACGTGGTCATGTACTTCTACTACTTCCTCTCTCTCCTAGGGCCTACCGTGCAGAAGTACCTCTGGTGGAAGCGGTACTTGACGCAGTTGCAGTTGGTGCAGTTTGCCGTGCTGTTCATCCACGCGTGCATGCCGCTGTTTATTAGCTGTGGATACCCGAGGGTCCTCACGTACGTTGCTCTGCCGCAGGGAGTGTTCTTCGTAGCAATGTTTATGAATTTTTACCTGAATGCCTACAAGCAGAGACCATCAGCCACTGAAACCCAGGGTGTAAGGAAGAGCAAACATGGTTAAAATCCAGGGCCTTCCTTGTCCACCTGAGTTTGAAGAACGCCTATTCCTCATGTTATTCCTTCTCTTAAACACAGCTTTATCCTGATACCAGAATCATGTCTGGGTTTTTTCTGGTGTCGTGTTTTTCGTTGTACCCACTGTTGATGAAGTCATTGCGAAAGTTCGCACATGTCTGAACTGTGTGTGGTGATCGAGGAGGTAACGCTATTGAACCCACCTGTTTTCTTCGCAGGAAAATGACTGACCGGTTTATGAAATATTAGTGCGACGATATTCCATAGGAGTGTGGTATTTGTGTTGTGTTTACTTGCCTTTGTGTAAAACAGGAAAGATACTGGTTTAGTTACGCTTCTGGTTCGGGTGAGTCCCTTTCGTTACGGTTCTGGTGCGGTTTAGCTCCTGTTCGACTAAACCACGTAACGAACCGGTTCGCGAACTGCTTCCGGGAGGTAAATTATATGCTACCTTAGAACATTGTGTTTTTTGGTTTGAAGTGACCACAAAAACAAATTAGAATTGCAATGCACTCAATATACCGCTGTTGCCAATAAAAAGCTGTGCAATCTTTAAGACAACTGTAAATCATTAAGCTATATGTAACGAAAGCAGACGAAGGAGTGACGATTTACCAGCAATTTTCCTCTCAGCGCTGTCTTGGAGACTAGTTGAAGCTGCTGCCAGAGGGAGTGACTGTGGGATATACTTTACCATGCTTCGTGTTGGTTTGATGAAATCGCAATCCTCTGGATAAAATAGCCTATCACGCTGACCGTGAAACTCCTGGAGCTGGGCCTGCGTACTGCTGAGTTACCTCCGCGCTTTATCATGGGGGCGAGTTGAAATACAAGCGCTGTTCTTTGTTTTCATCACTTGTAGTATAGAAAAAATAATGCAACAGCCACATAACTGCTACCTTAGAATTCTATTGTTTCTCCACCTAGGATAATTTGTTAGCAGTCACGTTCTGAAGGTTCTAAGCCAATGTTCAATGTGAGCTTCCGGTGTTAAAGTCTCAAAACTGAACGCTCAGTCACATTATTGCCGTGATCACTGGAAAGCATTTTGAGATAGCTATCACGGATATGTGCCTCACCATGAATACAACTCTATTGCACCTGACCCCCTCTCCCCCCACACCTTCCTCCTGGTTACGTCCGCTAAATTTCAGAATTTTATCGAAGACTACGTGATTAGAAACTGAAACGGCAATTTTACGCGTGAAGCACGAGATGGAACTATTTTGGGGTACCAACATTATTTTTTCGACAGCAGTACTTCGCGTCCCGTAACCAGTAGCAGTAGCAGCATACTAGCGAGTCATAGTAAAAGAGCGCGCATCCAAGAAAGAAATTGGGCCCGCGTCTGCTCACTTCGTTGCAACTGTCGTCGAAAGACGATAGTCGTCTGCCGCCACTGTGAAGTAAATGTCCCCGTTCTCATCCCCGCTCGCCTCTCACGCTCCTCCTCTCCCATCTACCTGCTCGCACAATAAACACGCAAGGGGTTTGAACAAGTCAATTCAAATTTACCGCGTTCCACTCCACCACGCTGAAGTCTCTTTACCCACGCATACAGTTCATGCAATAATACCTAGGAAGAAATCTGGCGCTGCTGTTAAAGTGGATTCGGATTTGCACTCGATGGCTTGCCGAAAGTACTATCGATTAGATTGCTCAGCCACTTTCGCTTTCGTCACGGTCTTGCATGAACACGTTTGGCTATGCGGCGTGTTGAGCAAAAGTGTTCCAAAATACGTTTCTCTGTTAACTGAATGCCTCACAGGCGCTGACGTCGCGCTGAGTGGAAATGTGCTATCACAAAACTTGTGAATCGGGCGGGTTATAAATTTATTGCAGGTAGAGCGGGCACCGAAACACGAAGCGCGGCGTTATATGCGGTGAATTTACCTGAAAATTTAAGGTTGCAGCGCCGCTCATCCGGAATAGCAATGTATTTTTCAAGCTGACGGGAAATCGCGAGCTGCTTGGGGTGGCCAAACGTTTCGTGCGAAAGCCGGCTCCTACGGCGTAGTCCGACCGGACAGGCAGCCAGTTGGAACGCAGCTGGATCAACGTCACGGGTTCAGGCTGCAATGCCTTCTCCAAAGGTAAGCCAATTCTTTGTGTTGTTCAGGAGCACAGAAGCTTTTCTTAATAATGAAGAACCACCAGCGCCGAGGTTGGTTGTTGGTTGGTTGTGGTTTTCGGGTAAGGAAAGGAAAGGAAGTGCACTTGACTTTTACCAATTGAATTTTTTATCAGTCCGTGTTCTTCTGTAGTTCCCGGAAAAGGACGGCAAGTAGGCGCAAGCATTGTTCACTCCGTGTCTACTTTTTATCGCAACGACCAGTTTATTTCGTATAACAGCAGTTTTAACGACTAATATTTTTGGGCAGAATGTAATTTGTAAACAGTGAACCACCCAATAAGTATTTTTCAGATAAACAATCATGCACCCCTCCGTCTAACGACTGTCGATGGGTGAACGAGAAGCTTTTTCGTGACGGATGGTTTGATTGTCTAAGTTTCGACCGAGTTTCGACCATGTCGGAATGGAGCAATCGGATACGCCGGCTTCCTGGAGCGAAGGACCCAGCCTCGAATCCGGCCACTGAAGCGATTTTAATTTCACTGCACCCACGATCATTCATCATCATCGCCTGATAAAGTTGGCATTCCTGCGCGGCGTTTCGCGGTACAGACGCCGTCAGTGAGAACAGTAAAGCGTCGTTATAAAAAGACACTTTGCGCAGTCACAGGCACGTGTCGAGCGCAAGCAATCCCACAACACTTCTAGCCATCTTCCCATTGAAGCGTAAGCGCTGTGTCAGCTTTCGCGTTGAATCTAGCCTCAGATTCCTCTCTAGGTATTATTGTGTGAAACTCTGACTTCACACCAATTTAAATCATCCTCAATAAACCCCACCGGTGCGCACAATCTGTCCTCGACAAATTTGGGCGCACCGTCGCGGGGCAATTTTTTTGTTGCCCCTTTGCGCACAGAGAAAGCTCCGTGTGCTTCACAAGATGCATCACGAAAGGCTCCGAGGAAGCGCCTTCATCCGCCGTCTGCTGTAGCGACGGCGCGTTGACGCGCTCGTGTGAAGCCGGAAACAACTGTATATTGTTGCTGGAAAGGATGAGCTGTTGGCGTATTCATCTGATAGAGATGCGACGGGCTCAGAACGGGCGCTAATAACGGCCAAAGATTGCATACGAGCCCACAAATGTGTGCCATGTAGAAATTGCGCTTACTTGAAAGAAGCTAGGCTGAGTGACAAGCAATTACGAGTAAATATTGGAGCTTCGTATTCGTATTGTTCGAATCAGGTATCACGCACATTCACTGGAGTGCCTAGACCATGACGGGTCTACATATATATTTGCCGTAGCTGAGGGACGTGAATGCACGCACTCGCGTTGCTATGGTACTCAGAAGACGAGAAGCAGCGCCGAGAAATCTGTTATTAGGAGTACGTAGTCGTGCATGTATGAGGAACATCGGTTTCATGTTGGTTTTGGGTAAATATCAGTTTGCAGCCGTGCTGTGCCTTATTCAGCTTCTTTATTAGAACTTGTCAACGCTTTCATGAGTTGCTGTGATGGCCCAAGTGATGGCGCCAGCGTAAAAGCGCTCAGTTCATGTTTGATCAACGCTCTGCGCCGGTGCACACCGTGGTTGGGCACTGTGCACTGCACGATTTTGGGGGTCACCCCAGTGTGGACTTATTGAGGACGCTACTAGGAGCTTTACTGCACGCGCGTTCCACGCGCCATCTACTGGAACCATCCGTTACTGTCGCCGCTTGACTTCGCGGAATGCCTCCAGGAGGGCTAGTGTCGCGGTTGACTGTCTTTTGAATTTCTCGGCGTACTTTTTTTCATTTAATCAAGCACCATTTCCTTAATAATAAAAAACTGCAAATATCACCTGTGTATTGACGTCTCTCGTCAAAAATGCCTTATGTTTTCCTTTTTCGCAAGATTGTTCACATGTATCAACATTACCACCAGTCTAATAAGTCGAGAAACGCTTTGACTATACAAGGGTCTTATTCCATAGCTCCGTTAACTTTGCCTGGGGGCTCAATCGAGGGACAGACAGACAGACGGACATATAGACAGATCAAAGTTTCCGCGTGTGAGTAGCCCAAGAAAGACTATTGTCTTGAAAAGCAGCGCTGAACGAAACAAAACAGGCAGAGCAAGTGGAAGTGTGAGCGCTGGGCAAATGGGGTGTCATCTACTTATTCACAAGAGCTTTTTTCAATACGACATAGACACCGCCTGCAAACACACTGTAGTTCATTGCACAAAGAGAAAGAAGTGTGCACCATACGCTTGCACTTTTCTGTGCTGTATCTGTCATCATTATTTGGATCAGTTAAAAAAGCGCGATGTTGTCCTTTCAACGCGTGCTGCACCGCGGCTCTCGATGTCGTCACAGTGATGACACATGTGGATATGCCTAAGAAAAGAGACGTTAGAGCAAAATCTACCTATTGGAATTTTGCTGATGCGATGGCTGAGGGCAGCAAGAAAGAGTAGACGTCGACATTTTTTTTCTTTTTTGTTTGCCAGCCGAAACACTCTTCTAAAAAATATTGATGCGTTTGATGCCTAAAATTACTTAAATTTAAATTTAAAAGTCCATTTCTTTTTCTTTATTTCAGCTACGATATCTTCTACTATAGTTTGTTCTCTGATCCAGGTAGCTCGTGCAGATTTTTCTATCACTTAATTAATAACATGAATGTGATCCATGGTTGAGTACCTTTTCCTACACCCAGCCTGCTATCTGGGTTGTTGGAAATCCAGACGGTCACTTATGTGGCTAACTATAACTTTGATAAAAAGAGTAGGCTGATGGGTCTCTAATTCCTGATGCCATTGGGATCTAACTTCTTATTAAAGAGAATAATGTTGGCGTTTTTCCAGGCTATGGGAACTTTTTGAGTTCACAAGCATTCCGCAAGCTTTTCTAGCACAATATCTCCTCCCTCCTTCAAAAAATCTGCGGTTATGCCATCGTCACCTGCAGCTTTTCCTATTTTCATGCCTTTGAGAGTCTTTCCAACTTCCTCTTTAGTTACTAGTGGGACATCCCAAGTTGAGCTTGTACTCTCAGTGGTTTCCCAGGTCTAACATCCCCGGCATACAGCCTGGTGTAAAATCGTTCTCCTACCTTTATGATCTCGTCCAAGTTGTGCGTAATGCTACCCTGCTTGCCTCTGAGTGCGTACATACCGTCTTTGCCGAAGGCTAGCCTTCTCTTAGCTGCTTTCAAACTTCCCCTTATTTGCGGCGTTTCCTCAATCATGGGTATATTTACTTTTCTGCCATGGGAATTGAACCTGCCTTTCTCTGCATTAATTTCGAAACCCACGACTGTATGCACCCGTCGAATGTCGTTTGTTTTACTTCTATGAATCAGTGTCGACAACTCGGCTAATTCTATCTGATCTGCGGTCCTTCACACTTTCGTGTTCTTATTTATGGCAATTAGTTCGATCACTTTGTTAGTCAGTTTTCCAGTTGGTTCCCTACATGCTACCGATTCCAGTTGGTTCCCTACATGAGTACCGATGTTAGGTGGCCATTTTGGCTGTCTACACTGAGTGCGTGCGTACGCAGCAAGATAGGAACGGGTCCTCAGTGCTCAAAACATCGCAGCGCCGGACTCTAGTGGTGGGCCTCGCGGCAATAGCGCACGAATTTGTATAGAAGAGTTATTTTAAACTGCTGTGGTCTGGCTCTGACTGACTCCATGCGGGGTTTCTTAGTTTTGACGACATTCGTTCTTTCTTTTTTGAGATTTAGCCTTAGCTTGCATCTAACCATCCTGTGCTCGCTGCTCCGAATCTTACTTAGCACCTCTACGTCCTGCACAATACGTGGGTGTCGCTTAAACTGAAGTCAATATCGTTTTTTGTTATACCAGCGGCAGTTTTCTATGTCCATATTTATTTTTTTGTTTGCAAAAGAATGGGCTCATCTACCTCAATTTATTTCTCTCTGCAAACCCTACCAGTGTATCTCCTCGACTGGCCGCGCACTTCATTCTAGCATCGTACTCAAGGTACCAGAGTGTATCGGCCTTGAAGGACGAACTTATTCTATCCCCTCTCACCCAACGCAGGCAGTTTTCAAGATTAACTTTTTTTCACACCCTGTACCATCATGCAACACCATTCTCTCGCAAATTTATGCTCCCGGCACCATATGCGTCCGCACGCACCGACCACGCTCACAAAGTTAGCCCAAAATTTTTGCCCGAACAAACAAATATCAGAACTCACCCCTTGAACTGGCAGTCAAAGAATGGAATTTTTTACCTGGTAGCCTAGTGAACCAAGCAGACACCTCTTCTTTTCAAACCTCACTCCTCGCTTTTTTAGCGATTCAATACCTTGTAACTTGTCTTCATCATGCTCATCTTTCCCAGGCTGTAAATATGGGTTCCCACTTTTCAAATACCAGATTTTCTGTCACTTTTACACTTTTTGTTTTTTGTATATAATTTTTCACGCTGTATTTTACAATTGTATACTTTTTGTGCATTTATGATATTCTAATGTCATTTTTGTTGTGTTGATTCTTTTCTTTTTACAATATTGTATGTTGTGTTGGCTTTCAACTCATTCCCCCCCCCCTATGTAATGCCCATATGGGACCTTAGGATAACTAACTAACTAACTAAATAAATAAATAAATAAATAAAATTACCTATTCCGAGGTTTCTCATTGACCTTTCTCCAATTTGCTTCCTAGCTACCTTTCCGTTAAAGTCCCCCATCACAATCGTGAACTGCGTTGTTGCCTTTTTCGTTGCAGATTCGACATTCTCGTAGAATCAGTCTACGGCTTCATCATAGCTGGTTGTTGGTGCATAGGCCTGTACTAACTTTAACCTGCATCGCTTGTTTAGCTTGATAACGACAGCCGCAACTCTCTCGCTATTGCTGAAAAACTCCTCTACGTTTCGTGCTAATTCGCTATGTATTAAAAAAAATTTCATCATCTTCCCGTAGGGGAACCCTGAGTAGTATGCGAAGCAGCCATGGGGTCGACTCAAGTTCCGATTCGTTCAGCTGCGCGAGCCCTCGTTGCATCAGTAGCAGCTTCTTGGCGGCATTGACGTTTCCTTTTTGGCTTCGCGAGCCCGAAGTTCGGGATCGGCCTTGTCCCCGCTGCCGTTTCGTGGCAACGGCTCGAGCCCTCTTCTCCGCGGCGCTGAGACTGGCGTTGACGCTGACTCATCGCCGCGTTGCGGGAAGAGAATGAGGGGAGCGGAATGAGTCATTCATACCGTGGAGCTACAGTGGCGTCCCCAGTGGAGTATGCAGCGACTACCGCAGGTGTTGCCATTCGTTGCGCAATCCCGGAGAGGAGAGGAGCTTCGGAGAGGAGAGGGGGAATGCTGGAGAGGAGAGGAGCGTCTGAGAGAAGAGGAGGAATGCCTCGCATACTACTCAGGGTTCCCCTACGGCAAGAAGACGACGACGGTGGTTGAACGTGAAGCTATCTCGTGATGAACACTTTGGTTGGCCAATCCTAGGGGCATCCTGCCACAATCATCATCAGCGGTGCCTGGCCAGGCATGCGCAGTGGTGGTGTGGACGCCGCACAACAGCACTGCAGTGTGGACGCCGCACAACAGTGTGGACGCCGCATGGCGGAGGGAGGGACACAGCCCCGACCACAAGATTCTCCGCATCTAAAAACCCACCCCGCTTTCTTTATTCTCTCGAGGTCCTCTGTAGCACAGTATATCCCCGCTAGTGAGCTCCATGAAGCCGTCTCCTGTCCTTCTAACTTCGGTTAACCCTATAATATCAAACTTAATGTCTGAGAGCTCCTCTAGTGGTACAGTTAAGCTTCCCTCGCTAATCAGGGTGCGAGCGCTGAACATTGCCAGGGTCAAGTTCCAATGGCGGCCCGTCCGGGCCACCACATTCCTAGTACTTTCTGCTGTGTCGCTGCTCTGACCGCCGCCGTGAACAGGTGCTCTACAGCTGCTGGGGACTGAGGGCCGAGGTGAGTTGGTCGGTGAATGCCTCAGAAAGCAAAGGGGAGAATGTGTTAGGTCATTGAAACAGATGAAGAATTTTGAAAGACAGAGAGTGGAGAAAAAGTGGAGAAAAAATGCCCGCCAGGGGGATCCAAACCCACGACCTCAACAATACGCCTGGGGTGCGATGACTACTACGCTACCGGCAGGGCTGTTGCCCCTCCACTTTGTGGGGTATTTATGGTAATCCATTTTTGTTTCCGGCGCTAGGAGTGGTAGCCACCGACACTCGAACTACACGGGGTGAGGGGACCTTCTTTTTAAGCCCCCGGGCCGTGACTCGAGTGTCTACGGCATGGCGAGAGTGGTCGACCAGCGTTGAATCCTGTTAAGCTACCAATGGCACCAAGACTCTCATAAAAGAGGCCCTCGTTATGAATGTAGCGAACCTGCATTCCGCCACCGTCATTTCTACTTCATACTCTTTTGCCGACTGGTCGACCCTTTTCTCTTTTCACACTCCATTTTACGAAGCCTAGACGGGAGATACGACGTGCCTTGACGTCGCATTAAGGGCGCGTCGACTGGAGGGAGGGGCGGGCACCGGTTTGAACTGATGGCCCTAGGGACTAGGTTGCGTAGCGGGGCGGCGGGAAACATAACACCACCGGTTCCTATGGTCCGCCCGCTAGGCTGACGTCAACCCTCTGCGTCATATGTCTGTCGTCTTCTGTTCGTACATCTCTGCTTGGCTCTGGCCGGCGGATGGAACGAAGAAAATATTTACGCAAAGCGCCCTGCCTACTGCTGACGGACAAATAAACATTGAGCATTAAGTATTCAGAATATGTAGGAAAAGTCGTGAGTACAGAAGTTGGTGCTATGGCTCTGGAGTAACCAAAGATGAAACCGCTCCCCAGTGCTTGCAATTCGTGCGGAAAATGACCAGCATGCAGGATTAAAGGATTGGGATACCCGAGCAGCATTTTTGACATGTCAAGACCCCATGTCCATCCGACGCCGGTTGTGCATCTCTTTGTCAGCTTACAATCTCATGTTTTCTAGCGGTTTCACACACGCACAAACACGGGGACGCGCAACCCTGTCCTAAAATCAACAGACCCTAGATATGATCGTCAGACTCGCGAAGCACCGTTTTACTATAAAGGTGACTCTCGTAACTATCTTCTACCACTTTTGTTCATCAGCACCGGTGCTCCCTTGGCGCTGATAACCGGCGCTCACAAACCAAGTAGCTTGGAAAAGAAGCGGCACTATGTGAGGCCTAGAATGGTCGTAACCGACGGAAGCTCTCTATTCGTAAATGTCCACAGCTTTTTGTGAAGCCAAAATTCTCCTGAAAGCTTTTAAATTATTTGGAGGAAAGCAGGCGAAAGAAACAAGAGACATAGCGCAGGATTGGATATGGGTGCTAAAGACACTACGTAGCGCCCCACATCACCCCCTCCACAGCCAATTCCTTTATTTTTGCACTTGAAACATCAAAACTTGGCAGGCGATTTTGTAGGGCTTGTAGGTCTATTTACAAAGAAATGCGGGAGCCTCCAAATATGCTGGACACCTTTTTGGGCTTTCTTGTAGCAATTATTTTTGCGCAGCATTTTTTACTGCTACTGTTAACAACCACTTAGAGTAAGGAATAACCCACGGCTAAAAGTAAGTGCTCATTTTTAAAACAAAATTGAAAGATCTTTCATCTATCGAGAAATGTGATTGAAACATGGATCTTACTCTGCGCGAAATTAGGTAAGCGCTCGTTTGCGATTGATTTCTGAATTAGATTTATTTGGAAGTTCGGGTGGTTTTAAGTATGTGTACATGCTTACAAAATCTAAACCGCTTCGATCCTGTCGATATGGCGCGATCGGATAGACGTCAGCTTCGAAAAGAGAGTGACACAGTTTCGACTCCCACCAGGGGAAGCGTCTTTTTCTTCTTTCGTCGTCGTCGTCACCATCATCTCCATCACCACCACCGCCACCACCACCATCATGATCATCATCATCACTCCATTATCATAGTACTCATCATGTGCCTTGTCATTCCGTGAAATTGGCTTTCCTGCAGTTCCATTTGGTTATCACACCGCCATCACTGAGTTCAAAGACTTCGCGTTAATAACAGCAGTAAGTTTTTATGTTTTTTATATGCAACAAAACGTAGTTTGACAGGCAGGCGTGCGAATGATGCGTAATTGATCACGCGTTCGTACGCATATGTCGCCGGTTTTGTGACCTATAAGGCGAGAAGGACATGGTTTAATTGCGCTATCGTAGACGTCGGAAGCTTTGCCGTCATTCCATACATCACTATCACGACGGCAAAGAATGTGCTATAGTTCCACCTGCATTTTCTACCACTCAATCAAGCAACATGCGACGAAACTGTTGGGCAGTTTCAGCGCCAGAATAACCAGACAGCCAAAAGGTGACGTCCACATCAGCGCAATTATCTAAAGAGTGGTCTCGCGTTACAAAGACGCCCAGTACAAGAAATTGAATACCTTCCGCCCTAGCAATCTGGCAAGACAGGAGGCCAAGATTTCTTGTTAGCAGGTTACGACAATCCAGATATGTCAGGCAACTGATTGCCCTCGCCACCTCCTGCCATTTCAAGGCGACGAACGACGTATCCAAGCCTTGAAAACGCGTAACCAAGGAAAGAGCAGGACAACACTCACGGTGGGACCTTCAACAGTTTAATGAATGCAATGGCGAAGGAAAAACAAGGTCAGGGCAAGCGCCTAAGAAAAAGGTATAATGACGCGCTTATGACGCATTTCAATATCGGCACTTTTCCTAGTGGCCGGCTTCTTTGCCTAATAGCGTTAGTGAGGGCACACTCATGCACTCGTTATGACCGTGCTTTCGCACCTTCATATGCTTGAATCAGCTCTCTCTCGCAATTTGCGGCTCCCTACCAATAATCTCAGTTTTGTCAAATAGGGGGTGCATCCACACCCTCGAAACTGGAAAGGCCAGTTTGCCCCTCCGCCTGACGTGACCGAAGTTTCGTGTTCTTTTATTCGAACATTGAGACAGTGCCCCGTCTGCCCTATATACACTTATAGGCTAACAGCAAAGAAATTCTGGGCTCCTTAGATGCACTATTTCCTGGTAGTATTACGGTAAAAGTTGATACCTGCAAAATTTGGCTGTCCAAATATGCGTCGCTGCATCGTAAACAAAGATCTAAAAAGCTCTTTTCAAACCAAAAACTGGAAAAAAAAGGGCGGCTTACTACGGCCGGCCGGGAGTGACGCTACACTCAGGAATCGAGTGGGTGCAGGCGGAAGATTCTCCTGTGACTGCCTGCGAGAACACGGCGTGCATTCAATGTGTTTCAGATTGTCCGTTTCTTCAAACACTTAAAACATACGTGAAAAGGGGTTGGGAAGTTTGTGCAACCATTATTACTTCGTTGTGAGCTGCTGACACGCGCATAAAATCGTCCGGAAAATCTAAAACACAGGCATCGCGAGGCGTCGGGGCGAAGCGGCAGGAGGTAGGAAATAGGTACACAAAAGGCAGTGTTGAGGGTTAGGTGGGCGCCGGTACAGCCAATAATGCCCTGTGCCGATCAAACCATCCTGTGTTTGTGATAGAAGAAAAGTAAAAAATTCCCGCGCCTTCCCGCGAGGGGAACACGAGTAAATGCAGAGCATTGGGGCCTCAGTACTGAATGAAGGCAGTGTTGCTTCCATCGCTTCTTCCGCGATGCTGGAGTAGCAGACACGAGTAAACGTGGGCACGAGCGTCAACCAAGGAAGGAAGGAGCAACGCAGTGACTGAAACACGAGCGACCGCTAGCCGCTATATTTGCAGCGCGCGCAGTAGAGGGAGAGCAGTACGGGGGGAGAGCGCGCATGCGCAAGCAGCGCGCGCTCTTCCACGCCCCACCGCGCTGCTATCACGCACCTGTTACGCCGAGACCGCGACGGAGCAAACGGGCTGACTACGACGCATGCGCGCGCCACCTGCTGTTGCGACAGAGGAGGGAAGCAGAGGCGCACCTGCTGCGAACGCGGAGCTTTTCACACCGTCCGACGCAGGAAGAGGCGAGGCTAAGAAATGCTCTGCATTTAAAAAAGGTACCGTGGGAAGAACGCGTCGAAACATGCCGGCAAGCGTGTAAGAATGCGGTTTTATCCCATGTTATCGAAGTTCATATTCAGAACTTTATTATTTTTGTTTACACGATCACTTTTGTTCCTGTTAGCAGAGTTCCCACGCCAAATCTTTAGATAATGATGTCATGCACCGACGAAAGCTCTGCAGTGTCTTCGCTAACGTAGTCAGACATTAACCTTTCTCGAGGCTCAATGCTGCCAAATGTGCCCTGTTTTTTGGCTTCGGCTCACCTCTCGCTATGAAGTAAACAGTTACGTTATCCTACTGCTCTGGACTTCTCTTCGGCTGCAACAGCGGCTGGCCGCTCGCATCATGCACGCTACCCATCGCACGTTGGAGGCCACGGAGAACGGATCGGGTGCCCCCGCCCGGTCGCAACAACTGGTTGTCAGCGGTCGGATGACAACTTCGTGACACCTGGAGCCAGCGGTGCAAGACCCAACACCACGGACGTCAAGGCGGCTTCGGACTTCGCAGAATTCAAGGCGGCAAACGGTGAGTGCGGGACTTTTCTTCACTGAGTTTTACCAGGCTTCTGAGGATAGCTGGTAGGGCGTGTGTTTTTGTCGCGTGGTTATTCGCGCAAAACATTTTTTGGAGCAGTGGGAAAGCAGTACTCTAGACCGGGCCATGAATTTGAAGGCGTTTGAAAAAACCTCTCGCAGTTGTTGGAAGCTTGTCAAAAGATGTTGTCGCTCTGGATGCTTATGGCCGCGCTGAAGAAACGCCACCAGAGCTGATACAGGCTATACTCGCTGTTAGCGGGCTGGCGATGACGACCTGTCTGAGTGCATTGAGACGATCATCGGCAGGAAGACCGCTAAACGTCAGGCTGCAGCAGGCTGAGCGCCAGTCGTGAGGAAACGCGAGAGAGGGAATAGCCAAGCGAACCACTAACACACAACCTTTAGGAACGCGAGGATAGAAGGCCGAGAAACAAGGAGTGACAGCATGAAGCTGGAAATGAAGCGTCTAGACGTCCGACGCTCCTGACCTAGACGTCAGAGTGGGCAGCAGCGTGCAGTCCTGCGGCGACTGAGCGACCTACGTTGGCGAATGTGTGACCTAGATGTGACCCTACAAGGTAGGAGAAGAACATCGTCTTTTTGTGGTCAACTTCGAGCGTACGTGTGAGGAGGGCCCAGTTTAGGCCGAGACTCATGGCCGCAAAAGCTGCTTACGCTTTTGCCAGGTGAGGCATCCGACGTGATGGCCCGCTTGCCAAAGGAGGAGGCGGAGGACTACCAGAAGTCAGAGTCTAGCCTCCTGTCGTAAGTACAGGCTGTCAGCAGAGGCGTTTCGCCAGAAGTTCCGTGAAGCCGAGAAAGCTAGAGGCGAGTCGTACTCGGAGTTCGCCTGCAAGCTTAAGGCAAATATGGAAGAGTGGCTCAAAGAGGCAGAAGCTTTCGGAGAGCACGACAAAAGCAGTTGAGTGCTTCGGTCTTGAGCAGTTTTAACCGCCGACTACCGGAGAACCTGAGACTCTGGGGTGCAAGATAGGCCAGGGGTAAAAACTGTGGATCAGGCATCTCCAACTAGCCGACGAGTTCGTCGCACGTCGAGGGTGCTCAGGGGCCGAAAGACGGCCAAAAAGAGAGTTCAGGGGCCAAGGCCTGATAAGTCAGGGCCGAAAGGCAGAGCTCCCCGGGAAGACGGTGGAGCAAGGGAAGTCGTTCTCGTGGATAGAGAAACTGGCCACGATAACGAAGAGAGAGCAGCAGACGCTGAGGCGCAGCGCAAAAACAAAGCTTTCGAAGCGCGCAGACAGGCTGCGTGTTACAACTGCGTCGAGACGGGACATTTCGCTGCCAGTTGTAAGAAAGGAAAACTAGTCTTTCACGTACTAGATCAGAGTGAGGACAGCAGGCAGTTTCTAGAGCCGTACGTACGGGAGCTAGTCGTCAATGGTAAACCGTGCCGAGTTCTTCGTGACTCCGCGGCGACGGTAGACATGGTCCACCCTTCGTACGTTGAACCGGATCAGCTAACAGGGCAGAGTGTTTGGGTGAAGCCAGCCGTAGGTGCACGAAACGTGCATCTGCCGATTGCTACGGTCAAAATCGGAGGTCCGTTTGGTGAACTTGTGACGCAGGCAGCAGTATCCCCACAACTACTTCCAGAGTACAGGTACCTATTCTCGAACAGGTCGGATCAGCTGTTAAGGAAAAAGGGGTACAATTTTGAGAAAGTGCCGAGGAAAGAACCAGCTTGGCCTGCTGCGAAGAGCTCGAGTAACGATAGGGTCGCCACCTCTGTGAGGAAGGGCGAAACTCAGACAGAAAGCGATGATTGGGCATTTCCAGAGGCTCGCGACGGAGGGCAGCGTAAGTACACTGTGTGTAAGGCCCCTACGGTGAGCAGAGATGTTTCGTCGCCATGTTCGAAGTGCGCTATATCACGGGAATCCTTGAAAACGGCTGTCGACCCGAACGCGCGCAGTTCGCGGGCAACTGAGCCGTCTTTTGAGACAGGGCAGCCTAGATGTAGTGTAGTTCTGGCAGTGATAAAGAACGGGAACACGCTTCAGTTTTCGCGTGCCGAGGCTGTCGCTGAAAGCGCGAGTGGCGACGAGGTAGTGACTGTAGGGAACTACAAGGTGTCTAAAGAGCTCGTCGTGCCCGTTTCACTCCCAGCTGATGCTCCCGACGATAGGCCAACATCGGCTGAGCTAGTTGAGGTTCCGGTGTCGCCTGTGGCTGAACCGAAGTCGGGAACCGACCAGCCTAGAGGAGAGAACGCAAGCGCGTTCCGGCGTTTGCTTGCCGAACGCGTTCGTAAAAAGGCGAGCAACGAGGAGGTAGCAAAAAAATTCACAGCATATCCACGGGGTGAATGATGATGAGTGGGCGAAGCTCCTGAGGGGAAATCATCGGTAAAACCGCGCGCCGCAACCTCCACGGCCGCCGTGGAGGTTGCGGCGGACGCCGTGGTTTGACGCGCCGCTCAGTTTTCGTCCACCCCAACCTCCATGCAACGTGACCCGGCGAACGCCGCCGATGGTCCGGTCGCGTTCGCCGCCGCGCGTTCGACATCTAGCTCGCGTAGATCGCCGACGAACAGCCGTATTTTTGACGCCGGCGGCGGAGCGGCCGCCGCCGGGCGACGTTCGCCGCCTTTTCGCCTACATTTCGCTGCATGGAGGTCGGCCTTTATCCATCGGGCGACACCGAGCGCGCGCCAACAGCGAACGGATTTTATTACAACGCTCCCCGCCATCTAGTAAACAATCCAAGAACTAAACTAGAGGTAGCCACGCCATCTAGTAAACAATCCAAGCGCATCTTTTCATCATATACAAGTACCGCCATCTAGTAAACAATCCAAGAACTAAACTAGAGGTAGCCACGCCATCTAGTAAACAATCCAAGAACTAAACTAGAGGTGGCTACATACATACGTCGAGGATGGACAGACCCACGCCTTAAGGAGCTTCGCCCCTAAAACTTCAGCGCGTAATTGTGGCGCGTGTTTCAGTGCGAGCAAAGCCGTGAGCTCGCATCGCGCCGAGGGAACGCCGCCTAGAAGCAGTGCGCGCCTAACGTATGAACGGGGGAAAACCCGCTCGCTCCTCCGCGCGCTCGACCTTTGTCGAACAAGACGACCGGTGTCATGTCACGCTGTCGCAGCAGCGTTGAGAAAACGGCTGTACCTAAAGTGCGGTACAAGAAGGGGAAAAGCTCGGGCATTAACGAGAGCTCAAATCGTAGCTCTCAGCGCGAGAAGTGGCCTGTAGACGCCTGACTTTCTCAAGTTCATTCTTTTTCCTGAAGCAGGTTTCGCCCTTTACGATTACGTTTTTTTTTGTGGGACATTTCCAATCACACGAAATGTCACATTTCAGGTTTGTGCACTTGTCTAAAGTACTGCTGGGCTAAAAATATAACTAGTGTAGTTAGTTATTAGCGTATTTTATCGCAACTAAAAGCCTGGTAGATCTTCAGTGTGGATTTGTCTTCGCGCTTGCCGGCGATGCGGTTGTGTCTTCCTGTGTTGTTCTGTTGCTTGCCTGACCAATCCAGAGACGTTCTTGGGGAGCCACTAGTCGTCCAGTGATCGGCCCTATGAAGCTCCAGCACGGTGTCGTACAGCCCAGGCCTGGAGTCGCGCGTCTGCTGAGCACTTCACTGCGAAAGCATCCCTCCGGACAACGGTTGAAGACCCTTATCCATCGGGATCTCGGACCCCCGGCGGAGAAGCTGTTGCGAATCGGCCAACGCCACGTGTTTTCCCTCATCAGCCGCCACGTGTTTTCCCGCATCAGCTTCCACGTGCGAAGCCACGACGTTCGCCACACCCTTCAGGTGCCAGCGCGTCGGTGAGTCACGCCTCGACATACCCGGCTCAGACGTTTCGCTATCGGCGCGATCAACGTTCGATAGCGCGACCCCGGCACCTTTCAAGGACACTCTCTCCCCCTCTCTCGGACGCCACGTGCGGCGAGGCTATGAATAACTCACGAACTGTGGAAAGAGCGTTGGGTGTGTCTGTCATGTTCATGGCGTGTTACTCTTGGGGGCGTTCGACCTTTGTTGCTTTTGGGTATAAATAGAAGCAGCCCAAAAACTGAGATTCATTCCTGTCTGAGCAGCGAATCCATGCGGTCGCTCTGCTCGAGTCCTGTATTGTAACCTCGCCCGTCGGGGCATTGTATGTTTTTTTGGCTTCGGCTCACCTCTCGCTATGAAGTAAACAGCTACGTTATCCTACTGCTCTGGACTTCTCTTCGGCTGCAACAGCGACTGGCCGCTCGCATCATACACGCTACCCATCGTATGTTGGAGGCCACGGAACACGGATCGGGTGCCCCCGCCCGGTCGCAACAGCCCTCATTTTTATTTGTTTCTCTTCTCTCTAGCTGGTGAGAGAAATGGTACCAACATCGGCTATTTCATTAATTTTTTTGACGAAGTTGTTTGAACTGAATTGATCCGGGCAATGCGCCGCGTGCTGTACTTGTTGGCCCCCGGCCGGTGCCATAACAGTGAAAACAGCGTATCGCCTCGCGCCGGCCTTACTCGCGCCACTCGCGCTTTCGAAGAGTCGACCGGCCGCGATCGTGTATTGGACCTCACAGCAATCTGCCGTACTCGTTCGCGCCCCGACCGGCCGCGAAAACAGTGTATCGTCTCGAGCCGGCCGTTCTGCGCATTGCGCCCTGGTAGAGACCCCCGGCCGCGAGCTTCCAGTGCGGTGCACAGAGGCCGTAGTAGTTCGCGCGCCGACGCACCGACCAGCCGCGCCAACAGCGTATCGCCTCGAGTAGGCCGTACACGCGTCTCGCGTGCTCGGCGAGTCGACCGCGAGGCTGCTGCCGCCGTCGCGACCACAAAATCGGCGTTGTGCACCTGCCGTACTCGCTCACCGACGGTGATTGCCTCGCGTAGACTGGCCGCGGTACTCTTCGGATTTACTCTCACAGGAACGAGTTTCAGCTGACCGTTTTTCACGGTCGGTTCCGCTCCGACAACAAGCGGGAGCGTCATTGCGCATGCGTGGCGCGCTTAGCCGCAAGCGGCATTGGCTCCGGTTCAGCTTAGCGGTCCTCCGATACCGGGGCGGGCCGTCGAAAACGCTCAGCTGAAACTCTCTCATGTCTCAGCAACTCAGAGCTTCTTCAGCTTGTCCTTGTATGGAAACGCGTGAACGCAATTAACCATCGTCTACCCCTTTTGTGCACCAGCACCGGTGCACAAAAGGGGTAGACGATTGTTACGCGAGTCACCCTTAGCGGAAAACGATGCTGCACCAGTCTGACGATCATCTCTGAGGCACGAATTACACTGCTCATTCGCGTGAGGCCGCAAGTACAAGGCTAATGAAGAGACGCGACGGCCACACGGGAGTCCTGACTTGCACGTCACATCCGGTAGTTGAACGCAGTGGCGACACGCCGCTAGTTACTGCGTCGGCTGAAGCGGCTTGTTTTAGAATGGTTATAATAATAAAAAAACTGTGCATTTGTGGAGTTTAAAATTCGGTCACAACAGACTTCAGTGATGCATACCACACGTTGTAGCTGAATTAGTGGCATGTAAATTTTCGTTGCAGTTGGCCTTTAATCGCACTTCAGAGGTATCAGGTAGATAACACAAGGTAAATATAAATGGTAGCGAAGCTTCGGGCAAAAAGCGGTTCAGAACCTATTGCCAGCGACATCAGCATGGGGGCTTATGGGAGTGGCGATTGAAGCGCGACTAGATGAGGAGGGAACAAACACTAGCAACAAAAAAACAAGTTTTGTTCAACAATAAAACAACATTTATATTTCGCGAAAGATATTTATTTCTGAATCACATTTATTTAGGCACACTGTGTAAAAAATTTATGAAAATGCTGTTCATTCTCAAAAACCTTTTTTGTAGCGCCCTCTGAAGAAGGGCACATGTCATTGCTCTGTGATGCAGTCCTTGTAGTGTACGGAAAGGCGCTCCTAAAGTTCGTCTGCTAAGAAACGCCCCTCGCGTCTTTTGGTGGTGCGCATTTGTATTCGTTTTTCCTTGTTAATTTGGTGTGCACTTAATTTTTGCTGTGCGTGGAGTTGCGAGGTGCGTTGTATCGTCGGTGAACACGTTTAGTAGTGTGCCCGGCGGGCACGGTGAACTACGGGACGATGCTGCCAACGGTTGGAGCGGAGCGCTTCCCTCGGTACCTACGGAAACGATGTGCTGTACAAGGTTGCAACAGCAACTCCCGTACGCCTGGCGTTTTACTGCACCATTTTCCATATGCCCACCCATCCGATTTATTTTTCATTTTGTAATGCTTTCTTTCAGCTTCGGACATTAAAACCGCCTCACGAAAACCCGCCGTCTTACGTGCTGAACTTGTTCCCCCAATCTTTGCTCCATTGAATGGGCGCACATCTTCCTAAGAGCCTTGCTAAAACCCAGTGATGCAATGCCATGCTTAAGTAACTTAGAATGGGATTACTGGGAAGTTAAAAGCTGTTTCTTAGTGCGGGGAGAATACACCCAGCAAACGTGTCCAGTATTAGAAAAAGTTAGTTTTAAGTATACAAACTTTATTGCATCCTGTGATGCTAGTTCCCTTGTAAAATTATACACAGTGCTGCAAGCCATAAAAGAGCTAAAATGTCACGTAAAACCAATTTGAACCACGCCGGATTGGTCAGTTTTAACGAAATTTAAAAGTCGTCTTCTTTGCTTCCAAGACACATAAAGTTCATTGTCCGCTTCCAGCTGTCGGGACTAAAACAGGAACATGCCAACGACTGGTTGGACAGTGGTGGTGAGCTCGCTTAGGGTGAACACGGGAGCGCGGGGCCACCGGTACTAGCAGAGCACCCTACCGTGGGATGCGCGAAGCAGCACGCATGCGCTGTGCGTGCCGAGCGAGGCTATGCTTTCAGCTAAGGCGTCGCGTCTTCGGAGCGTCTGAACGTCGTCTGCGAACTTAATCTTGCTTGTAGCGGTGGAGCAATCGGCCGCTGATACCTGGAATCTGGAATAATCAAGTAAAATGTCTGTAAGTTAGCGGTGATTTGTTCATTAACTTAAATGCAATGAAATCGGCTCGTAGCATCTTTACTCGCCCGGTTGCTCCATGCAAACTTGATAAATAGATGACGCTCACTTTAACAGCGCAATATATTTTTAAGTGGTTGCCACTGAAATTGAAGGAACACATGCGCACAATGTTTATCAGAAATAAATTGAGAGCTTAAACGGAGCTCGAGCACTACAACCTCGATATTCAATTTACGGTGGAGAAGCACTTCGTGATTTTTATTAGGCGTGTTCATACAAGGATTGAGGATTCGAGGTTCAAAGCGAGACATCATTAGCAGACGACGCCCAACCTAGCAAAAGACGTGCAGGCGCTCCGATGACGCGATGCGCGCACTGAAAGCAAATTCTAGCTTGACACGCACCGTGCACGCCGGACACTTCGCGCAGCCCACGGTAGGCTGCTCTTTTAGTACCAGAGGCCACGCGCTCCCGTGTTCACCTTAACCGAGCTCACCACTGTACCTTCAACGTTGGCTCAATACTCTCGATATTTCGGATACCTTTGCCACCATATCATCGTACTGTGTCGTGGCCACACTTGTGAAGAACAACCAAAAGCTAATTCTGCGTTTTCTCTGGACATAAATGAACCTTTTTATTCAGTGCCACATGCCGAATCGTTTTTAGCTGTAATGGAGTTCATGGAAGGAAACGGAGCAGGGTCGTTCCAGAATACCTCTCTCTGACGTTTCTGTTGATTCGTTCTTGCAGCTTTGGACCGGGTAGCGGTCGTCAAGTTTTGTCAAGTTTGAGAGTAATGAGTTCGCGCAAAAGAACGAAACTGTATAATGTCCAGTGTGGCACCCCTTTTCTGCCATATTTGTTTTTCCAAATTTAACAATGCAATGAGAGGGTCATTTGTTGAGGATAAGGTGGTGAAGGTCTTCAGGTATGTTGACGATTTTTTTATTTTGTTAAACCTGACATGGAATTGGCGACGCGTGACATTCTTACCCCTTTTAAAGCGTGAAGGAGCTTGTTAGCTTGTTAAATGGTGATTGTTTGATCGTAGGGTTTTATCGTAGCACCGACGCTAGACAGACGATGGGGCGCGCCGTAGTGGAGGGTTCCGGATTAATTTTGACTACCTGGGGACCTTTATGTGCGCCGAAATCTCTAACACACCGTGTTAAATGTTACGAAGGAACTGGCTTCAGAGAATGCGATAACGTTTTATACTTAAAACTATCTTTTTCTAATATAAGAACTCATCGCCGTTACGATTCGCACCTCACAGCCCACCACAGCGGAAGAAGTCGCCATTGCCCTCGCGTTACAAACCACAGAAGATTATATCACGATTCTAACAGACTCCCAATCATCCTGCCGCAACTACCTCCCCGGCCGTATCTCTCATCAATCCTAGTGAATTTTATGCCAGAATCTCCATCTGTCCCTCGCACATATCGTGTGGACTCCAGGTCACATGGGATTAGAAGCCAATGAAGCGGCCCATGCCGCGGCCCGCGAACATGTACTCCGGGCCGTTGCGGACTGCCCTAATAACTCCCTCCCCTTCGCGCCGCCCCCAACCCTGTCCACGCCTCTCCTCACATACACCGACATCATCGTCCACTATAGGCTACAACGACAGAAATACCCACCTCCTCAACATACTCTCTCCAGGACCGAAGCAGTTACACTACGCAAGCTGCAGACAAACACCTTCCCCCACAATACACTGAACCACGCAATGTTCCCTACCCAATACCCAGCCACGTGTCACTTTTGTCCAAACATGGGAACTCTCTACCACCTTACCGTAGAATACCCGACACCCCTACCCAACCGCCACTGCCCAACATCACGACATAGCAGTGGGTGGAGTTGCTGGCGAGCTCCGAATCCTCTACCCAGCGCATGATGGCAGAGAGGGCAACGCGAGCAGGTCACCTCCAAGGCATCCTGGACTGAGGATGCCTCCTAACGTTGTGCGTGCTCTCTTGAATAAAGTTTATTCAATCGATCAAATCAATACTAGACAGGCTTGGTGATTGTACTTCTCCCCGCACTAAGAAACAGCTTTGACCATCCAGGTCATTCAATTCCACGTTAGTCAAGCGTGGCATAGCATTACCGCGTTTTAGCAGCACTCTTAGGAATGGAACAACGTGAAGCGCCTACAGGCGGCCGGTTTCCCTGTTGCTGTTCTAAGGACTGTAAGCAAAACAATGTTGAACAAGCTGAAAGATGAATAGGGTGGGTGGGCACACTTACGTGCTTTTGAGGACCGCAATTAGGTAGAAGTAATCCTGTTACATTCAGTGGCCAGAAGACATGATGTACACGTTGTGTTTTCGTCCCGGTGTAAGCTGGCAAGCCTTTGCCCTAAAATTAAATAGCGCAAACCAAAGAACCTGTGCGCACGCTGCCATCGCACAAAAATTCACGAACTGCACTAAGCGTGTTACGTACCGCATACCGCTGACGTGCGATAAAGAGTATGTAGGGCAGACGGGGCGCTTTCTCTGTGTTCGCCAAAAGAACGCGAAATTTCGGACACGTCAGAGGCAGGCGCAAACTTGCTTGCCCATTATAGATGCACCCCATCTTTGAAAAAAAAAAAAAAAAAAAAACTACCCGCCGCGGTGGCTCAGTGGCTAAGGCGTTGCGCTGCTGAGCACTAGGTCGCGGGTTCGATTCCCGGCCGCGGCGGCCCGCTTTTCTGATGGAGGCGAGAAGCAAAAACGCCCGTGTGTACGAGATTTCGGCGCACGATATAAGATCCCCAGGTGGTTCAAAATTAACTCCGGAGCCCTCCACTACGGCGAGCCTCATCGCCTGCGTTGCGTCGGCGCGTTTTTAAACCCCAGAATCAATCAATCAATCAAAAAAAAAACTGGATTATTGGTAGGCAGCCACGAAGTACGAGAGGGAGCTGATTGAAGCACATCAAATGCGAAAGCACGGTCATAATGAGTGCGTAAGGGTGCCCTCACTAACGCTATCAGGCGAAGAAGCGCCGTATTTGAAAAGTGCCAGTATTTAAATGCGTCATAAGCATGTCATTATATTTTTTCCTTAGGGCGCGTGCCCCGACCTTGTTTCCTTCACCATTTTATTCATTAAACTGTTGCGAGCCTCAGCGTGTGTCTTGTCCTCGACCGGCTTTATAAATAGCGACCTGCCCACGTTAGCTGATTCCGTGAGCCGAATTCGTTATTGCTTGTTTCGCTTTGTTTAGTTCCTTCCGAAGCAACGGCACTCTCTGGCGCTGCTTTTAATCCCCATTTCCTCGCTGCATACGCGTTTTTTGGCCCGCCGTTGGTTGATATTTCGTCTTTTTCTTTCTTCCTTGTGCTGAGTCACCCGATTCACATAGGGCGAAGTGCACACCTTCTGATAGGCCGGCGGTGTGCTAAAATAAGAGTTTTTTAAAGCAAAATTGTTACTTGGCTATAGGCTGGCGAGAGCACGCACTCGGCCGGAGTCCGTCAAACGGGCACCTGCCGGGATATCGTCCACAAAAAAAGCTATCCACAGCTGCTAACCCTGTGCTAACGCGTTTTCTAGCATTCTACGCTTTTTATAGCGCGCGTACATCGCAAAACTAAAACTAAAAAAAATGGCAGTATCTCCACTCCGTGGATGATCGCGAGATTGCGGTGTAGGGGGACTTATAATGTTATCCAAGTTGCACCCTGAATGACACCCGATTTGCGCCCCGACCGTCATTCGATTTGAGCCGTGAGTTACACCTTGATTGTTCCCTAAATGAAACTGCAGCTCACAGGTAAAATCGAATTTCGCTTGATTTTCGCGTGATGGCGGTGTGCACCGGCTCACCCCACTAACGAGTGGAGCACCGAGTGGAGGCGCCACTCGTACAGCTGCCCGGTCCCTACAGGCCTCGAGCTTTGCGATCGCTGCGCCGCCTGCCACCGCTGCCCTGCGATGCGTGCGGTTTGAGCGCTGGGTGGTTGATAGAGGCTCATGCCATGCTTTGCTGTCATTCGCTTCTTCATGCCATTTTGTGCACTTACAACAACTTTTATTGTCACATTTGTAAGCAAATGCTACATTTATAGCCGTTCAGAAAAGAGCTGCGGCTTGCTAGAGTGCTCGAACGCCAACAACAGCGATCCAGGGACACGGTTCTGCGTGCTTTTCAGCCGCTGTTACGGGCGTCAACGACGGCAGCAGCATTTCACCAGTCACCTCCAAACATGTCAAGTAGAAGTGAATTCTGTTGTCACCTCGTGTAGACGCGATACTGCCATAGTGAGAGGTTGGCTTCGTCTTCCAGTGTGCAAAAAGAATGCTGCTTCGTTTCAAATATATTCGTCGTAGAATTTCCTGTAATTCATTTGAGAAACCGGCGGAGGGGACCATTGACATTTTAACGTCCGCGATTATCGCCACGACAATGCCCGAAGCTGACGGCAGCTGGAGGTCAGTGAAAGGGTCAAAGGGGGGAAGAGGGCACCAGACATTCTGACTACCACGGGTACAGTTCTCAAAGCTACTGATCGAAGTTTCTGTTCGTCACACGTCTGACCCTGGCGACTCGGTGGCTGGGATACGTCAATGAGTGGGCGAACAGGCTTTATCAGGCACTCCACGTGCTTACAAAGGAAATAAATATTGGCGGCGTGAGGCAAAATTATAGGCGCGCAGGATATGGACATTACTTTAAGACGACCCGCCCGACAAACGATGGCCGGCGCTAGGTTTTCTTTTAGTTGGGTGATTTTCATGTGTGCGGAATAAATCCGTGTTTCTGTATGAGAGTGAGAGAGGTGGGTCACGTGACTATTTTGAAGCCACCTAGCTTTGTTTGTCATTGTGGCCAACCAGTGGCCTAGTGTGGGCTAATCAATGAGCCATCCTCACTCTCAAATTGTGACGTTCCAGTTTGTGGGCGGGGTTTTTGTGGTAAAACCGAGAAGTTTGATATTTTAGGGGAGACAAAGAAAAGGGAGAGGAGGTAAGAGCGGCGAGCCCCGCTCAACGCGGGACTTTCCCGAGCCCTTCTATGCGGTCATGAGCTTTGACAGCTGTAAATGCGTAGTGTAAACCAAGTGTACATATTGTACAAGTGCTTGGAGTAGACCGTCGTCGGCTAAGTGCCGTCGGCCAACGAGCCAGCCAGTCGTCACTTCATCTTGTGATTATCTCATCACATATTGGCGACAGAGCCAATGGAGAATCACATCTTTAAATTTAACTAAAGGTTTTATCATTTATACATGCTTACGAGGAAATGAGGCTCTGCGATTCCCTTGCGTGAGCAGCGGCCGATAATAGGTTTAATTTTCGGGTCACCCATTAAAAGGAAAGATAGCTTAGTAGAATCGAGGAAAGCGAAAAGGCTTTACATGAAATCGAAGAATTATCAATTGTTACCATGAAGGGGGGGGGGGGGTCTGTACATAGCAACAATCATTGTATTCTTGAGAGATACAGCTAAACATTCAACATTGGGATTTGTGATTGTAACATCGCTAATCACAGAATGTGAGTGACATTTTTTAACATATACAGCAAGGCCACCCCTTCTTCCATTGTGTCATGATACGCCATTGCAAATACAGTTATCAAAGAAACACACGTCACTATTAGTGCCAAACCGTTCCTGAAAAAAGCACGACATCCAACTCAACTTGCAGTGACCTGAGGAATAAATCAAACTTGTGTAGCTTGTTATTCATGCTACCGATATTTACGTGAAACGCTGAAAACAATTTTTTGTAGGCACTGTTAAAGCTAGAACTAAAGAGACCAGTTTTGCATCTAATAGATGCAGGGGAAAAATGCATGGTGACAATTCAGGAGTAATACATTCTGCATGCGCAACATCCTTTTTTAGTCATCTTTTCCAGATCAGACAGGTCGTGAATCGTGACAGCGTCCATTTGTTCGTCTTCAGAACAAAAACCTTGCCTCCGCTCGTCCAGAGAAATTTCCCTGCCATTTCTTTTTTGCGCACAATAGCGGCACCAAGCAGCCCTTTGTTGGCCTGAGTATGATGTTCATTGCCACAAACTGCATTGGGCTCAGATAAGCCGAGCCGGTTAGTTGTGACCTTCTGCTTCCTACCGTTAGCAAGAAACGCAAGGCGGTTATCCAAGATAATCGTTACGCCTGGCTTCGGCATTGGAATTCGGTGAGAGGTGTCAATGTTATGTCTAGAAGCTCTATCTTTGAGAACGTCGCCGATTTATTTTACAATGTCAACATGACCCTCGTCTGACCTGATGCCGTTTATTAAAGCAACGCTTTAGTACTTTCGTCTACACTCTAAGAAATCGGGGGAGCAGTTGAAGAGTCCAACCGTCTTTATACTCTTGCAAGCGTTGGTGGACTCCCCTCGAAAGCTGCGGGGAGTTGGATGCAATGCTCGCTCCCCATGAGGAGGAGAGCAAAACTGACCGCGTACTCTCCTCGTGCGCGGCGGAGTGCAGCCCCAGTTCTGCTCCCGCACTGGTGAAGAGTAAACCTGCGCATCGTCTCCCATCTCCAGTACGAAGAGTAGAATTGCAATCCGCCTCTTTCATTGCGGTGTGCTGCCACCTAGCGTGCCTAGCGGAAGTTGAAGCCGTAGGGTTTGCCGGCGTTTCCTCCGGCTGCGTTCTCGTTGTATGCACGGCAATCCCACATTACGGCGAGGAGCAGCCGAAGTTTTTCTGTATTGGTGTTATAACGCCTTAAGATGACAGCCCCTGGTCATCACATAATACCAGGCGGCTTCTTATCACTGAATGAGGGCTGGCAGAGAAATCTCGGACAGATCCGTGTGCCGTCCGAGCAGCAGAGCGAGCAGTACTTGGAGTCGTCTGGCATGAAGTGCGATCGCCAGCTCAACAAAGGCCGGCAGTTCGCAAAATGCCTTTAAGCGCTGGACACATGTACGATTGGTACACGCGATTCGCATGCGACTGATCGTTACGACTGTCGCCACGACTAGTCGTACGCGTGAATTTGAGACGGCCCGATGCGCGCATGAGATGCGTCGTCGGCGTCGCTCCGCCCACTGTTTTTGCTCCATGGTCAACTACGATGATCGCTGAGCTGAATTTGTAGATTCTGCGCTTTTTGTTCGCAAGAAATGGATAAAGCAAGCAATCGTGAAGCGTTTTCTGCCCCGGAAACAGTCCGCGCACACGCCGGCCGCGCCTGCCAGCTCGGCACACTCAGCGGCTCGAACCGACGCAGACCACGGTAGCAACCGCGCTTGTCGCTGCTCTTCTGAATCAATCTGATCGCTAAAAAGTTCCACATGCGAGAAAGTAGGTGTTAGTGTGGTGAAAAATTGTGCTAGGGATTGTTGTCAGGGCTTATTTTAAAAGCGGCGATCAGATATATCTGCCGCGATGCAAGCCGCTACGCTGACCGGTCGCCGGGGCGCGCGGTGCGCCGAGCGGTCGAGAGATGGCGATACCTGCGCGGAAGCATCGAAACAGGCTACGCAGATGTCTTGGTCACCGATCGCTCAAACGGCAGTTATAACTTAATAGAGTTCCACATGCGAGAAAGGGGGTGATAGTGTAGTGAAAAGTTGTGTTGCGGATTGTCATTCGCAGTTGCACAGATAGCAGCCATCAAATATCCGCCAGGATGCTAAGCCTATAGTTCCCATCACCCGAGCCGACGCGAGCGACGCAAACCGCCGTAGCCGATCGCGTGCGGCCGACGGGAAGCGATAGAAGCCGACACCGCTCCCTTTTCGGCACTCCGAGTTACAGCGGAACGCAGCACAAGTTGTGGGCATTGTTCCGCGCACAACGAGCACACACAAAAAATCGAACGATGTAAATACAACCACGACCCCTTCCCGCTTGTGCGGGAGCTGTGGGGAATGTCGTCTGCTGCCCCTACTGGACTGTTTAGGGACTTGGCCGCTAGGGGATTGCGCATGCGCAGTGGGGTTGTGAAAGAGGCGGATTTCATTCTTGTCCAGTGCGGGAGTAAGCATGGAGATGCACTCCTGCCATCTGCGCACACCAACTCATCAGCGATGTTTTATTTGCATACGAATATATTATATAAAGCGGTTGTGTAAAAAGCGCCCGATTACTTCTGCCGCGCATTCTAAACGTGCAAGAATATGAATTCGTGTAACGATTGCTCGCAGCGTTCAGTGGCGGCAGGCGGCAAACCGAAGGAACTAATCTACGGACCGCTGCAGACGGTCGCTTTGAAAGAGTTTGATAGACGTACGCTTGTCCCGCGCCTAGTCGAGCTAAAAAAAACGGATTGTAAATCTGAGATCGATAGAGAAAAATGGTGAAGTGAAGTCCGCGCTCTTCTGATAGCTCAAGCTGCAAGCGCAACACGAACCCGACCCAACAACCGTGGCTAGTGTCGCCGAGATAGGCATGTACATACGATAGCTTTTATTAGGTTAAATAAAGGAAATCCGTATACATAACTGGTATTAACAGCAATATGGGGCCTATCTGCAAGATCGGAGTGTGAGGAACAGGCGATACCACTGCGAGGGCATCTCAAATACACACTCTACGGTGAAAACTATCTCGTCGGCTGACGAGCGACGATCGGTTGCTGGAACTCAAGCGCCTTAGTTAAGCAAAGAAAAATGATGACCCCCCCCCCCCCCCCCCCCCCCCCCCGCGGCGGCGCAGGCGTGGATCACGATACGTAACGCGTCATACATCCGGGGGATCAGGTAACGCGAACCGCCCGAGCAAGCGTGAGAAAGGCACCTTCAGCGAGCCACGAAGTGCGCGTGTTCTGCAAAAACCTACACAGGCGGTGAACCCGCCAAGGCCGGACGGGCGACTTACAGGCCGCGCCAGACCGTGATGTCAATGTGCTACGAACGAAGTGGGCTTTCAAGCAGACGCTTCGTGCAACATGGGAAGTTGGACCTGCCCTTATCGTCATATACTTGCTTCGACACAGTGTACGACGCGTGTTGGCTAACTGCTGGCCGCTTGTGCGTCAGCGCGACATCATGCACACGCGAGCAAGTCAAGCAAGTCGTATATTGGTTCATTCGTGCGTGCGTGCGTGCGTGCGTGGGGACTAGTTTTTCTTTCGGACGAACATCACAGCGGCGACAGCGCTGAGGCCGATTTCGGAACTATGCGCATAGAGTTTCTATGCCCATGCGCACTGTGTAGCGATGCGCGCGCTATGGCCGGACTGTATCCGCGGCCGTTGCAGGCTTCGCGCCTTGAGCTTGGGATCTTTCGCAGCTATTAGGACCTTGGATTTATCTACCGGACGAAGAACCGCTGGCGGGAAGTAGAGGTAAGCCATTAGTTAACCTCGTATTCTTGTCTTGTGTATTTAACGAAGCAGAGTTACTCTCGGTACTTCGGTCCGCGGAAGCGGTAGTCCCTAACGTTTTCGTGACTGATTTTGACCGTTGCTTAGTTTTGAAGGGCGGCTTTGTACCCGTGTGCAAACAGCGTCGATTCCTGCACCGTTTCAATCCCTTTGATTCGTGAAGTGTTGGTATCCTTGCGGAATGTTTTCGCAGGTAGAAAGCATTGTCGCGCGAGTAGTCGCAGCGCTACGCTGTACTCTTAGCTCGGCGGCTAGGGTTAGAGTGGCGGCCGTGCAGTAGCTGTGGCTACCTGCGCGGCTCCAAAGAATTGCGTACAATAGGCTGAGTGATAGGAGCGCGTCTAGCGCGTGGTAGTCACTAAATTACAATAATTTAGTGACCGTCGCGCGTACAGCAGCAGACTGAAATGCTGTTCAGACACGTTTTTTTACGTTTGCTTGAGGGCAGGATGGACGGAAATGGGACTTTTCGGGGCGTACTCACCGCACTGTTTAAGGGGTAATTACATGCGTCTAAGGCGATGAGCGACGCGAGAAAACCTCACTCAGTGTGTACGGCAAACAGGTGTGTGCGACATAGATAAGCGAAAATTTTTTACACAGGCCGCTGACGGCGGCGACAGCGGCAGGCGACTGGCCGTCGCCGTCGCGGGTTTATTCCCGGACAAGCAGCCCACAAGCGAGCGGCAGCACACGACGACGAAGGGCATTGGCAGCAATGCATTACTTTTTTCGTTTGTCGCTGTCGCCCACACTGGTTTGTTGTACCCATTACATTACTTTTTTCGCGTCGGTTGTCGTCCGTCGCCGATCGTTCGAGAGTTCTGATCGTTCAATAACGAGCCTATTGGTTCTCATCAAATGTGCGATCTGCAGCGTGCATGCAACGAAGCGTACTCGAGAATGAAGAAAACAGTAGCTATGTGACCCATTAGCAACTTTTCCACGCTAGTCTTGTGAACGTATAATTGGCCCTACGTTACAGTCGGCTGAGGACAAAATCCAATGCAAATTATTCAGGGATTATAACCTTACAAAAAGAGTTCTGTTTCCTTAAATTTTGTGCAATGTTTTTATACCGGAACGATAGCGGGGTAAACAGTTGAAGCTACGGACACGTAAGCACTAATGGGTTTGGGGCGCAGTGCGTAGGCAGACAGCTGTAGGGCGCGCTGTCTGACATGACATTGGCCAAGTGGTACAATGAGCGCGGTGGCATCCAAGGTCACCACATCCGCATCTTGACTGGTTACTGCGCCAAGCAGTATGGCATTCCAATACGGGTTCAGTGCGTGCTCTCGGCGCAAAAACTAATCTATCACCCAATAAACTTCATTTAACGTTGTCAAACTCGTTAATATTTTTTTCAATGTAGAACTTATCTTTGCTGTCACCCTCTTTCTGTCTATGTAGGAACCACGGGAAGACGCTACTTGCCCGAAGATTTTTTTTTTTTTGAGAGAGAGGGAGAGATTCCCGAGGCGTCAGCAGCAGTGGCCGTCGCATTCAAGCAACACCACTTAGACTTTCAAGGCCTGCGGAGTGCCGTCATGACGTCACATGGCAGGGGCGGCCGCGCGCCGCCCGCAGAGCACGGAAGCGGAGGCAATGAACAGGTTTAGTGCCGTGTAACTGCAAAAATTGTGGGGTAGTAGTATTCTGTTTCTGTTCCCGTGCTTGGACATGACCCCATAGTTTGCCGACCATGTAACGCCAAGCTGTGTTGTTTGAGTAAACATATCGGTGGCCACAAAAATCGTTTGCACTGTTGCTCGCGAATACTTTTTTGTCTAACCATTAACCGCACTAACTATATATAAGACAATAGTAGGACTCCTTATTGATTACATTGTGGTGTATACAAGGGATTTAAATGTGCTGCACATGCAACTAACTCTCACGTTTTTCAGCTACAAGCGCAAACGAGGAGAAGTTGGACAGTTTAGAAGTGAAGTTATAAGCACAAAACATTAACACACGAAGCACACGAGCTCGTTTTGGATATTTTTTGGGCAGTAGAATGCAATACATGCTAAAAGACTCAACGTAAAGCTAACTTTGAATTTTACCTGTTCTTATTTTAAATATGTTCTTTTTGTCACGTACTAACAGCATCATTACGAATATTTTGTTGTAACATGCACACCCTATTCAACTTCACTGCCATGGGCCAAAAAGCGCTGTGAGAGCGTAATGCAAAGCAAGACCGACAAATAGGATTATTATACGACTAACTGGCTGATCATTCGTGGACGCCATTATAATACCCCTGCCATGTTCTATTGTGCACGGAGGTGTCTGCAGCCGATGCCTGTAAAAAGAGTGAGTTGGTAAGAAAAATTTTCACCTCAATAACGATTTTAATTTTTTTTTTGAAATCCATTAGAAGCAGTCCTTCACACACTACGCTGAAACTCGAAGGGGTCAGGGCTATTTATCGTATTTCGCAGGAAACGATGCGACCATTCGAACTATTGCGCTTATCCTAAATTTGAGGGCATGTTGCTCCACATTCAGATAAAAGTATCACCACAAAATTACTCGAATTTTTTTATGGACCAGTTCACGTCAATCCTGAGCCATTTACTTTTTGATACCGCGCGTAAAGTATTTATTGGGGAATTAATACGTCTAGATTAGTGAAACATGTGTTATTAGGACTGTCTTTGTGACTTCTCGGCAAGAAACCATTTTTTTGCAGCGAAGCATCCTAATGATGCCAGCTATCTTTTAAAAGCATGCAGATCGAACACTACAAATGCATTTATGATGACTTTAAATGGATTTATTGCACTAAAAGAACACCAGTGCTGCTGTGAACACAGTGACTCACTTGCTCAGCGTTTGAAGCTTTCTTTCTTTTGTTTTTGCGCTAGCGTCCGCGATCTTGTCATTCAGTCGGCAACAGAAGTTCTTAAGCAGAATGTTTGTACTGCACCACATCACATTCTTCAGCAGGAGCTCACCCTGGAGTTCAGTGTAGGTGGAAAGTCTTCCCGGCGTATTGCACGTATCCATTGTCGTCGCTACTCGTCCTCTTGAGGAAACCGAAACACCGGCACTTCACACTCTGGTGTGTAATTTCCGCGACACCACGGAACTGATCACTTGCTCGGCATCACAAATTTAGCGCGCACCATCCCGGCAGAATGACAAATGACAGGCACGAAAAGAAGCGTGGTCAGGATCATCCGCGCAGTACCATGCACGTGGGTGCAGTGAGAAAAAAAAAGCTGACTGAGAACACAGCAGTTTCAGTTTACATGCGCTGTCGAAAATAGTGCGGGGTAGGTATCATTCAACCTCCGTCAAACTTGCTTGCAAATAAAGGCTGTAACTTATAAACTTTTACGTTATCTTTGTCCACAATTTACCGAACAATCTGTTCTCATTCTACCGCAAAATATACATCGATATTTGTTGTCACTGCGCGAACTGACACAAACACGGGCATGCTGTGTGGCACTACTTGAACCTCTTTGCCCTGAAGGAAACTTGTTGTGAGGGGTGGCTATGAAAATTCTGGGAAGTTGTGGTTAGTGAACCCTGCCGCCCAGCCACTACAAAGGATAAGCCCGGAAGTTATGCTGACTGAGTGGGCGCGCCTTTTCTTTTCGTCCCCTTCTCGTTGGGCTTTTGTGGGCCCCATCGGGAGGTAATTAACCTGTCTCGCGACAATGGCCGTCTTTCTGCTCCTGCACGTACCTACCTGCGCCGGGACGGGGGACAGAGGAAGGGGTGGCAGGGCCCACGGAAAAGCTTGCAGGCGACGCCAGCAGAAAAGTATTTGGGCTTTGCAGGGAAGACGACCATGTGCTTTGCCAAGAAGCCGACTTTTTCAATCAGCCCCCGCCCGCCCCAGCCCGATGACGTAGGCCGCGTCGCGCAAAAGAGAATTTCGGCTTTATAGTCTAGGTGGTGTTGATTCAAGACACTTCTCCTCACACCCTTGGCCATCGTGGATGGGTTCCCATTGCTGCTGTCTGTGTTTTGGCCGTTCATTGTGTAATACGCTTCAAAGGCGAAGCGCACCTTCTTGCTTCTGTAGACGTTACTTTGGCTCAAGCACGGTGCCTGGTCGGTACTGTTCTGAAGGCCGCCACCAACATTATGAAGCAGTCAGCTCGAACGTGTTTGTTTTTAAATACCAAGTTATGCCTTTTAAATCTTACTAGCGCATGCTCATTTGAGAACCACCCGCCTAAAAAACCCAGTGGGAATGTTTCCTGCGGTTTCCTATTGTACCACCAAAATATATCTGTTGCAAAGTTGCCGTGTCAATGGCTTTGTATCTTTGTGTTGATTGCACCTTGTAATGCGTTGATAGTAATCCACGCTGAATTGTTTTAGTCCCAGATTTTCTTTCGCAAAATTTATTTGTAAATATTTTTTATGTGTGCTAAATAAGAGCTGGCGTTTCCAGTCCATGTGAAGCACTCACTGATGTACTAAGGCCATTTTGTTTTATGTTAATACTGTTAACTATTCTCCCACTGCTGTATCTGACGCTTTTCGTGCTAATGCCAGTACCTTTTTATTGTTGGATGTTAATGTCATTTTTATCGTCATAAATTTAATGTTTGTATTTCAGTGTTTTCAATTGCTTTGCTGCATTTTTATTTGTGAATTTTTCTTGGATGTATCCTAAATAGGCGCTACGTCTCCTGTGTGCATGTGGAGTAGGAACCGTTTTTATGCCGTGATATTTTAATTCCCAATAAATTGCATTTTGTGTTAAATTGCAGAATGAACCGATTGTTGTGGTATTTTGAAAAATAAAGTCTGAGCTTGTTTTTTCTTCTTTTCCATGTTTCAAAATAGCTTGTCCTGTTCTGTTTGCTTGTAACAGCCTATAGTACCATCGTGGGGAAGGGGGGGGGTCTAGTAGCAGGCGGAGCGAAAGCACGCTGCCTCGCGGGGAATAGCAGAACGCTCTTGAGGCGTAACGAGATGCTTTCCAAGAGAGAGTAGTAGTACCCGTCTGCAGTATCCGGGAACGCCGCCAATAGAGCTTATTTACGCCTAAAGGGAGTGACGGAACGCTGCCTTGGAGATGGCATTGCAATTCCCACACAGGGTTCAAGTACTCCGCTTCGAAAGCAGCAAGTAAATCCCACGGGGAGTGTTTCGCCTCTCGTTCGGCCGCCACGCGCTACTCCTCGGAAGAGTCGCCCAATGCTTCCAAAGGGAGTGAAATATGGGACAAAAGTTTTTACTCCTAGACAGAGTGCCCAGCACTCCTCGAGTTCTTAGAGTGTAGCGGTTTCGCCGTAGAGTCGCAAGTTCACCTTTTGAACGCTGACTCAACCGCTTCGCACACCCCTTGAAGCGCATTGCGTGATTCACCGGGCCCGCAGTCGGTGCTACGCTCAAGCCCCATTTTCAGTCGTTCTGCTCAAGTAGCGGCGGCGGCCGCGACAAGAGGTGAGCTGATCGGCAGCCGAGAAACCCCGCAGCCTCCAACGCATGCGCCCCTGGGTCGTATCGGGCTACCTGGCTCGTCTTGCACCACTTTTGCCATGAAAGACGAACGTCGCGTTCGGCATGAAAGAAAGCGAGGCTTGGCCTCCTTCTGTGAGCGTTGCATGGGGCCGAATGGCTTTGAGTCATAGTCGCACGTACAGGTACATCAGCTAAACCAAGCGCAACCAAGACTCAACCAGAGTAAACCAAGCTTTTTCTTTGCATATCTAAGATTAGCTGTGCTAAGCCGCAGCTATGTTTTCCAATGCTTTTAACCTGGTGAAGACCTCCAGCTCGTCAACTCTCTGCGTTAAGCACTTGTTTTCATATTTCAGGGTGTCATTGGCTCTGACCAGATCGGCTATTTCCTGTCGAAACGGCTTCAGGTCAGCGCCGATCGCTTTTGTTTCGTCATACGTATCGCTGCAAAATTGAACACTATCCCGCTCCGAACCTCTAGTCTCATTTCCCGGTTGAAGTCTAAAAGAGCCTTCTTAGCATTGCCAGCCATGCTTGGAGGTTACATGCACAGGCACAGTTAAAGTCCTGCAGCAGTGCGCAGCAATGGAACAGTGGACTACGGTTTCAGCAAGGCCCAAGTCTTACCGGCTCAAAACGGGTAGGTTAAAGAACTTGTAGACTGCTTCCGCACCCTTACCAAACTGGGCTGCCACCCTTGATGCAGTCCTTTATACAGGCACCCGATGGTGGCCTCCCGCGCTGATTGGGGACCTGTGCGAAGATGCGCCAAGTAGCTTGGAAGTCGGCCTGTTGAATCAGCGATTTTTGAATCAGCGATCTTTGAGCTTCAGGGCATCCCGCAATTCAGATGAAAACCAGTGTGGGAACTTGAACTTCTTTGGTAAATATTGCCGGATGTGTTTCGTCATACCCAAAAGCACAATCTCAGTAAAACGGTTAACTTGTTCATTGGAATCAGAGTGGTCAATGACTGTCGACCAAGGAGCAGCAGAAAAGTAGCCATATAGCCCAACGTAATCTTCCCGGGCGAAAGCGAAGCGAGGTTGCGTGTTGATGGAGCTTACGGAAAGGTGGATCATTGTAGGAAGGCAACAGGAAATAGAAAGAGGAGGATGAAATTTGTCGGGTATTACTAAAGAACAATCAGAGCGCGACACACTAACGCCATCGAAGTTCGAAAAACACAGGTCCCGAATGTTTCCACTGCCGTTTTGTATGTGATTACGCTGTGTTATGGAAGTGAAAGACGAAAGGTCTAGTTATATATTACTCTTCTGTTCAATGTGGTGGTTATAATGGGAACAGGTTAGCTGGCACCACTGAACGCCAGGAGCGTTAAAGTCTCCAAGAAGTAAGACCTTGCCGTTGCAATGAGTGATAAGCTCCTGTTCAATGGAGGACATTAACTAATTGAACGCGCCAGGAGCTACATCAGGGGAATGTAAAAAACCCCAACTGGAAGTTTTCAGTTTTAGAGAGATGAATTTCAATCCATAAAGACTCACCTGCGGTCTCAATATCACTACGTAGCACAAACGGGAGAGATTTATCGACGGCAAGAAGGACACCGCCCCCTTTTTGCTTGCTTCCCGTTAAGGCACGATCACTATGATATACTTGGTAATTTTGAGGGAAATAATAGGTGGACAGGATATCAGGGCACAACCGAGTTTCAGAAATTGCTATTACGGAAAACAAGAAGCCAGGACATTACCAAAGAAGTCAGTTGCCTTAGTACAAAGACCTCGCACATTCTGGTGAAACACATCTAAACTAGTCATCATTGTTTTTCATGTGTGATGCGCTCAGAGCTGTGAAGCATGCCTTGGCGAAACATGCCTCGAAACTCCTGAAAGAGGCAGTCTTTCGGCCAAACAGTGCGGTCAATCAAGCGCTCGAAACACTCCTCACCCAGGGAAATATAAAAGGATGCGTACGAGTCAAATTCAGTCTTCAGTCGTCGGTAGCTAAAGGGCGAGATACTTAAGGTTGACAGATGGGCGTTAAGACTAGCAGAGGGGGTGGACGGAGAGAGCTTCGAAACGAACATAGCTTTGGGGCGCTTCAGCTGCGGAATGACGACCAGTCCACATGTGTCCGATGCACCTGCACATGCCCGATAGTAGGAGGGTGAGAGTCAAGCATAGGCACAGAATGCACCGGGGAAAGTGGGGACGGAGTAGGACGCAGTGCAGGAGGAGCCGAAGACCGACTGCAGCGGAGCCGATGTAGCCGACGGCGACCCTTCCTTGTTTACAGCTTGGGCGAAAGAAGGCTTCCCCGAGCTGTGACGCACTCCTTCCTGGAAGGCGGCGGGGTGGTGAAGAATTTGGGCACACAAGGAGCACACCTCCGCTCGCAGGGAAGCAACCACCTGATAAGCACGGTCTCCCTCCCTCTCCTGACGGAGACGAATAATAATAATAATCATCAATCAATCAATCAATCAATCAATCAATCAATCAATCAATCAATCAATCAATCATGTTTATTTACATGCCCAGGAACAGCCGGAGGCCTGAGTGCTCGCGCACGGATAGTTACATAAAAACGAAATACAAGAGACATATTGCAAGAAACAAACAAGCGACAAGACACACACAAATTGAAGTAGTGAAAATGACAGAAATAAAGCACAGGCGGAGCCTGGGTACAGGTAAAAAGATAAAAAAAGAAGATACCTTTGTTGCTCTGCTGTTGTAAAGGCCACACAATAAGCAGAGCAACAAAGTTTGACAGTAATACAACAAAAACAACGGCAAGAGCGTAGAGACAAATGATAAGACGAAGAAATGCCAGTAAACAGTTTGCAAATAGGCAACTATCCGTTGGTTAGACACAATCGCAGAGAAACCAAATTCCAGAAAAAAAAACGAACGACAGGATATCATAGACGTTTAACTTACTGTATTCAACAGTGCAGTACGGTAAATTGTAAAGGATTTTTGAAAGATGTCAAGGCGTTCAAAGAAGCGGTTATAACAATTCTTTATTCTGCTCACAGGAGAATGATTGGAGTTCCGCGCAGCGGTCAAGAACGGCCGATGCGACCTAGTGGGCCTTTGTGGTACACTAAACTCTAAAGAGTGAAGCAGGTCTCCGCAAGAAAGGTAACCATGAACAATTTTGTGAAGAAATGTAAGATCGGCACGCATACGTCTGCAGTTCAAGGAAGGGATGGAAGGAACTATGGGTAAGTCAGAATCAGGATGAAAACTGTGATTGTGATGCCAGGGCTTAGATATGGATAAAAACTTTTTCTGCACATGTTCTAATTAATTCACTACTAGACTTTGGAGATGCCGTTCCAGGCAACAAAAGCATATTCTAACTGAGGTATACATATTGCATTGTATAGCATTAGAAATGGATCTGGAGTATAGAATTCCTTTGTAATCCGACACAGATTTCCAAGACTTCGGAGCGCTCGCCGGGTGATGAGCCTAATATGAGGAGAAAAAGAGAGAGTACTGTCGAAAAGAGCACTTAAGTCCCTAATCTCTTCAACCCTTTGCAGAGGAGCTCCCTCAATACTGTAGGAAAACAGCAGACGGTTGGTTTACGGGCTGTAGGTGACCACCTTTGTTTTAGCGGGGTTTAAAATTAGGCAGTTTTTCCTGCACCAGACCGATAATTCCGACACATCCCTCTGCAAGGCACAGCAGTCCTGAACACTGCTAAGGTGCCTAAATAGTTTGACATCATCAGTATAGAGAAAAAAAGAAGAGTTTGTTAACACTGTTGACACATCATTGATAAAGATAGAAAACAATAATGGACCCAGCACGGAACCCTGAGGTACACCACTTGGTGCAGGGTAAACACTAGACTTTTTGTTGTTTACATCTACATAAAAGGACCGGTCAAGGAGATAGTTGGACACAAAGGCAACAAGGCTTGCGTCTACACCAGGCGTAGCAAGCTTGTTAATTAATAACTGATGGTTCACCACATCAAACGCCTTACTGAGGTCAAAATAAATAACGTCCAACTGGCCGTTTTCACAAACTGCAGCCGAAGCCTGTGTCATAAAGCTTGCAAGATTTGTAACCGTCGATCGACCCGAGAAAAAGCCGTGCTGATTTGGTATCACAACGCTCTTGACGCAGGCAGCAAGAACTTTGTGCAGAGCTGACTCAAATAGTTTTGAGGCGACACAAAGGAGTGAGATCGAGCGATAGTTAGAAACGACTGACTTACCACCAGACTTAAATATTGGAATAATTCGAGCGATCTTCCATGCACGAGGAAATTTGCCGAAAAGTAAGCAGTGATTATAAATGGAAGTTAAGACAGGCACAAAAATGTTGCCGTAAGCCTTCATGAGGGCTGCTGGAATTCCATCTGCACCACAGGAAAATGGTGGTTCATCCGTTTAAGGCTTCCATTGACAATTATTTCATCGAACACAAGTGGATTAAAATTAGACATATTAATAAACGATAGGCGTTCGTCGTTACCATCTGGCAGTTGAAAGACAGAATGAAAGTACAGAGCAAAGCTGGTGGCAACATCCTCAACCTCTTCACCATCGGAATCAAGCAGGCTAACGTGTTCTTTAGACGCCTTAGAAAGGCCGCGTACATACCTCCAGAATTCAGCCGGTTTCTGAGAAGCAGCAGCCTCTAACGACTCTATATGGAGCTGGTGGTAATGCCGGTAGAGGCTTTTACAAAGTGAGCGATACCGACTAAACTCCGCTTTCCACTGGTGCAGCCCAGAACGCTTGGCCTTTTTGTGGGCGCTGTCCTTAAGTTTAAATGAACTTCGAAGTTCTTTAGAAAACCAGTGTTTAAATTTGGAATGAACAGGCTTATAACAAGGGATGTACTTTTCCATGCCACTCCTGACGATTTCGGTTAAAACGTCGAACCTGTTCGTAACATCATTGACATCAAAAACACTAGACCATTCAGCAGATGTATAAAAACTTCCACCTGCCCTCGCGGGAACCCTTGTGTAGATGCGACGCATAGGGGGTTCACGTTGCAGCGTTGGACAGTTGGACAGCGGAGGAACGGCGCTGGAACGATGGAGCGGAGCGGCGCAGGCACCGCGTTTTATAGCGCGCATAACGGTGAGGGGACGCGCCGGCGCCAGTGCATCTGCCGCGGCTGTGACGCAACACAATCCAACACAATCCACTTTAATCCAATCAAATCCAAATGCAATCCAAGCCAAGCCAAGCCAATCCAATCCAATCCAAGCCAAGCTAAGCCAAGCCAATCCAATCCAGTCTAATCCAATCCAATGCCCCTCGCGAGAGAGTGTTCGCTATCGGAGAGGAGAGGGGGTGAACGGCGGAGAGCGCAGCTGGCGCGGCGAGGAGAATGGGGGAGGGGTGGACGCCGACAACGCCGGATAGATGCAGGGACAAGGCGAGTGAATGAGACGCGTTCGCATCTAAAAAGTGATACAGCCCAGCATAATCTCCACGCTTGAAAGCATATCGCGGGACTGCACAATTGTCAACACCGCCAGAGCGATGGTGGGTAGCGACCGAGACAGAAACAATAAGAGAATAATAATAATAATAATAATAATAATAATAATAATAATAATAATAATAATAAAAATAATAATCACATCATCATCATAGTATTCATACTAAGCCTTGTCATTCCGTGAAATTGGCTTTCCTGCAGTGCGTTTTGGTTATGACAACGCCACCAGTGAGTTCAAAGACTTCGCTTTAATAACAGCAGTAAGTTTCTGTCGTGTTTTTATGTACAAAAAAACGCAATTCGACAGGCAGGTGCGAATGATACGTGACTGATCCCGTGGTCGTACACATCTGTCGCCGGTTTTGCTACCTATAAGGCGATAAGGGCATGGGTTAATTGCGCTATCGTCGGTGTCGAAGTTTTGCCGTCATTCCATGCATCACGATCACAACGTCAACAAATGTGCTATAGTACCCCCTGCATTTTGTACCTCTCAATCAAGCAGCATGCGACGAAACTGTTGGGACAGTTTCAGCACCAGACTTACCAGACAGCCACAAGGTGACGTCCACATCAGCGCAATTATCTAAAGAGTGTCTCGCGTTACAAAGCCGCCCAGTACAAGAAATGTGAATGCCTTCCGCCCTAGCAAGCTGGCAAGAAATGAAGCCGATATTTCTTGTTGGCAGGTTACGACAATCCAGATATGTCAGGCAACTGGTTGCCCTCACCACCTCCTGCCCTTTCAAGATGACGAACGACGTAACCAGACTTGAAAACGCGTAACCCAGGAAAGAGCAGGACAACACGCACGGTGGGACCTGCAACACTTTAATGAATGCAATGGCGAAGGAAAAACAAGGTCAGGGCATGCGCCTAAGAAAAAGGTATAATGACGCGCTTATGACGCATTTCAATATCGGCACTTTTCCTGGTGTCCGGCTTCTTTGCCTAATAGCGTTACTGGGGGCACACTCATGCACTCGTTATGACCCTGCTTTCGCACTTCATATGCTTGAATCAGATCTGTCTCGCAATTTACTCCCTACCAATAATCTCCCTACGAATAATCTCAGTTTTGTCAAAGAGGGGGTGCATCCACACCCTCGGAACTGGAAAGGCCAGTTTGCCCCTCCGCCTGACGTGACCGAAGTTTCGTGTTCTTTTAGGCGAGCATTGAGACAGTGCCCCGTCTGCCCTATATACACTTATAGGCCAACTGCAAAAAAATTTTCGTTTTCCTAAATGCACTATTTTCTGGTAGTATTACCTCAAAAGTTGCTACCTGCAAAATTTGGCGCTCCAAATATGCGTCGCTGCATCGTAAACGAAGATCGAAAACGCTCTTTTCAAACCAAAACTGGAAAAAAGGGCGGCCATAACGGCCGCCCGGAAGTGACGTTACACTCAGGAATCGAGTGGGCGCATCCGGCTGATTCTCCCTTGACTGCCTGCGAGAACACGGCGTGCATTCGATGTGTTTCGGCCCGTCCGTTTCTTCAAACATTTGAAACATGCGTGAAAAGGGGTTGGGAAGTTTGTGCAACCATTATTGCTTCGCTGTGAGCTGCTGACACGCGCCTATAGTCGTCCAGTAAATCGAAAACACAGGCATCGCGAGGTGTCGGGGCGAAGCTGGGAGCTAGGAAATAGGTGCACAAAAGAAGAGTTGAGCGCTATATGAGCACCGGTACAGCCAATATGCCCTGTGCCGATCGAGCCATCCTGTGTTTGTGATAGAAGAAAAGAAAAGAAAAGCTACCGTGGGAGGAAGGCGTCGAAACATGCCGGCAAGCGTGTAAGAATTCGGTTTCAGCGCATGTTATCGAAGTTCAAATTCATAATTTTATTATTTTTGTTTACACGATCACTTTTGTTCCTGTTAGCAGGGTGCCCGCAACAAAGATAATGATGTCATGCAGCGACGATAGCACTGCAGTGTCTTCGCTAACGTCGTGAGACATTGACCTTTCCCGAGGCTCAATGCTGCCAAATGTGCCTCCTTTTTTATCTGTTTGTTTTTTCTCTAGCTGGTGAGAAAAATGTTACTAACAGCGGCTATTTCAATAATTTTTTGACGAAGTTGTTTGAACTGAATCGATCCGTGCAGTGCGCCGCGTGCTGTGCTTGCTCGCCCCCCGACCGGTGCCATAAGTCACAACAGCGTATCGCCTCGCGTCGGCCGTACTCGCGCCACTCGTGCTTTCGAAGAGTCGAACGTCTGCGATCGTTTATTGGGCCTCACAGCAATCTGCCGTACTCGTTCGCGCCCCGCCCGCCGCGACAACAGTGTATCGTCTCGAGCCGGCTGTTCTGCGTATTGCGCCGTGGTAGAGACACGGCTAGGTCAGCTGGCCCCATGGCACGGAGCAAGAATAAAATAGGAGGGGAAAGTGAGCTTCCTGGGACAGCCTGATAACGTCACAAGCACTTGTCGAACGTCAAGTTTCCGGCATCTGGCGGCAATGAAGGAAGTGCGCGGTCATCGCAACGGCCGGCGCGCGTTCTGTTTGCGCTCGCCCAGTCCAACCCGGCTGCGGCGTCGCGTCGGCATTTCGCCGGGCCGCCGAAACATTCCGTGGCCGAAGCGGAGTGTGCGCGCTCTTCTGCGCTTCGTTGGCTGAAGAGCCCGCCTTCGCGAATAATTTTCTGTCAAATTTAAACCAGCCGGTACCAGCGAATAAAAGGGGCATTTTCTTTTAATGCGTAACCAATCTTGCGCGAGCACCAAGCCCAAAATACAAATCGGTAACGCAAAAAATTCCGCCGCATTTCCCGGGGGCGAGATTGTGAAGTGCGAATGCACGGTTGTCGCGCCGCGCTGCGGCGCGCTTCTGCGCTCGCCCCCGCAGCCCACCGCTCGTTCCGCCTTTCGTCAATCTCACATCGGGTTTGTTTTATACGTGTACACCACGCAGATCAGCCGCTATAAGTCGCGAGTCGCCAACGAGCGCCGCTGATCGACGTAGTTTGAATGCGTTAAAGATATAAGGCGCGTCACAACGCTGAATGCCGTCCCGTCCTTGCTTGGTCTGTAGGCGTCGCGCTGCGGCCGCAAAGTCAGCGGATCGAAACTGCGCCCGGATGCTGTTTCTTATAGAGGAGCATGCGGACGCCGTCGCCGCGGCGGTGGATGGTTTTGGGTGTCGCTTATAAAGTGCATTCGCACTTAAAAAATGTAAAACCTGTAAATGCATGGCCTTATCTCGCGTGCGATGCGCTCGAAGCGAGTTGAGTGCACCGGCCAATTATGACGCGCGCAAGTGTGTCGCGCGCGCTACGTCGAGATAAACGCGCGTTCCGTGAGCGCGTCAACGCGTCACGCAGCAGCTCGAGCGCATAGCGATTCAGGCCTTGTGGCGAATGCTGCAAACAACAGTATTGCTTTTAATACATTCAACCAGGTGCCGCTGTCAAATTGTTCGCCGCCGCAGCTACGGAGCTCCGTAGGTCGCCGTAGTTATCATTGTGACATTATCTAGTCGCTCGATCGCGCCGGCCGCAATGGGCGTTTCCTCTCCTATATATTCTTGCTCCGTGCCCCAAGGTAGAGAGGAAACTGCGCCTCGTAAGCCATGTCGTCATGGGGGTCATGGGAAGACCTCCTTTTCGGCTTGGGCTTGGCATGACAATTGGATTCCTAAGCAGTTTTTGGGATTTGCTTTCTTCACTATGCATTAAGATGTTTACGAGCTACAAGAAAGCCGAAATCCTTCCGTTTTTGTGGTAGCCGTGTTCAGTGAAACAGCAGGCAATGCGTGATCGCTCCTGACGTTGCTCATGCCGCAGTCGAAGGACGCATGACTAAGCGGGTAATATGGTGCCCCGAAATTCGTAGCCGACGAAAAGAAGAAACAAAACGTACTTCGACGAAGACAAGATACGGCAGATATGGGCGCTTGTATGCGTCCTATCTTGTCGCCGTCCACGACTTTTTAACGCCAGGTTTGTTTTTTCATGTTAAACTAGCTGGCGGTCGTGGTGCACCGGTTCACCACGAAGGCAACGTTTTCATAGGCACGCTCAAAAAACTTTTGAAACTCTTCAAACAACTTATTATTTGAGATACTGGTAAAATAATAAAATCACAGTCCCTAATGAGTTCCTCCCCAAATATTAACATTGTTCGTAACTACAACCTTGGCCTGCGGAATAGCAGGCACAACCGTTCCGGCATAATTACGCTTTACTTCTGTTTTCTTTAGTTTTAAAACAGCCTGTTTTTATTTCCACTTACATAATTGCACACTATTCTTCGCGTTTTTGTGGCACTTTGTTTAAATTTGCGGTCACTAAATTGTTCCAATCCAAGCCAATGATGAAACTAAGGTGAGCGCGATGTGTAATGGCGGTCCATGACGACACAGACGACATTGATGTGAGCCGCATAGACGCTAGCGCCAGATTCCTCTGTAGTGTATACTGTAAGAAACTCTATGCCCCAAGGTAACCGATAATTGCGCCACTAGCGCCAATTTGTTCCCTGGTGCTTGGTAGGCCAAACTGTCAAACCAAAAAAAAAAATCACGGATGCTGCTATGGCAACGCTTTCGTTGATGCGCGAGGAGGAAACGCCGTGCCGCTTATCGTCTGCTATGGGCTGAACGAGCGCGACCACGAGCGCGACTGTCTTTGTGTGCCGCAAGCGTGAACGCGCTTGCATTCTGCTTTTGAGATTGTGTTGCTGTTGCACATCTTGTTTTCGACAGCTTTCAGTTGCTAATTTGCTTGGACTCTCCGCACGTGCGGAAAACATTTGTTTGGATATCTTTCTTTGTTGAATACGCGTGAGCCAGCACGCCCTGAAGCGTGACAATTTTGTTCGGGGCAGAAAAAAATTCAGGCCAATCCACCATGTGAATGTGGTTGGAAAGCAAAGCTGTAAACGGCATCCACAATGACTACCCATGAGGCGTCAATTAAATTCCCCCCCGTCGCTATACAAATCGTGAAACCAGAGAGAAGTTAAATGCACTTAACCACACCCGTTGTTACTTCAAAGAGGTATTCTTGGTAAGTATTAAATCAATGCATGATGTATGAACGGTGGTTGGTTGAGTTGTATTGGTGTAGCACATGAGTGGAAATGTTTTTTAAAGGTATTAAAGGAAGCTCAAACCCGGTGTTAGACGATCTCACTTCTCCGATTCTGCCGCCGCGGACGGAGGCGACGAGATCGGCGGCGTAGAAGGAAGGAGGAGCAGGATGGGGAGAAAGACATACTTCTATTCAGATTTCTGAACAGCCCAGAGTGCGGCCCAGGGGGGTGGTTCCTTCTCCACAGTACGCGCCGCCTGTTTACCAGCGGAAGCTGGGTAGGCAGAGAGGGGCTGGGCAGCAGAATCTTCCATTGCTTTTGTTGTCTAGTTGACGGAAAGAGAGGAGGGCGATCAGGGCTAAAGTCGAACACCCCGCGTATGTGGCGGAGTGTTCCTACTTATGAGCAAAATTTACATTCAGCATCGTAGCGATTCGGGTGCATTAAGGGAAGACACGTCGGGTGTGGGAAGGAGCTAGATTGTATGAGTCGTAGGGTAGTTGGTTGTTCTCTGGAAAGGTCAGGGTAAGGCGAAGGTATGGTCTGTCTCTGAAGGTGATAACGCCGGGTTATGTCCCTGAACGGGACGAGCGGGTGACTGTCCTCGTGCAGCTCCATAGCCGTGGAGGGGGGGGGGGGTGTAAAGCGCAGGCTTGTTGGTGGGTGTGTTCGGTGCCCCCATTGAAGCATGAGCGCGTGTCCAGATGATTTGAATGGAACCGTTTGGAGAGTGTTTTTCTAGCACACGCAGTGCAGGACCGGACACCCAACCCGACTGGTAATTTTGGTAGGCTTTGGGAAGTGGTGACTACCTTCCGAACCCCTGGTTGAGTGAGACACTGTGAGAGCCAAGGCGATGGCTGCCTCTTCTGCTGCCGTCATGTATTGGGTCTTGAGTGAGGCACGCGCAAGGAGGTTAGTTCTGGAGGTAGCCACGATGATGGCGTACTGCTGCTCTCGATGTTGGGAAGTGTCTGTGTAGACAACTGCCTGATCGCGACCGAGGATGGGGCCGAGCGCTTGAGCCCGTGCTTTCGGTGACCCTCGTCATGTGAGGGGTTCAGTATTTTTAAGCAAAGGGAGAATCTTAGTTCTTGTCGCCAAGAGTCCGGAAGTACATCAAGCGGAGTTACATTCTGTGGTGGCCATCAAGGAGTATTTGAATGTGTTCCTTGATGTGTCGTTTGGTATGGGGGCGGAAAACAAGGAGCTGTGATTTCTTGCGTGAACACTGGAAGCCACAGGCTTTAGGACACTGGCGTACTATTAGTGAGATGACATGCGTTGGTGTGAGCGTCCTTTAATTTTTGTAATTTCTAGCACACCCGCAAGGCGCGCGCAGGGCCGCTAGACGTGCCGTGGGTGAAGCGGACAGAGGTGCGTGAGGTCGCGTGACGCTGTCACATGGCATTCAGCGAGAATGCAGGGGTAAACCCTTATATGCGCTCGGTGAGTACACCACCTGCCTTCCCCGTCTCCGCTTGGGCTCGTAGCTAAACCGGCAAGACAACGGGCTCTCGCCTTGCTACTGTATTAGTTGCAGGTTCGATTCCTGGCGGCTCCAGGAAATTCTTTAATTTGTTCGCGGGAGTTTTCTGTTGACACCAACGGTCGCGAACGAACCCTTGGGGGGGTAGAGGTAAAAAGCTTTGCTTTAAAAGTAGTAGGCGCAAATGTAGTTTATTCACCTATTTTATTAGCAACGTATCGCAAGCGAATTCAATACATGCCACAATAGCACAGAGCAGTGTATCTCGTATAGTAAGTACAAATGTCTGCATTCTGTGTCAGTTACACAAACATAAGAGACATCTTCGTACAATTCTTCGTATGCAGAAAATTGCTGCACAGGTCACCACGTTCATTAGCTGTACACAATGCAATTCTACGGAAACGATGCTTCATAAAAACACGCGTTTGGAATAATAAAATGATTATGAACTGAGATGACCAGCTCATTTCGCCACCATTAACAACCGCTCCATATTCTTATTCTCGTAAACCTGCTAGCCCAAAAATCTTTTACAGCTAGCGAATTTTCTGCGTAATTTCGCCATACGACACACCTAGTAAATGGAAGAAATACCACCATGGATATCAATAAACAACACGTAAAAGCGAAACAAATATTGAGAGTGCAAACAAGGTACAAAAAATGTGTCCTCGCACAGGTTGAAAAGCGAAGCGCAGCTCGGCCGTCGCACATGTAACTCGAACTTCTCGTAACGCGGAATGCAAGCCGTCAGCTTCCACGTAAATAATTTTGGGGACTTCTTTTGTGTTAATCAGCATTCAAAGGTGGTAATGTCACTATACGAATCTGATCGTCGGAACGCTCTAAAGCCAAACCAGTTCGTTGAAGAAGCATTTAAGCACATTAGGCGAACATAATTTCCAAGATTTCTCTGGTGGAAAGGAAATTATGAGCAACCGCTGACCAACCGATACCGAAGCGAAATTTCCGTCTGCACGTCCGCTGACATCAATTGGCTCATGAGAAACTGTTGACACGTAGCTTCACATGCTGACAACATTACTGGCAAATGCGTTGTACCAAACAAAAAGAAATTCACTGTAAAGCAACGGCAGAACATTTTTCCCTTCGCCCTCCAGCTTTTCTGATAAGGATAGCGCTTGCTTCTTCATAACTTTTACTGAATAAAAAGTGTGCTGACCTGCCGTCCGCTGGGAAGCGGAAAAATTTCCCTGTGCCCTCCTTCCCGAGTTGTCGCACCGCACAGCATCGAAGCACGCGTCGTGTCCTTTTCTCAGTTTCTCTGACATTTGGAGCCCGTTCGCACTCGCAGACATCAACATTTTCACCTTCAAGGCATACTACAAAACGTCTACACGTGCACACAGTAAAAGTGACAGGAGCAGACGGACAGGATGGCAGCAGAAGAGATAAGAGCGAAAGCGCCGCCCGTCGGCGCAACGAATGAAGCGACTAAATAAATAAATTAAGTGCCAAAAAATGGAACAGCTAAGCACACATTTCATTTCTACACATTATGGAATCACGTTACTTTATTGCTGCGTATGTTGAAAAGATAAAGCCACATATGCAAAAGTTGCTGAATTTTCGCTTGGCTACCAGCGTCATGGCGGCACTTTATTTCGCGATACCGAAACTAGCCGAAGTGCCCGGCGGCCCCTGGTAGAGACGCCCGGCCGCGAGCTTGCAGTGCGCTGCACAGCTGCCGTAGTAGTTCGCGGGCCGACGCACCGACCAGCCGCGCAAACAGCGTATCGCCTCGCGTAGGCCATACACGCGTCTCGCGTGCTCGGCGAGTCGACCGGGAGCCTGCTGGCGCTCTCGCGACCACAAAATCGTCGTTGTGCAACAGCCGTACTCGCTCACCGACGGTGTGTTGCCTCGCGTAGACTGGCTGCGTTACTCTTCGAATTTACTCTCAATACAAGCGAGTTTTAGCTGACCGTTTTTCACGGTCGGTTTCGTTCCGATAGCAAGCGGGTGCGCCATTGCGCATGCGTGGCGCGCTTGGCCGCGAACGGCATTGGCTCCGGTTGAGCTGAGCGGGCAGCCGATACCTGAGCGGACCGTCGAAAACGGTCAGCCAAAACTCTCTTATGTCTCCGCAACTCAGAGCTTCTTCAGCTTCTCGCTTTACGGAAACGCCTGAAAGCAATTATTCATAGAAGAGGCACGAATTACACTGCTCACTCGCGTGATGTTGCAAGTACAAGGCTATTGAAGAGAGGCGACGGCCGAACGGGAGTCCTGACTTGCACGTCACATCCGGAAGTTCACCGCAGTGGCGACAAGTTGGGGCGACACGCCGCTAGGTGCTGCGTCGGCTGAAGTGGGTTGTTTTCGAACAGTCTTAATAAAAAAAACTGCGCGTTTGTGGAGTTTAAAAGAAAATTCCCCCGCATTTCCCCGAGGGGGAGAATGTGAAAGTGCGAATGCACGGTTGTCGGCCCGCTTGCGGCGCTTGCGCTCGGCACCCGCAGCCCACCGCCTCGCCGCCTTCTCTTCCATCTCTTCCATCGGGTTTGTAGTATCACGTGTACACCACGCAGTTATCAAGCCGCTACAACGCCGCTGAGTCGCCAACGCAACGCCGCTGACGACGTAGTTTGAATGCGTTAAAGGTATAAGGAGTGTTCCTAACTCTGAAATTCAGCGTGGCTTCCGTGGCTTAGTCGGTGAGCGTCGCGCTGCGGCTGCAACGTCCTCGGATCGAAACCGGGCGCCGGATGCTTTTATTTTTTTATATAGTGTAGGGGCCTGGCTGGCGCGCCGAGAGAGGGTGTTGCGAGCTGGAGAGTAGGCGAGGGGGGAGAGGAGGCGCTACGCGAGCGCCCTCACGCGTCGGAAATCCGGCGCGGTTGCTAGGCACGCTAGCTAGCTCCGTTGCTAGGCTGCGGACGGACGGTGGACGAGTGATTCAGGGTCGCTTAAGAAGTGCATTCGCACTTAAAATTCGGTCACAAGATACTTTAGTGATGCATACCACACGTTGAAGCTGAATTTGCCGCAGGTAAATTTTTGTTGCAGTTGGCCTATAATCGGACTTCAGCGGTATGCGGTAGATAACATTTGTAGTGCTCTTCGTGAGTTCAGTGGCATGGCGGGTTGTGCACGTGTTCTTTCGTTTCCTCGTTTCAATGTTGGGACAAAGGCTTTTCAGCTGATACGGTGCCGAATACGCTACGTGTACACCATACCTGGCAGCCATTTTTTAATATTGTGCAAAATCTTCTGACGATACACGATTATTTCTACTTTCTTGCGGTCCCCAAAAGCACGCCCGTGTGCCCACCCATCCGATTTATTTTTCATTTTGCTTTACTTTCTTTCAGCTACAGACATTAAAACCGAATCACGAAAACCCGCCGCCTTTACCCGCTGAACTTGTTCGCCCAATCTTTGTTCCTTTCAATGGTCGCAGATCTTCCTAGGACCATTCCTAAAACCCAGTGATTGAATGCCACGCTTGACTAACTTAGAATGGGATTACTGGAAAGTTAAAAGCTGTTTTTTAGTGCGTGGAGGGTACACCTAGCAAACGTTTCCAGTATTAGAAAAAGTTAGTTTTAAGTCTAAAAACTTTATTGCATTCTGTGATGCTTGTTCCCTCGTAAAATTTTACACGCTGCTGCAAGCCATAAAACAGCTAAAATGTCACGTGAAACCAATTTAAAGTAGGCCGAATCGGTCAGATCTAACAAAAAGTTTCCCGTCCAGTCGTCGCCCGCGTCGACGCATTATGCAAACATCCCCCTCGCGAGGGGCACGATCAAATGCAGAGCATTTCCGCGGGGTGCGCGCCTGCAAGTCGTATGGATTACGTATTGGTTGTTGTTGTTGTTGTAATTGTTGTCTTCCAGCGTAGACATTGTCGATGAAGTCGATGGTGAAACGTGTCGTGAACCCCCTGCCGCGGCTATGACGCAACGTGGAGCGGCTATGACGCAACACAATCCAACACAATCCACTTTAATCCAATCCAAATCCAAACCAATCCAAGCCAAGCCAATCCAAGCCAATCCAATCGAATCCAATCCAATGCCCCTCGCGAGAGAGTGTTATAGCGCCGAAATCACGCCACCACACGAACGCGTGATGTTGACGTCACGATCACGCCACAGATGTTAGCGACCGGAGAGCGCACGAACGACATATGTGGTTTAAGCGCGAACCGACCGCGGCGAGAGAGCGCGATGCGAGCGCCCCGCCTGTTCTTGCGCGCGAACCGAACGCGGCGAGAGAGGGTGTTGCGAGCGCAGAGAAGGCGAGGAGGACGCGGGGAGAGGGCGCACCTGTGGCCGACGGTTGAATGAGTCAAGGATATAAGGCGCGTTCGTAACCTTCTACTCTGTGTCGGCTTTGTGGCGCAGTGGTTAGAGCGACGTGCACCTTGCGTTCCCCCGCAGAGTCGTGGGATCGAAACCTGGCGCCGGTAAGTATTATTTCTTTATATAGTGTAGGGGGAGCGATGCGGACTACGAGCGATGCGGACTACGGACGCCAACGCGGGTGACATCGTGAGTTACTGAAATGCTCTGCATTTAAAATTTAAAAGTCGTCATCTTTGCGGCCAAGACAAATGAAGTGAATTGCCCGTTCCAGCTGTTGTTACTAAATCAGGAAACATGGCAACGACTGGTTGGACAGTGGTGGTGAGCTCGCTTAGGGTGAACACGTGAGCGCGGGGTCACCGGTACTAGCAGAGCACCCTACCGTGGATGCGCGAAGCAGCACGCATGCGCTTTGCGTGTCGAGCGAGGCTATGCTTTCAGCTAGGCGTCGCGTCATCGGAGCGTCTGAACGTCGTCTGCGAACTTAATCTTGCTTGTAGCGGTGGAGCAATCGGCCGCTGATACCTGGAATCTGGAATAATCAAGTAAAATGTCTGTAAGTTAGCGGTGATTTGTTCATTAACTTAAATGCAATGAAATCGGCTCGTAACATTTAACTCTGCCCGCTTGCCTCAAGCAAACTGGATAAATAGATGACGTTCATTTCAACAGCAATACATATTTTTAAGTGGTTGCCACTGAAATTGAAGGAACATATGCGCACAATGTTTATCAGAAATAAATTGAGAGCTTAAAGGGAGCTCGGACACTACAACCTCGATTTTCAATTTACGGTGGTGAAGCACTTCGTGATTTTTATTAGGTATGTTCATACAAGGATCGATGATTCTCGGTTCACAGCGAGACACCATTAGCAGACGACGCGCAACATAGCAAAATAGACGTGCAGGCGCTCCGATGACGCGCTGCGCGCGCCGAAAGAAAATTCTAGCTTTACACGCACAGCGCATGCGTGATGCTTCGCGCAGCCCACGGTAGGCTGCTCCTTTTAGTACCGGAGGCCACGCGCTCCCGTGTTCACCTTAAGCGAGCTCACCACTGTACCTTCAATGTTGGCTCAATACGCTCGATATTTCGGATACCTTTGCCACCACATCATCGTACTGTGTCGTGGCCACACTTGTGAAAAACAACCAAAAGCTAATTCTGCGTTTTCTCTGGACATAGATGAATTTTTTTTTATTCAGGCCACATGCCGAATCGTTTTTAACGTTTCGCGGACTTCATTGAAGGAAACAAAGCAGGGTCGTTCCAGAATACCTCTGACGTTTCTGTGGATTCGTTCTTGCAGCTTTCAACCGTGAACTGTCGTCAAGTTTTGTTGAGTTTGAGGGTAATTAGTTCGCGCAAAAGAACGGAAGCTGTATAATGTCCACTGTTGCACCCGTTTTCTGCCATATTTGTTGTTCCAAATATAACAATGCAGTGAGCTGCTCATTTGTTGAGGATAGCGTGGTGAAGGCCTTCAGGTATGTTGACGACGTTTTTATTTGGTTAAACCTTACTTGGAATTGGCGACGCGTGCCATTTTTACCCCTTTTAAAGCGTGAAGCAGCGTGTTAAATTTTGATTGATTGATCGTAGGGTTTAACGCGCCGACGCTACACAGGCCATGGGGCGCGCCGTAGTGGAGGTCTCCGGAATAATTTTGACTACCTGGGGACCTTTGACGTGCGCCGTAATCTCTAACAAACAGTGTTAAATTTTACGAAGGAACTGGCTTCAGAGAATGTAATAACATTTTATACTTAAAACTATTTCTAATACTAGACGTGGTGATTGTACAGGGGGGATTAAAAGAAATACGAACAACGGAGCGCACAGCCTCCGACGCATGCTGCACCGTCTGGCTGCAAAGTCAGTAAACTGCGCGCATGCGCACTTCTTCGAGAGCGTGTGAGATTGTGGCCTACATTTATGGGAAATGCTTGATCAAGAAGCGACCCCGGTCGTTTATTTTGAGGCGCCTTTTCACGCTGCGCCGCCACTGAGCGGGATGATCGTTGAACGGCATCGTGCTACCTGCAATCAGCCCGCTGCGAGCTTGGCTCTCGAATTTAGTAGATAACAGGATCCTCAGTGGCGACAGAGCATAGAAAGGCGCCTCAAACTAAATTACCGGCGTCGCTCATTTATCAAGCATTTACCCTAACAGTAGGCCACACTCTCAAACGCTCTTAAAGAACTACGCATGCGCGCAGTTTACTGACAGTGCAGCCAGACGGTGCGGCATGCGTCGGAGGCTGTGTGCTCTGTACTCTCCCCGCAATAACAGCTTTTACCATCCAGGTCATTCAATTCCACGTTAGTCAAGCGTGGCAGAGCATTACCGTGTTTTAGCAGCACTCTTAGAAAAGCTGCCACAATTCAATAGAACAACGTTCAGCGTCTACAGGCGGCTGGTTTCCCGGTTGCTGTTTTAAGGACTGTAGGCGGAACAAAGGATACAAGCTCAAAGAAGAATAGGGTGGGTGGGCACACTTACGTGCTTTTGAGGACAGCAATTAGGTAGAATTAATCCTGTATACATTCAGTGGACAGCAGGCATGGCGCACACGTTGTGTTTTCGTACCGGTGTAAGCTGGCAAGCCTTTGTCCTAAAATTAGAGCGCAAACCAAAGAACCTGTGCGCAGGCTGCCATCGCACAAAATTCACGAACTGCACTAAACGTGTTACGCACCGCACACCGCCGACGTGCGATAAAGGATATATAGGGCAGACGGGGCACTGCCTCAATGTTCGCCAAAAGAACGCGGAATTTCGACCACGTCATCGGGAAGCGCAAACTTGCCTGCCCAGTGCGGATGGACACACTCTCCGAAAAAAAGCTGGATTTTTGGTAGGCAGCCACGAAGCACGAGAGGGAGCTGATTGAAGCACAGCAAATGCGAAAGCACAGTACTAATGAGTGTGTAAGTGTGCCCTCACTAACGCTATCAGGCAAAGAAGCGCCGTATTTGGAAAAGTGCCAAAATTTAAATGCGTCGTAAGCATGTCAAAATATTTTTCCTTAGGGCGCATGCCCTGACCTTGTTTCCTTCACCATTTTATTCAATAAACTGTTGCAAGTCCCAGCGTGTGTCTTGTCCACGACCGGCTTTATAAATAGCGCCCTGCCCACGTGCGCTGATTCCGTGTGCAGAATTCGTTATTGCTTGTTTCGCTTTGTTTAGTTCCTTCCGAAGCAACTGCACCCTTTGGCGGTGCTTTTAATCCCTATTTCCTCGCTGCATACGCGCTTGCTCGGCCTGCCATCGGTTGATATTTCGACTTTTAAAGCAACGCTTTTTACCTCTACCCCCAAGGGTTCTTTCCCGACCGTTGGTGTCAACAGAAAACTCCCGCAAACAAATAAAAGCATTCACTGGCACCGCCAGGAATCGAACCTGGAAGTAATATAGTAACAAAGCCAGAGTCCGTTGTCTTACCGATTTAGCTACAAGCCCACGCGGAGACGGAAAAGACAAGTGGTGCACTCACCAAGCACATCTACGAATTTAAACCCTGCATTCTCACTGAATGCCACGCGATCAAGGAACACATTCAAATACTCCTTGATGTCCAGGCCATCACTCCAAGCACCAGCGTCAAGATCCTGAGCCTACACCATCAGGCCAACACCAAGAGGGACGTATCCTTGCCGCTCTTAAAACATAGTCAAATCAATAAAATCATACACATGATCAGGCGTGTTGCCACCAAGAAGCCAGGCCTCAAGAAATCCGATACCTTTCGATTAGTTCAAGCTTTTGTCCTCTCGAGAATCACTTACGTCAACCCCCTGTCTTCTTCTCGGCAAGGAGGACATAACGATGCTTTATATATTGATGAGAAAGGCGGTTGAGCAGGCCATTGATCTTCTCATGAGTGCATCCACAGAGAGACTGCTTTGCACGGGGCTCTACAATAAGGTGGAAGAGCTGATAGACGGCCATCTTTCTATCCAGAAGCTCCGAATGAGCAGAACTGCGGCGGGCCGCCGCATCCGTCACCAGATTGGCTGGGCAGCACAGATAGTCACTCCGCTTGATGTACTCCTGGACTTTTGGTGACAAGAACTAAAGATTCCCCCTTTGCTTAGAAATATGAACCCCTCACACGGCGACGGTCGCCGACAAGCACGGGCTCAAGCGCTCAACACCACCCTCGGTGGGGATCACACAGACACCTCCCAACATCGAGGGCCATCATCGTGGATACCTCCAGAAACAACCTCCTTGCATGTGCCTCACTCAAGACCTAAGTCATGACGGCAGCAGAAAAGGCAGCCATTAGCTTGGCTCTCACTCTACCAGGGGTTCCTAAGGTCGCGACGACCGCTCCAAATAACCAAATTCTTTTTTGTGCAGGACAACTGAAGTTCACTGATACAATCTCTCCCCCACTTTCTGATGTAGTATGATTCCATCAACTCTCTAGTACGCCTGTCTTTATGCTTAAACAAGATATCTGTTATGCTTAAACAAGACAGGCGTACGAGAGAGTTGATGGAATCATACTACATCAGAAAGTGGGGGAGAGATTGTATCAGTGAAACATCAGTTGTCCTGCACGAAAAAGAATTTGGTTATTTGGAGCGGTCGTCGCGATAAGGTGTTCTTGTGTTAAGAAATGAGCGTTGTCAACAGTGGAGTGTTTTGGTCTTGATAGTATGTCATTGGCTGGTGTGGGCACGTGGCGTGGTGGGGGAGGAGGATTCTGTGTATGTATAAGTAGTTACGTCTTTTCCAATAAATCGAGTTGAAAGTCAGCGCTAGTCCTGTCCACTTCTTTCTTTTGTGTCCTTGTTATTTCGCGCTGTTCCCAAGTTCCCCACAAGCTTACAATTACCAGTCGGGTTTGGTAGTCCCGACCTGCACTGCGTGTGCTAAAAACCACTCCCCAAATGGTTCCATTCAGCTCATTTGGACACCCGCTCATGCTTTCATGGAGGGCAACGAATACGCCCACCAAGCCTGCGCTTTTACCCCCCGTGCTATGGAGCTGCACGAAGGCAGTCACCCGATTGTCTCGTTCATGGACATAACCCAGCATTATCGCCTTCTGAGACAGACCCTACCTTCGCATTACCCTTACCTTTCCATTGAACAACAAACTACCCTACGGCTCATAGAATCCGGCTCCTTCCCACACCCGACGCGTCTTCACTTAATCTGAATAGAAGTATTACCTCCTCCTCCTCCTCCTACTGCTCCTTCTCCTCCTCCTCCTCCTCCTTCTGCTCCTCCCCCGTCTCTGCCGCCGGATCTCGTTGCCTCCGTCCGCAACGGCAGACACGGAGAAGTGAGATCGCCTAACACCGGGTTTGAGCTTTAATTTTATAAAAAAAGAGCTTCCACTCATGTGCTACACAAATAAAACTCAACCAGCCAGCGTTAATGCATCATGCATTAATTTAACCTTACCAAGAATATCTCTTTGAAGTAATAGAGGGTGTGGATAAGTGCATTTCACTTCTCTCTGGTTGCACTATTTGTAGAGCGACGTGAGTGAATTTAAGTGACGTCGCTGGGTAATCGTTGTGGGTGCCGTTTACAGCTTTGCTTTCCAACCACATTCGCATGGTGGATTGGCGCGATTTTTTCTTTCTCGCTTGTGCTGAGTCTGCCGATTCCCGTAGGGGGAAGTGAACACCTTCTGATAGGACGGCGGTTTGCTGAAATAGGAGTTTTTTTAAAGCAAAATTGTTACTTGGCTAGGCTGGCGAAAGCACGCACTCGGCCGGGGTCTGCCCAGCGCGCACCCGCCGGGATATCGTCCACAAAAAAGCTATCCACAGCTGCTAACCCTGTGCTAACGCGTTTTATAGCACGCGTACATCGCGAAACTAAACCTAAAAAAATGGCAGTATCTCCACTCCGGGGATGATGGCGAGTGTGCGGTGTACGGGGACTCGAAATGTTATCGAAGTTGCGCCCCGAGTGACATCCGATTTGCGCCCCGACCGTCATTCGATTTGAGCCGTGAGTTGCACCTTGATTATTCCCTGAATGAAACTGCAACTCACGGCTCAAATCAAATTTCGCTTGATTTTCGCGTGATGGTGGTGTGCGCACGCATGGACGCGGACGGACATTGGGAGGTCCTAAGGTACTCCGCACCGTTACAGGCGAGGGAGTAAGCCGTTTCACTCTCGGTTTCTAACCCGCGGTCGTAGTCCAATGGGTAAGACGTCTGACTGTAAATCTGTCTTGTCTACCAGACACACGCCCGAATCCTGCCGGTGCCTGTGTGATTTTTTGCGATTGTAAATGCTATGCGCACGGACGCGGACGGACATTTTGCGGTCCTAATGTGCTCCGCAACTAAAAATATTCGGCTCCTTTTGTTCTATAGCAAAAATGACAGAAAAATAAAACAAATCGCGCCAATCCACCCTGCGAATGTGATTGGAAAGCAAAGCTGTAAACGGCACCCACAACGATTACCCATGCGACGTCACTTAAATTCACTCACGTCGCTCTACAAATAGTGAAACCAGACAGAAGTGAAATGCACTTATCCACACCCTCTATTACTTCAAAGAGATATTCTTGGTAAGGTTAAATTAATGCATGAAGCATTAACGGTGGCTGGTTGAGTTGTATTTGTGTAGCACATGAGTGGAAGCTCTTTTTTTTATAAATTAAAGCTCAAACCCGGTGTTAGGCGATCTCACTTCTCCGTCTCTGCCGTTGCGGACGGAGGTAACGAGATCGGCGGCCGAGACGGAGGAGGAGCAGAAGCAGGAGGAGGAGGAGGAGACGGGAGGAGGAGGCGGAGGAAAAGGAGGGAGGAGGAGGTAATACTTCTATTCAGATTAAGTGAAGACGCGTCGGGTGTGGGAAGGAGCCAGATTCTATGAGCCGTAGGGTAGTTTCTTGTTCTATGGAAAGGTTAGGGTAAGGCGAAGGTAGGGTCTGTCTCAGAAGGCGATATTGCTGGGTTATGTCCGTGAACGAGACAATCGAGTGACTGCCTTTTTGCAGCTCCATAGCACGGGGGGTAAAAGCGCAGGTTTGGTGGGCGTATTCGTTGCCCTTCATGAAAGCATGAGCGGGTGTCCAAATGAGCTGAATAGAATTATTTGGGGAGTGGTTTTTTAGCACACGCAGTGCAGGTCGGACCACCAAACCCGACTGGTAATTCCGGTAGGCTTGCTGGGAATCGGTGACTACCTTAGGAACCCCTGGTAGAGTGAGAGCCAAGCCAGTGGCTGCCTCTTCTGCTGCCGTCATGACTTAGGTCGTGAGTGAGGCACATGCAAGGAGGTTGGTTCTGGAGGTATCCACGATGATGGCCCTAGATGTTGGAAGGCCTCTGTGTGATCCCCACCGAGGGTTGTGTTGAGGCTTGAGCCCGTGCTTGTCGGCGACCCTCGCCGTGTGAGCTGTTCATACTTCTAAGCAAAGGGGGCATCTTTAGTTCTTGTCGCAAAAGTCCAGGAGTACATCAAGGGGAGTGACAATCTGTGCTGCCCAGCCAATCTGGTGAAGGATGCGGCGGCCCACCGCAGTTCTGCTCATTCGGAGCTTCTGGATAGAAAAATGGCCATCTATCAGCTCTTCCCACTGCCCCGTGCTAAGCAGTCTCTCTGTGGACGCACTGATGGGGAAAACAATGGCTGGCTCAACCGCCTTTCTCATCAATATATAAAGCATCGTTATGTCCTCCTTGGCGAGAAAAAGACAGGGGGTTGACGTAAGTGATTCTCGAGACGACAAAAGCTTGAACTAATCGAAAGGTATCGGATTTCTTGAGGCGTGGCCTTCTTGGTGGCAACTGGCCTGATCATGTGTATGATTTTATTGATTTGACTGTGTTTGAGGCTCGGCAAAGATACGTCACTCTTGGAGTTGGACTCAGGATGTAGGCCCAGCATCTTGATGCTGGGGCTTGGAGTAATGGCCTGGCCATCAAGGAGTATTTGAATGTGTTCCTTGAAGTGCCGTTTGGAGTTAGGGCGGACGACAAGGAGCTGAGATTTTTTATGTGAACACTGGAAGCCACAGGCTTTAGCACAGTGGCGTACTAGAAGTGAGATGACATGGGTTGGTGTGAACTTCCATTAATTGCTATCGCGTGGCATTCAGCTAGAATACAGGGGTTTAACCCGTAGATGTGCTTCGTGAGAGCACCGCTTGTTTTTCTCGTGTTAGCGTGGGCTCGTAGCTAAATCGGTTAGACAACGGGCTCTGGCTTTGTTACTATATTACTTCCAGGTTCGATTCCTGGCGGCGGCAGCAAATTCTTTTATTTGTTCGCGGAGTTTTCTGTTGACACCAACGGTCGTGAAAGAACCCTTGGGGGGTAGAGGCTTTGCTTTAAAAGGGCCCCTTTGCGGGCACTGTTTCATGTAGTGGTTTAACAGGAAAGGGAAAAACTGGAAGAAACACTCGGCGCACGATCTATTCCCATTGGCTTACGACGCGTAACACGAGTACAGTGGAGACTCATTATAACGAACACTGCTATAGCGAATTATTGGCTATAGCAAACTAATTACAGTGTTTAGTTGGTCACGCTTTATTTCAATGACACTTATTATTTTATAAGGAAACTGAAACCGTGAGAGTCATGCGATATCGAATACAACGAAGAAATATTTGACCACGAAGCTGAGAAGCCAATTGAAAAAAAAACTGCAGTCCTGAACTAAAGGAGTATAAAGACCCTTTTTTTCGTGGACACTCGTGAGCAGGATGAGGTTCATCCTGCTCAGTGCTGTGAGTATCCAGCAGCCGAAGCTGACATACTTCATGAAATAAATAAGGACGCAATCCTGTTTTGCTAAAGTGAACTCTGTTTTGTTGTAATGTTGCGTAGTCATGTTCCGGTTCATTGATCTCGAAATGCGACAAGGAGAAAGGCAAGGGGTACCTTGTGTATAGTGGGTTCGAAACCTCAGAAAATATATTTTTGTATCAAGTATCTTTGCGCGAGCCAGATTGTAGATTTGTTATAGCCGATTTTTACCTGTACTGTTTTAAAAATTAAGATTATAACGAACTAATTTGCAGTCCCGATAGTACTTTGTTATAACGAGGTTCGACTTTATAGCAAAAAGAAAACTAGCTTGCGCCGGAAGCTTTCCCCGCAGGCTTGGCTCGTCTGCACCTTCTGAGGCAATGTAGCGGCTGAATGAATAGTGATTTTTGAAAAATAGCTGCAGTGAGTCTGGTGCCGAGGTTGCAGATTATGGTAGACTTAGGCAGAAGGCTCGGTGACAGAACTAGCCAAAAGAAACGTGTTTGCGAAAGAATATGTTGAAAGACAATTTGTATTCACCAGGTTCCGATTGCTTCGGTACGGGGGCAGTGGCTCAAGAAGATACCCCAAGAAACAACTGGATATTGCCCTAGCATGTCTGCGATACCCAACTTTCAATTTGCTGGGCTTGTGAGCCACCCCGACGGGGCTCCTACAAGCGTGGCGCTCCAGTTAAGTTAAAGACGCCGCAGCCGCTAAAAACGTTGCAGACGATTACTGCTCCCTTCACTGCAGAAACATTGCGTTTTCCTGCAAGAATGACGGCGCTAGCACGCACAGAACGGCCCCTGTTGATGTGCTTATAGAAAACCGAAACCTTCCCTGTGAACCTTTGAACATCCACAGACGAGCTTCACGTCGAAAGAAGGCTCCTCGATGTAAAGCGAAATTCGACGAAATTTCCTCATGTTTGAATGAAAAAAAAATGCTCGAGGACAAAAAACTTCCCCACGTCCCCGAAGGGGATCATGCGGAAATGCGAATGCATTGGGTGCACCGATGAGTGCGCTGCGGCAAGCAGTCACGGAGAGAGGCGCGCGCTCCACTGCATTTATATATATTTTTCCGAGCGCAGCAAGCGGAGAGAGGGTACGCGGAGAGGAGAGAGAGACCCGCGCTCTCTCCCCCGAGCTCCGCGATGCGAGCGCCCTCACACGCCCGAGCGCGCTCCTCCTCTCCACTCACTCTCCGCTACTCCACCCGAGCTTCGCGATGCGAGCGCCCTCACACACCGAGCGCGCTCCTCCTCTCCCCTTGCCCTCCGCTACTCCCGCCCGAGCTATCATGTGCTCCGGTTGCTAGGCGCGCCACAGCTGTTGCTAGGCGCACGGCGGCCAACGCACGACAACCCCCGACTATGAAATGCATTCGCATTTAAAACATGCTGGTCGAAGCAGGTGCATATTGTAGCACTGTAGTTTCCTTGCACACGTCGACGTTTCCAGAAGTGGGAAAGGATTCCAGATTTAAACGTCATTTCTCGTTGCTGGCCGGTATTATAGATAGGGATCGGTACAATCGACTTTGATTGGTACGACCCATACTTTTCACGCGAGCATTCGCAGGCTCCATAGCAAGCGAAGCGGAGCTGGCGAGTTTGAGGATTAAAGTTAGCTTCACCTGATGTAGTGCGCCGTCCCTACACGGCAATATTTTGGCACGCAGGCTGCCATTGTCGCCGGCTGCGATGGGCAGGTCGCTATCTATAAAGCCGACCGTGCTCTTGTACTGCTCTCTCCTTGTGTACGCGTATTCAAGGCTGCGTTACGTCGTTCGTCGTTCGTCAAAGTATGCACCAACAGGCCCAGCACCAAAATCCTGTACGTTCTCCCATTACCAAATGTTTGAATTGAGGCTTCACGCACCGAAACTTCACCTACGCTTCGCAGCGTACCGTACTGAATTGCAGACGATTAATTTTCAGCACCGGGTTTTTCTCCCGGGAGCCTAAATGTAGACACAGCCGCTTGCGTAATTTACCTTCGTCATATATGATGGCAGAGACCGCAGGTGAACTCCTGTTTCGCTAGCATGCGGCCGGGTATGCGGCATGTGTAATTACATGAGAATGGGTCTTCAGCAACAACGACGTGTTATTGGGCACTTCTGTAAGCGATTTTCTGCGAGATAGCGAAAACATGCTCAATGTCTTTTCATGAAAAGCCTCATGAAAATTATACCAAGACACAAGGCTTTTGCGAAAAAACCCGCACCAGGGGCTTTTTGAAGGTGAATTTGTCACATAGTGTGATGGCTGTCAGAAAGTAATGAAATATGGGTTCAGAAAGCAGAACTGGTCACCTTGCACTCATGCAAACACCGCACAAGAATTTAAACATCATTTGATACAGCTTAACGCATCTTCAGCCTACAATGTTAAGAGTACCGGCAAGCAGGCAATACAGAGCAAATTTCCCTATCAAGCTACTCGTAGGAGACCGTGCTGTCTCTCGGTTGAAGGATAATGGTGTCGAGTTGAAAGCTACCACCTACTAAAAACTATTTTGTTTGTGAAAAAATGATTTGTGCTTCCTCTTTTGCTGGATTTGTATCCGGTCGTTAAAATCGACACTGAATTGATACCCCTAGGCTGTCTGAACTGCGGCATCCAACCGAGCAGAATATTGTATGTCCGGCACTCACGGTTAGCAGTGCATAACATGCAACCCTCAAAGTATGTTCTGGTAAGCTCCATTCATTCAGCAGTACCATTATTTCCGTATCGCAACGCATCATGACTGCTTGGTGCATAAAATATTTTGCTGGTCGTCGGCTGGCTTCGCGACGATACAGAAGAAATCGCCATGAGGAGTAGCATTCAGTTGCTGTGAGCAGTAGTTTAACTTCGAGCTTAGTAAAATTTGGTTTACTTCAATTTATGTGCGTGCTTTCACCCATAATACAACAACGTACATTCGCATTATTCAATATGAGCTATTCTAAACCAAAGTCTATTCTGTTTCCCTCAGGCCGTTCTTGTAAACATTTAACGCGATGAGAAACCAAGTAGCCGTCTTAACACGCAAAACGCGAGGAAAAGAAAACCAGGTTAATAACGAGTAAACTAAAAAGACGTTTCGGGGGGTGTGCCCAGCAAACACTAATCAAGCAGCCCCACCCACCCACAAAACAAGCAGGAAAGTGGGCGTTTCCTCGAAAATGTGTCGCCATGGCAACAGCGAGAACATCGCAGCTGAAAGGCACACAATCCAAGACACGAAGGTAGCTTCCGCGTCACGTCATCGCAGACGAGCAGATGATTGGCTTCTCGCTCTTCTGAACGAGACACGCCTATCCTTTGACGAGGATAACAGATTGCCAGGAAGTGAATGCTGAGGTTCCTTCTGCATCCGCGCACGCTGTCGTGAATATTGTATCTTTCACTGCCACAAGGCAGCTTTCTTCTCGGAAAGCATCTTGGAAAGCTCCTTCCTTTATTGCCAAATGGCGCTCCATCATTCCACAAGGAAGGACTTGTTAAAGCTTGACTTCAACAATTTTACGCTCAGGTGAATCGAAAAGCGCACTTTTTTCACTTCAGCTACAATTTACCGCGTTGCAGTGGCAGATGGAAGGGAAATGGAGGGTGGAAAGAAACGCCCTCCCTGAGCACCTGCAGAACTACTACGTATGCCGAGCCTGCTTTGCGTGCCACCTCGACTCTCTTCTGCCCACGCTGCGGTGTATCCCCACGCTTCTTAATGCCCAAGGCTACTAGTTAATACTGTCTTTGTCATGTAAACCTCATTAATAAACCTCTTGTATGCTTCTAAGGAGAATATATGACACACTTTGGCAATTTGCATTGCTCAATCTTTAGGAATGCTGGAGCATCCGCCCGTGTCAGGTTGAGAATCTGCCCAATGCGCATGCTTGCTCTGGCGTCAGAAATACGCAATACTGCATTATTCTCACGCCTTGTACAGTGCGCCAAGTGTGTCGTGGCCAAAACGTCAGCATCGGCCTTCCCGAACTGCCACGTGCCATCACTGACCTTTCCAATGGTCTGCATGCCGATGATGTAGGTTGCGACCAGGCACATGTCCGGTAGAGGCAAAGCAAGATCGTGTCAGCAAGCTACTGACGTCGTACAAGCTTATGCAGCCATATGTGGTTTATGGTGTGCTACCGAAAAGTCCGCAGTTCTCCTTCTCTGGAAAGCAAGAAAACCCAAATATCTAAGTCACACTTCACAGCTGCACAACGACCGCGCTTTCTCCTCGCATTGAGATTTTGGAAATTACCTTTTAAGAAGGCTCTTCTAACTTTGCATTTCTTTGTCACCTTCGCCACACAACCGGCGAAAATGTTCAGAGGCTCCGCCGAATCCCTACAAAGACTCAAAGGATGAAGTAAGCAGGCACACTACTACTTGTCCAAGCTTTTATCATCTTTGGCATCAATTACAACATCCCCAATGCCGTCCTCTCCTCAAGCGGTGTAAATAAACTCGTCGCGGAAAGCGAGCAGGCAGGCACTTGGTCTCCCTATCAGCAGGGCCATGGTCAGTTTCCTGAAACTCGGATTAGGTAACACATCAGTGGAGTACTAAAGCTCTAAGTTGGGCGAGTTGTTCATTAACTAAGAAATTCATCACGCCAGCGAACATTAGAGGAGGGACAAAGATAAAGAGGAGGCGAAATACACGTTAGACGTATGTTTCGTCTCCTCTTTTGCTTTGTCGGTGTGATAATGTTCGCTAGTACAATGAATTCGTCAGATTAGCTAAAAGAGGCCCATCTGCTCAAGAAGCACCATCATCCAGTGAACACGGGAACAGGATTGCGACTACTTGGTCGCCTGAGGAGCAATACCCCCCCCCCCCCCCCTGCCGTGTACATGGACGGTGCAGACTACGGTTGCATGAATGCGAACATAGCGGCCGTCATGATACACATTGAGGTCATCGACAGTTTCATCCTTGCTGCTTACTGGAGCCCTACTGAGGTGTCCCTTCGCGATATGCTATGGCCCGCGTGACTACCCGAAAATTGGCCTTGATCCACGAGCTGTCTGGCTGCGAGCCGAATCCTAATCACATATATAACCTCATAAAACACTGCAGGTTCAGTAGGGACACGCATTCTCCCGCCCACCCGTCACTCACCGAGGGTGAAATGCATAAACTGTGTCTCTTACAAAGGAACATTTGCACATGGCCAATCCCACCCTTTGTAGCCCCACCAGTTCACACTGTAATGAGACCTGTACCGTTTCCCCCATGGTGGGGCCCTGCGAAATAAACACAAATATTCATCTATTCTTCAACCCTACCCATCAGCGGTGGAAAAAGAACTGGCTAGGTCCTGCCGCAAACCCAGCTTCGGTTGGTGGAATGCACGAAGAGGACAGCAAGCTCCAACGGTATCGTCAAATCAGGATTCTCATGGTAAAAGTTCAGAGGGTAGGCATTAAAGTTTACCCTCTCTCTTCTTTTCGCTGCTTAAAGGAGTACTGACACGAAATTTCAAAGCTGAGATAACTATGTAAAACGCTTCCTTTTCATCAGGAGATATCTCCCAGCAAGTTTCAACAGCAACCGTTCAGCGAAACATATTTAAAATCCATTTTAATCTTCGCCCGCACGAGAATGCCCAGAGCGGGCCGACGTGACATCATCTGCTACGTGCACCAAACTGCCGACGTCGGGGCTCCCGTGACGAAGCCGACGCGCTGGCTGTGGTTGGCGCGCGCTGCTCGGGCGTGTGTACACGTCATGGTTTGGGACTGACGTCATGCTGCCCGGGCCTGTGGGGACGGCGAAGACCTCGGCCGGTCTGGGCGCGCGCGTGCGCTCGCTCGCGCGCGCTTCCAGAGAGGCAGCGATACGGCAAGAATGGTGACGCCATGTCATACATGCTGTCATGGCGGCCGCTCGGCGTTTTTTTGTCGAAACCAAAAACTGGCACGAATAAACGACGCCGTAAATGAATGTTTAAGCTGCGCTCGCGTCTAATCTGTCATTCTATGATTAGTGGGCTGGTAGGCACGCATAGCAGCGAAAAAAACGTAACATAAAAATTTCGTGTCAGTACTCCTTTAAGAGTTGCGATTTCAGTGGTGTGTCAAGTGTTGTCAAAAGCGTTCTTCATACCTACAGCCTGGAGGACTGCGGGGATCGTGGTACCGTGTGGGCGCCCAGTCGAAAATGACGAGAATTGGATTGGAAAAAAAATTTTTCGAAAAAACTTTTATTGGAAAAAGCTTTTATTGGAAAAAACTTTGATGAAATGAAGACAAGAAAAATTTCTGTGGTTTTGTCGTATTTTCGCGTGTCGTACTGTCGTCTTGTCGTATTATTCTCGTTTCGGGATTTGGATGTTTGTGTGTCTACTCCTGTCCGTATTTTGATGTCCCGTCGTGCCGAATTCCTGTGTTCTCGTGATCGTGATGTCCCATCAGAAGTTTCACATCGTTTGAATACAATGGCCCATAGTAAACAGTGGCGTAAATGGCAGCTCTTGTGACTACAGGGATGTTTGTCGTTGAGAAAATTGGCTTTGTCGTTACGACAGAAATGTGTGTCGTAACAACAGATCGCTTTGTCTTAACAACATGACTTATGTTGGCACAGCAAAGTTTTTTTCGTTGTACGACAGGTGTTCTTGTTCGGTTTGGTCGTACCAAGTATGGGTCGTACCAATCACAGCCGATTGTACCGATTCCTATGTACCGATCCCTATACCAGCCAGCAACGAGAATTCACGGTGAAATCTGGAATCGTTTCCCAGCTCTGCGAACGTCGACGCGCACAAGTAAACTACACTGCTACAATATGCACCTGCTCGACCAGCGTTTTTTTCCTCGAGCATTTTTTTTTCATTTAAACATGAGGAAACTTCGTCGAATTTCGCTTTACATCGAGGAGCCTTCTTTTGACGTGAAGCTCGTCTATGGTTGTGAAAACGTTCACCGGGAAGGTTCGGATTTCTATAAGCACCTCAACAGGGCCGTTCTGTGCGTGGAAGCGCCGTCATTCTTGCAGGAAAACGCAATGTTTCTGCAGTGAAGGGAGCCGTAATCGACTGCTACCTTTTCAGCTGCTGCGGCGTCTTTACCTTATCTGGAGCGCCACGCTTGTAGGAGCCCCGTCGGGGTGGCTTACAAGCCCAGCAAATGGGAAAGTTGGGTATCGCCGACATGCCAGGTCAATATCCAGTTGTTTCCGAGGTATCTTCTTGAGCCACTGCCCCCGTATCGAAGCAATCGGAACCTGGTGAGTACAAATTGTCTTTACCGTGCACCTGCCGGGCTTACTCAGCTGTACGAAAAAAATACCATCGCGCGCGATATGTTCACTGAAAGTACAAAAAAAAAGTATTGCAGAAACGTTCAGCATATTCTTTCGCGAAAACGTTTATTTTGGCTAGATTTGTCTCCGAGCCTTCTGCCTAAGTCTACCATAATCTGCAACTTAGGTGTCAGACTTACTGCAGCTAATTTTCCTAGAACCACTATGCATGCTGCTGCTACATTGCCTCAGAAGCTGTAGACCAGCCAAGACTGCAGGGGATGAGCCACACCCACAGCGTCAGGGTGTAGCTGTCTGCCGGCGCAGTAAGGAAGGTATTCACTACCGTAAGTAGCATGTGCTTGCGCCGCTTAAGAAATGTGGAGGTCACCGAAACAGGATGTATGTTGGTGATGCCGCTCATCTTGTTCCTGCACTAGAGAATACACTAAACCAGCGTGTGTTAACCAATTAGTATCCCGCCAAAAAAAACACAAATCCTCCAATTTAGATAACCGCTCTTTCATGATGTTTAATAGCACAAATACCAGCACACAAGATGTGCCTGTCCACAGATTTTTCATCCCGTAATTGGGCACCATTCTCAATTATAAGCATGCCTCAAATGAAAATATGCTGAACTGTTTGAGTGCTCCCACAAATTGCAAGTGCAAATGCAAAACTGAGGAGGAAAGACGCTTCATTGAAGAAAATACCGGCACGCTCGAGAAGTAACGGTTGGGCAAGTTATGCACTTGTTCCACTCAATCATCAGTAGATGACAATATTGGTGACGAAAAAAATCGCCCAGCAATTTGAAATAAAAAAATAGTAATGTTAACCAAAATATAACCGAACCCTTTCCTGGAACAGGCGTGTACGGGCAGTTTCACGTGAGTGAAAACGAAAGCTGCCACAATCGAAACTCAATGACCGCACGACAAAAACACTTCTGCCAAAATCAAAACGCATTGACGAAAACGCAAAATTACCGGCCGTGGCGGCTCAGTGGCTAGGACATTGTGCTGCTGAATTGAAGGACGCCAGTTCGATTCGCGTCCACGGTGGCCGCTTTTCTGACGGAGTCGCCAAGCGAAAACATCCGTGTGTTCGAGATTTCGGCTCACGTTAAATATCCCCAGGTGGTCAAAATTAATCCGGAGCCAACCGCTACGGCGCGCCTCAACGCCTGTGCAGAATCGGCGCGTTAAACCCTCATAATCAGTCATTAAAAACGCCAAATTATGGATCGAGCAAAAGAAAACCATTCCATTTCCCTGAGTTTTATCCGAACGCAAATGTTTGGTATACAGACTGTAGTTTATTCTTCTGCGATTATTGGCCGGCGAGAGCTAACTACCGTATCTGCGATGTGGCGTGCTGCGAGCGACAACGCTGATTGGCTTCCATCGTGACGTGAGAAAGCGCTCCACTTGTGCGCGCGCACACGCCAGCTACGAACAGCGAGATACAACCATCTGTACCTATAAAAAAGAGTGCGCGATACACTGACTGACTGACTGACTGACTGACTGACTGACTGACTGACTGACTGACTGACTGACTGACTGACTGACTGACTCATCAACGTCCAGCCTTAACGGCTCGATCTAAAAACTTGAAACTTCCGGAGCAAATCTGTCTCATACCGTGGGGGCTCCATTACGCGGGGATTTCGGAAATTATGGGCCTTACAAAGAAAAAAAGGGACATTGTATTTTGACAAATTTGTGGTTATCTCTCTCACCCCTTCACATACTGAAATGATTTTTTGCTGATGCGTGTAGCCCCTAAAATCTTTAAGATACCTGTGCAGAAATTTAGGGAATTATCTACCAATGCGTAGCATTCTTACGCCGCCAGTCTTGAGTGTGAGTTTTTTTCAGCCAAATTTTTGTTTTTGTTTTTTTCTAATCCGGTCCAACCAATTATCTTTAGTTACGCTGTTATAACGAGTACAGGTGGAACTTTCGCGAAATCTCCAAAGTTGTGGACATGCCATGCGTTATACGCTTTGCCATTTTCCGTAATTTTTATAGTTTTCTTAATTTCTTAGTTTTTCAAAATTTCTTTGGACCAATTATTACCGTTTTGTTATTCTAATGATTACATTTGGAGCTATGGCGAAATCAGCATTATTGTGGCAATGCAGGGCGTTACACCGTTCGCCATTTCCCGTAAGTATTTTATATTTTTCTTAATTTTTTTTTAGTTTTTCAAAATTTTGTTCTGCCATTTACCTACATTTACGACGTTTGCAGGTAGAAATTTCGCGCAACCTGCATTATTGTGGAAATGCCATGCGGTATACGTTTTGGCATTTCCCGTAAGTGTTTTTATCTTTTTGTTATTTTATTTTTTCACAATTTCGTTCGACCAATTGTCTCCCTTTACGTTATTCTGGCGATTAGATTTGGAACTTTCACTAAATCGTAATTTTTGTGGAAATGCTGGCTGGGTACACGGCAAAGAATGCTACGCATTAAAAGTACTTTTATGGTTTTGCACTAACCAGCGCTAATGGTGCGTATTTGCATCTCGCAAAAACTAGGTGCTTTGGAAGATTCCCCGATATGTGTTTTACTGCTGAATCCTTCGAATTGGTTTTTATTCAACAATTTTGCTCGTACAGTTGCATAAAACCGATTGTCAGGATGATTTTTCGCTGCGATGGCGCTAAAAGGGTGATATGGATTTTTGTGAAATTACACCTCACCGGGCCGAAAAGGCGTAACAGGTGAAGTCAATGCCCAGCCAAACAGCTGGTTCTAGATTATTCAAATTTAATTAGTACATCCCTATTGTCGTGTAGGAGCCTAATACGGCTTATTTTGCTCTGAATTACACCCCTAAAAGGGTGAAAAGCGCTCACAAATATTTCCACAATATTGTGTTTTGTTTACTGGCAGGTCTCTTGGCATATCGAAGAGAATTTTGTTGATAAAGGGGTCATACAAATGTCTAAAAGCTGAGTTACAATATTTTCCCACAACAGCCTTCTTATAGGGAGAATCAGGATTTAAAAAAACTTCCGCGGTTCTACAGATTTATAAATACTGTTCAGCCCGTTGATGTATTCAATGTGTTTTTGGTTAACAATTCTGCCCATACAAATCTCCGAGAGCGGGTATTCTTGGCTTGCAAAACGTGTGCCGGCCTGACGGACACCGCGAGGCACGCACACACGAGCACTCCGCATTTTGTTTTGTTTTTTAACTGCCGGGCGATTGCCGCGAGGCACGAGGTCTTGTGCGCTCGGCATTTTCTTAATATTTTAAACTGCAGATACGCAAAATAACACTTTGCAAAAAAGCTTGGCCGTTAGAAACTGAAATCCCGACTTTATCCTTACAAGAATATAAAGAGAAGAGCAGCATTTTGTAAACTATACCCCCCGGAAGTGTATTTCATTTTAATTTTCTCGCGTTCGAATACCGCGCGCTACCTCTTCGGATTTTCCGTACTCACACGCCTACCGTAGGACCCCATGCTATATATTAAACTCTATGAGTGACTGTTGTCCATGAAACGTACAGATATAACACTGGTCATGGGGAGCGACAGAGAAATAATTCCTATTGACTTGAATGATTTGGGCGTGCTGGAGGCCACCCTAAGGGTCGCGGTGATTTCAGCCGCTGCTCGAGCGACCCAGGGCGTCCATCCACGGGTCACGGGAATTAGTAGGAAGGAATTGATATTCTGCACAAGCCCACATTTCGTGTTGTGTAGACCTTTCGTCGCTGCGCATGAGTAAGCAGTCGTTTAGCAAAGTACCTTGGTATAATTTGTTCGAGGATAGTTTCAATAAAACACCAGTTGTCATCGTTTCCTATAACCACACGCCTCAGGTATGATTCCATGCACTGCCAGCAGGCGATAGTTCCTAATTGTGTAACACTTCACGGTGAACCACCTATTACAATTACGAAGCAACTCAACAGGTGTTATGTACCTATTAGTGTCATTAGTATAGTGGCCCACCCAGGCATCGCCGAGGTACTGCCGCTGGTCGTTCAATAAGTTCCAACAGGGTCACAGTCAATACTTCATTCCTGGCCAATCACCGCCGACGAGTGGGTACGAGCCAAACACTTCCAGCACATAATCATCATCGTCATCATTAGATCATGGTGATAAAGTTGGCTTTGCCGCCAGGCGCTTCGGCGTACGCCAACACCGATAACCAAGGCCAGGCAATATAAACTTCGCTTAAATAAAAAAAATCGGCGCAGCTTGCACCAGTGCTGCAACACTCTAGAGACAGCAGGGTTGGGGGCCCCTCTCCCTTCGTCGGAGACCTGGGTGTTGCATCATCATCTATGCCCAAAGACAAAGGCCTCTCCCGTCGACCTCCAACCGCTCCTGTCTCGCGCCGCTCTAGTCCTTCGAATTTTCCTTTTTATTCCCTGCATCGAGTAATTGGCCTCCCTGTTCTTCTAAAGCTGCCTCTCCGTGTCCACTCTGTCACCCTGCTAGTCCACCGATTGCCCTTTCTCCCAATTACGCGGTCAGCCCAAGTCGATTTCTTTTTCTTTATTCGATATATGATATCTCCCACTCAGGTTTGTTCCCTGATTCAAGAACATGGTTTCCTGCCTCTAAGTGTCGCTCCAATCTTAATTCATTCTATGGCGCGTTTAGCCGATCTAAGTTTGCTTTCAAGTTGCTTAGCGTAAGGGCGCCAAGTTTCTGGTGCATATGTCATCCCCTCACATCTATTTCCGAACTTGCCGCGAAACGTTCTCCATAATTTGCAGGTTCAGACCTTTTCAACCACAGGCTTTCACGTCTCTCGCCAAGTCTACCGCGTGAGCACGCTTTAGAACCCGAGGCCAAGTCCAAATCTAACGCCCGCCGCGCTACGAACCCAAAGGAAAAATGCTTTGCGCCTGGAATCTGACGATAGCTCATCAGATAGACGTTTTTGATAAAGCGGAAGACCCAGGTTTGATTCCGACCAAGGAAGCGTTTTTTTTAATTGGCTGCACATGGTATTGTTCCCCGTCGCTATTACTCATGTACCTCTCGAGCCATTGGGGTGGCCCAGTGGTTAGCTTGCCGGTTTCACGGTAGAAATGACTCGGGTTCTATTCCCGGGTCCTCCCTTACCACATTTCGTTTTTGTGGCTTCGGGGGGTTTTTGGTTACGGCGGACGGATTGCTGTAGGCTAAACAGCTCTGATTTTGAAATGGTAGAGGGTTTGGCAGTGGCAGTCATGAAATATCCTGGAAAAGCACCATATATTCCTGCTTATGCGCATATATAACACTTTGTAGGCTACACTGTACGTGTAGAGGATTCAGCGGACGGAATGCAGGCGAAGCAGTTGGAACATATCAGAGAGAAGAACAACGCGGAAAACGATGACGGCAGCATGCAGTTGAAGTCAAATTCTTCTACATCGGGCTTGTCTTCCCTTTCTCTTCCGCTGTTTCGGAAAGACTTCATGTATATTTTGTTTCGACATATTGCCGTTCACTCCTCAACGCGTTCTCCTACAAGCACAAGTTTATCCCACTGGGCGTTCAATTGTTGGTACAGCGCTGTGTTGCCGTCCTGTTTTTCCGCGTCGTTCATCACTCCTATTTAGAGTACGTACGCAGATTTCTTGTGGTCGACGTTCCTATTGTCCACGCCAGAAGTAACTAACTGACTCCAATAATCATTTCTTAGTGCATGACGCAGCATTCACCGCGAGCGTAGCGCTCATGGACAACCGCGCTGCAGCAAAACTGAAATCGATGTCCAATAAACCACCGCAGGCCACCTGTCACTGTGTGCGTATGTGTGACTTTGCCAGAGTGAAAGCATCGATTATTGGGTAAAGGGCAGAGCTTGCATGCTGGTATCATTGAATGTCACCAAAATTGTAGGGCCAGCGTTGAATACCTAATTCTTTTTAACACGCTCAAGTAATAACCTTTCCCGCACTTCATGATTTCGCGGATCAGTAGTTACCTGTCGAAAGAAAAATATTTTGTCCACAGCAAGGCCTCTCCTTTCAGGTATACTGCCAAACCCGATGTGATCCTCAGGGCTCTGTTCTGCTACAGTGCTTTTTAATATTTCAATGAGTCACACTACCGTAAGTTCAGGCGTTCAGGTGCCGGTTTACACTGCTGATGACATTGTTTTTTTTTCCACCTGAACCAGAGACGTTCACGCATTGTGCCTGCGTTTGGAAGACTTATGTGGTTGCATTGGAGACTTGGCTGGATGGTCTCCGTTTGAACCTAAATGAAGAAAAAATATGCTGGGCTCGTTTTCCCCGCCCGTGGCCCAGTCTTCGTTAAGAGGCAGTTCTGAAGGGCAATGCAATAAAATACAAGAAAATGTTTTACAAATTTGCTCTCAATTCAGACAGACTATGTTAGTCAAAGGGGGCTCTGGCTGCCGCTGACTTCGTTTTTATGCCTTACACTATGAACTTGTCTCTGGAGTTTGATGTATAATGAGTAGAATCAGTAATTCACCAAATGCGTACCAGTTCACGGCAGTATACCTGAAAGCGTGAGCGTAGTACTAACGTCGTACGCTTAGGCGTAACGTTAGCCAACCTTTAAGTTGATCCTAACGACGTGTTAATCAATGTTAGAATCATTGCACGTCATGCAGCGGGTACCGGTTGCATTGAACGCGTTTCACGTCAACGCATGTGACAACGCCTAACGTCAGGCAGTCTCATATCTGCTGCTCCACGTCTCTCCTATGCAGGCCAACCTTTGCGCAGGTATAATAAACTGAAAAATACCGGAAGCTTGAACAGGAGGCTTCATAAAAAAATTATTCAATACACTCGAGTGAAATCGCCCAAGGTAGGCCAATATGTCTTCCGCACTAAAACGACATGCTAAGTTAGGCGCGCATGATGCGTAAAATACACAGAAGTTTACGGGGGTGCAGATTGTTTTCGTTTCAAATACATCAACATTATGGCTACCAGGCCATGCGTAGCCCCGAAGATCGTGTTGGCTGATTGTGCGTGCACCATTGTGCGTGTAGGATTGCGTGCATGATTGATCCTGCATCATTTTGCCCGCATCCTTGTACAACGGCATGACGACAGCTCCGACAGCACGTAATGTTGGGCAGGACAAGGAAAGTTTTGCTACACGTAATGATAATAGAGCGAAAGCGGAAAAATCAAAGAAAAGGCACATTCGCCTCCCTGAACAACAAATCGGTGTTTCATTTTGCTCTTGGCACGACGTAATTATATCCTTCAGCTTCCTTCTACGTGTTACGACGTCCTGTCCTATTCATATATCGAGCTTCGTGCGCCTTATTGGCTCCCCGGAGGAGTATAAAAGCGGTCGTGTTCAGGAACACGTGTGATACCATCCGCAGGCGGAACCAGTATACCGCCAGAATGTCTTCGTCACCAGCCCACACTGCAACGAGCGATGGCACCTTTTTTTCTCTCCGGCGAGATCCGCGAACTGCTCACTGGACGTTTCCAGGAAACAAACAGTTGCTGGCGCTGTTACTCTTCGGATACGTCTACGTCGTCAAGTTTGGGGGTCCCCGCTTCATGAAGAATCGGAAGCCATTCGACGGCATCAAGCCTGTTATCGCTCTCTACAACCTTGCCATGGTGGTGTGCAGTGTGTGGTTTGTGTCGGCTGTTCTCTCGAGGACGTATCTCGGTGGGGGCTACAACCTATTTGCCAGGGAATTGACTACGACGCAAGAGACGAAAACACGATGTCACTCTTGAGCCTTCTGTGGTGGTACACCATGCTGAGGATAGGAGACTTCATTGACACCTTCTTCTTCGTCCTGCGGAAGAAAGACTCTCACGTGTCTTTTCTACATGTCACGCACCACGTTCTTGTCGTGTTCAACGGCTGGTACGGCCTCACGTACGGTGTTGATGGCCAGTCTGCCTTAGCTGTAGTGGTCAACGCGTCCGTGCACGCCATTATGTACTCTTACTACTTCCTATCTCTCCTCGGTCCCACAGTTCAGAAGCACCTGTGGTGGAAGCGATACCTGACACAGCTTCAGCTGGTTCAGTTTGTGGTACTGTTCGCCCACGCCTGCATTCCCTTCTTGTTGAACTGTGGTTACCCGAGGATTCACGCTTGCGTCATCTTGTGGCAGTACATTCTGTTCTTCGGCTTGTTCATGCGTTTCTACATCAATAGCTACAAGTGGAAGCATACCCTCACGTGCGCCAATAATGATACGAATAGTAAGGAGCGATAAAATGCAGTGTCCCTCCGGTGCCAGGTTGCAAATTTTAAGAAGCCATCACTGTTGTTCCTGGTTCGGCTCTTACTTTCGGTTTTGTTCCTTGTGGTAAAATTATAGGTCTCTTCATCCCGTTACTGTTTGTGCATTTGTGACAATCGTTTATGTTGTCATGACGAAGTGTCGCGTCTACCGAACTTATAATTTTGTCAACAAAAAGCTAGTCATAAAGTGCCGATCTGTCGAACTATTTCTCATGTCAATGAGCTGTTCTTTTTGTGATTGTCTTGCTTTGATATTGTGGAGTTATATATTCCTCAGTTGTGTTTAGTCCTGTAATAAAATATGATAAGGGCCACTTACTTTCCTGACAGCAAATATCCATTAAGTCCAACTCGTCAAATAAATTTTGACTGAAGACTAACGAAGATTCCGGATCTCTGGTGAACGGCGCAGTGGATGGCGTGCACGCTGTAAAATATCTTGTAATGAAACTTTCCTAGTAAGTTGTAATTAATGGACATAAGCGTCCATTAAGGAGCAAGTCTCATATTTTTCATCAAACGTGAAAGTGAACGTGAAGGGTAACTGTCGTCAACATCGGCACCAACACGAATTGCATCAGAAGTCACGTGATCGGAGCTGGGGGTACTGCGCAGCGGAGAAGCGCGGTGGGGCTCTTGCGCCGTTGCAGGGCTTTCGCATTCTTAGGCGAAAGCAGGCTTAAGTATCCCTGTCAAATTTTTAAACATGCAGTTTGCAATTGCCTAAGCTCTGTTTGCAGTTTACCTTCGTAGTGCGTATTGATACAGACGTTTGCTTGTGTTCCATTTATAATACATGGAAAAAACAAGTTTTTTAGTGCAAGGGACTGCAACTTTCAAAATATGTACGTACATTGGACTCACATTCAACGAAACCGCAAGGGACTGGTAGAATTTGTTCTGTTTTTTAGTAGTTCTATCTATAAAAAATAGTCTAGCGTTTCGCGTTGCGAAACGCAAGTCATAAAGCAGAGCGATGCATTTTGAGCAAGATCTGTAGTGCACAAAAGAAAGCGGTGAATCTGTTTTAGAGGGTGCTCGTGTAATTTATAAAAAACACCAAAAGTCTTTCTATTATTCCTGCCCAAATTCAGTGGGGGCAGCAATGTATGCCTTGTGTACAACTTCGTGTTTGCTTGTTTTAGTTTTGGCAGCTTTCCTTTAGGGGTGAAGCCCTTTGCTGTTGGCGTCTCATGTAGTCATCGTAACCGTCGTCTCATGCAGTCACGGTACTAAAACACCTGGACACTCGTTGACGCCTCGCGGTGGAACGTCACGCGTATTAAAAAAAAAACACCGGAGCACTCGTTTACGCCTCGCGCTGGAACGCTTCATAACCAATACTAAGAAAACACCTGGACACTCGATTACGCCTCGCTCTAGAACTCTTCGTGCTTAAAGACACTAGACGTTTACAGCAAAACTGTATACCTCTACCCCCGAACGGTTTCATCTCCGTTGGCACGAACGCCAAGGCGCCAAGAATACGCTTATGCACTGGATGCTTCGCCACTTCCCAGGTTTACATTGGTGGAGATGGCCCGAGATTTTTGATTACTGACACCAATGCTCTACAGACTGCGCATGATGATTACGAATAAACTTTATTTCAGTCTATGTGGTGAGGTTAATGACCCGCCCGGTGGTAGGGTTCCTTAGTCCGGGATGCCTTCGACCGATGCTGGCCATCCGTGCCCTCTCCGCTAATCATCGCGGGTCTGAGAGGTTGGAGCTGGTTAGCAGCTGAACCCATTGCTCAAAGGAAAGGCTGCGGTTAAAGGTGAGGGTTGGGCATTGCTGGCACTCCCATACCATGTGGTACAGGGGGCCTGTTTGGGGACAGTATTTGCATATGGCGGGGTATAGGGTGGGATACACGGTAGAAAGTGTATGACAGCTGCATCTTACCGGTACTCACCTACGGGGCAGAAACTTGGAGGCTCAATAAGAGGGTTCAACTTAAATTGAGAACGACTCAACGGGCAATGGAGCGCAAAATGATAGGTGTAACATTAAGGGACAAGAAGAGAGCGGAGTGGGTCAGGGAGCAAACTGGTGTTAAAGGCAAATTAGTAGAAATTAAGAAGAAGAAATGGACGTGGGCAGGGCATGTAATGCGAAGGCAAGATAACCTCTGGTCATTAAGGGTAACAGAGTGGATCCCTAGAGAAGGCAAGCGTTGCAGGGGGCGGCAGAAAGTTAGATGGACAGATGAGATCAAGAAGTTTGCGGGGATAAATTTGTCACAGTTGGCACAGGACCGAGGTAATTGGAGAATAATGGGAGAGGCACTTGCCCTGCAGTGGGCGTAGATAGGCTGGTGTTGATGATGATGATGATGACACGGTATTTAGAAGGGTGTTTATGGGGGTAGGAGTTAGTCTGTAGTCTCCGGTAGGTGGTAGCTTCATCACGCGAGAGGCGCGGGTGGGGGAGTGGGTATTTGCGACTCTCCTTCCTATAGTGGCGACTACTTCGGCGTATGTTTGCAGTGGGGTGGGCTTAACTTTTGCTTCAGATGGGGTTCGTAGCCCTCGTGGGAAACAGGCCGGTGGGAGTGAGCGCGGGCAGCGGCGTGTGCCACCTCGTTACCCCGAGGGAATGGTGAACTGGAGACCAAATTATTTACAGTTCTGGGAGTGCTTTCCCGTGATGTAGAATTGTGAAGGCGGGTTGCGGGGTGCGTCCATGTAGGGTAGTTTCTGCAAGCGGCTTGGCCGTCGGTAATATATGTTAAAAATTCTGCGCCTGCTGCGGCGGCAAGGGTACTAAAAACATTTCTCAGTTAGAGAAGCTGCAGAGAAAAGCCGTCCAATTTATTTACGGGAATTGGCAGGACTCACCATCTCTTCTTAAGAAAGAAAATAATATTCAAACGTTAGATGATCGCAGACAGGTCAGTCGGCTGGTAATTCTGCGTGATTGCTTGTCAGGCAAAATAAAAATACCTCTTCCCGGCGGTGTTAAACCACGCGTAACTAGGGCTACGAGACGCACTCATGAATTCGTATAGACACCTATACTCGCTCGAACAGATGCCTTCAAAAACAGTTTGTTCCCCAGGACTGTTGCAGACTGGAATTCTTCACCTCTTAATGTTTTAAAAGCAAAAGATCTTGCAGAAGTGTTACAGCGTCATCTTTTTCAATTTTTTTTGTTCTGTCGTGTTGCTCTTGTAATACGTGTGTAAGATGCAGGGTACCATGAATTGTTTCTGATATATTTATTGCCTGTGTTCCCTTTCGTACTCGTTTCATTCCAATGTTTTGTGTAAGCCGTGGATCCTATAGTGGATCCTTTTCAAGTGAATCCTTTTGTATAACCCGTGGATCCTGTAGTGGTCCGTAGTGTAAGATCATCCGCAGACATTTCATGCCGAAGGTTGGAGATTGCTTCCTCAATTAATGGGAGGTCTTTCATTGCGGTATCGAAGACCACAACAAAATCAGAAGGCTCTACCGACGATGCCCTTGTCGCAAAAACCATTTCTGTAAAGTGGACATTCGAGAAGTCGTTGATTACCTTGTAGGGACGCAGCCCCTACGAGCGCCCGCGTAGGGTGATTACAGTGAAGTGCACGCGGCGAACAGCGATAGTGCCGTCAGTGCGTCATGTGCCCGTGCGCGCGTGTGTGATCAACGGTGAGGTGGAACAAATACGTGTAGTGCGCATACAACCCGGAACATGCGCACAACCAACGGAGTGGCATAAAGCGGCGCTCACAAGAGCAGAGGGAAGGGGGGGGGGGGGGGGGGAGTGCGCACCGGGGCACACGCCAGAGCCGCTGCTTCGTGGGGCTGCGGTCGGGACCGACGGGCGGCGAGCCACAGCCATGGCGCCCGGACAGCGAGGAGCAACCAGCGTCCGGGGCGGCCGCTCTTCACCCACCTTCGGCACAAGTGACTGAAGACGTCGTCGTGAGTGTACAGCACCAGGCCGTAACTTTCTGGACAGGCAGTGCTTCAATTGCCGCAATGTTGTCTTTACGCGCTTTACGAGCACGCTGACTGTACTGTCGTCACAGTGCCTCCCAAACTGTTTTTCTTTGTTTTTTTCCTTGCTTTGTTCTCCCGAAATAAACCGGTCACTTGTTCTCATGTGGTTTGGCGTTACATCGTCGGGCGGTTCTGGCTCGCGAACCCTTTACGCTCGAAGGGCGATCCTTCAACCGGGATCTTCGTTTCCAACGCACTGCCAGTGTGCAGCCGTTTCCGCGCTGCCATTGTATTCCGAGTTTGCGACGAAGCTACGCTTACAGATCTAAATAAAGGCTCTCAGTGAAGAACAAACCTGAACACAACTGCAAGCACAGCGGTGCAGTGTGTAGAATGCGCGAGGAAATCAAAAACCCGCCATGAAGGAACGCAGGGAGAAAATCGTAGCTTGATGGCTCTACGCTTGCCCGACTTGCTGCCGATCAGATGGTGCTTTCGGCTCCGTTTAAGCAGTTGCTGCTATTGTTGTGGCTGGAAAATGTTTACTTAGAAAACAAAGAGAGATGGAGGAGAGAAAAAGTCAAGAGCGGTGGGTTTTACCTTCCTAGTCGGGTAGGGCTCGGGCCGTCGCTGCAGCCTTCGTCCGAGAGAGCCAGGTTTCCTGGTTTTAGATGCGACGCTGAGAGCATCTCTTGTCGGCGGCCCTGTCCTTCCTGCGTGCGTCCGTCTTCGTCGTCGGCGTCCGCACTCTCCTCCTCTCCCCCCTCTCCTCTCCGATAGCGAACACTCTCTCGCGAGGGGCATTAGATTGGATTCGATTGGATTGGCTTGGCTTGGATTGGATTGGATTGGATTGGATATGGATTGGATTGGATTAAAGTGGATTGTGTTGCGTCATAGCCGCGGCAGACGCACTGGCGCCGGCGCGTGCCCTGGTGAGAGCGAACACTCTCTCTCAACATCTGCGGGTGTGTGGCCCAGCGCGCTCTCACTCCGCCGGTGGGCGGCGCTGCGCGCGGTGCTGCGCATGTGAAGTACTCTCTCTTTCCGCGGCCTCCTCTCCTTCGGGTACGCTGCGCATATAACCGGTGTGCCGCTCTCCGGCGGCCTTTCGGTCGACGGTTGCTCTCCGCTTGCGCTTGAACCCCCCTCAGCGTCGCATCACACCAGGGTTCCCGCGAGTGGAGGTGGGCGTAATTTTTTGATCTAGCAGCTAAGCGGTGGTCGGGAAAATTTCAGCTTCCGAATAGCGAGTGTATTGTTTTTTGTTTTTTTTTTACATTGCCTAATGTCAATCGAACGATTTCTATCGCGCCTGTACCATTTCGGCGGCAGTTCGGTTCACGGAATTTAATTTGTCAAGATTCTACTCTACTCCGATACGTGTTGCATGGAGAAATTCTTCCGCAATTCTTTGAAGACGTTTTGTTTGGTCTATTGATGTGAAGCCGGTGAGTGTAAATTCCCCCTGGTTGGCTTGGAGGGACATGGATGTAGGAATCTTTGGCATGATGCCTTTATTTGTTACGTGTAAGTGTGAGCCCCAATAACTTCATAAGCCTGCTAATTGCTTTCAAGCAGGCTCAATTATGCTGATTTATTTGTGCTAATGAAATTCCTGCGTCCTCAAATACACGGCGCTGCTAAAGAAAGTAGGATTTGAAACATCTCCGACCTTAGTTTAGATTGTTTCCAAACAACACACTGCTACTTGCTTAGGTAAAATATTACGTAAGTTCTGGCTCGTATTTGGCTCGTACTTTCCTCGTATTAATTTACCGTTGGATCACAGTATTCCGCAATTGGGCGTCAGTAGAATTGTTATCGGTGGGTGAGAACCAACCAGCGCCTTGCACTACAACCATGAGAACCTTCCACCTTTAGCAGCCAGAGAGTGCTAACCTGCCACGGGGCCGGCTTGTACATTGCTTGAGCTTGGTTTTGAGAAGGTTCCTTAGCTATTTCTGCCATCAGCCGCTATGTAAATATGAAACGAGCAGCTAGTGCGACGATGGAGGTGATATTTGGGGCCCCAATGTATATAGTCTGTACTTCCAACATTGCAGTCTGAATACCTCACTCCGCCATACATGCTTTCAACGGCCTCAAAGAGTTGCTATTTAGTATAGAAATGTACCATCTCGGCGAGAATTCGTCGCCGGCGAAAACTTCATTTTATTTCGCTTTTTCCGGTAAGCAGTACTGGACACCAGAAACATCTCCTTTCTGCTCTGACTTACGCATTGCAGCTTGTGTAAACGTGGCAGAGGCTCCAGTGAACAGTGGTGCCACGGACCCCTACGCGCAGACGTAAGCTGTGTTTACCATTCAGATGTGTTTGAATTGGAAAAGTAGATACAATGAACGGTAGCCTGCAGGGCCTTATAGTAGAACAGTGTGTAATGTTCTTACAATTTGTCTTCCACGCAGGGAAGTCTGAGGTCTTGCAATGACCAGGAATCGAGGTCGTCAAAATTGAAAGATGCCCACTTTCACTCAATATTGCGTGATATTTTATGAATGTATCCTCTAAATTATCTGGATCTAACGCGGGCTCAAACTCCACTTTTCAAACGTCTCTCAAAGGCGTTTTTTCAAGAACAGGAACTACTCCGTTTTTGATCATGCAATCATCCGACAAGCATCCACTCCAGAGAATACATTCATGTTCCTAATGGGAAGGTTTACTAATAGTCTGATCGCAAGTGGTTACAAAGGAAACCAAGTATATGGTGGCATGTTTATTAAGGTTAACTGCAGAGGCATGTTCATTAAGTACGGAACACCCCAGTAATCTTCGGAAGCCAGGGAACACAGCACACCTTAAATCCCTGAAGTACGCGAACACTAAAAACTAAAAATATCATCTCAGGCAGTAGACGGCAATGTAAAACCAAAACTAACCAGGCTGAAGTCTTTCACAAGTAAGCGGTCTGTGACGGCTGTTGCACGAATTGGAATTACATGTGTTGGAAAGTACGCCGAACGAGTAATCTGAAGATGCATTCGTAGAATTTTAGGAATGCGTCAGCATCTCTTCCCTCCCCTTCGCGAACTTGAGGGTGAACCCTATACATAGGCTTTTCTGTGGCTTCAGGTGTCCGGAAAGCGGCATTTCTTGCTCCTCCATCGTACACCGTGCAAACCATGCTTAGAAGTCTAAACAGTTAGCGCCACAATTCGACAGGCAGTGCAAACCGCGGTTACGCATAGCCACCGTCACTGGAGTTCACGGCGATTGCAACGGACCGTCGTCTCCAGCAGTTACACGGCTTTCTACCAGTTTTTACCGATCCCGGTGGCGGGCGCTGACAACATATTGTGGTGGTCTCTTCAAGCAAATATGAGTTTAAAATTTTACGATGGCTCGTAAAATGACGAGAAAAGACATCGCATCTGAAGAGAAATTCCGTTCCCTTATCTTGTCTAGAATGAAAGTTGCCTACTTTATGGATCTAGGTTTGCTTGTGCAGAACCAGGATCAAATCATAGGCAGTCTTACAACAGGTGTGTTGCTCGTATTTCATGTGGTTCTCCTACAAGCGAATGAGTGCCCGTGTTGTCGCTGGGGTCCAATGTGTACGTTTAGCAGCGTACAATCTTGCGTCGATTGCGCGACATGCTGCTACCCGTCAGCAGCCGTGATTTGCGCTGCTACCAAGGCAAACCCTATGTAACGAAAAACGCGAAGCTTGGTCCGTGGTGACGGTTGTTGCCGCTAAAACCGCGGTTTCACCATTCGTGTCCAGCGGGAATACGCCGCCTCGCATAACCGCCGTTTACTTAACACCGTTTCTGTAACAGGGGTATAGTGGTTACATTAGCTCGCGTTAGCAGTAGCGTTGCCCGCTTGTCCCCATTTTTTTTGCCCACCAGTATCGCCATTTCGTACCCATCATTCCGATCCCTTTCTATTTTCCTCACGGACAGGCTGAAGAGTCGAATCTAGAACACGGACAAGTGGTCGCTGTATTTGTACAACACTCGTTGAGGCGGAGGCAGCTGGAGAGATGCGCTTCAATTTATCATTTTCCTGCCTGCGTCCCCCAGCATTGCTAAGGTCGTTCTGGTCTCTTCAGTCGTTTGCTCTATTGACAGAACGACGGACATTGTACAGAACAACGGCAAAGTTGTGACATGCCTCGTCTATTGCTCACTAAAAAACATATCGCTTCAACATTTTATCACAACAACTTGCCGATTAGTTTCGTTCAAGGCCATAGGAGAGCTTACGTCCCTAATCTTCGGGGTTCTTTCAAACGTGAATATATGGCGAAAAGTTTAGCAATACCTGCCACCGGCAACAAAGGTTTTCACGACAGAAGCCATGGTTCCTGACAGACGACTGCTACATCATCGAGCTCAGGTGTTGCACCTGTGAAGGACAACGTCCCATTTACTATCGACCCGCCGCGGTGGCTCAGTGGCTAAGGCGTTGCGCTGCTGAGCATGAGGTCGCGGGTTCGGTTCCCGGCCGCGGCGGTCGCTTTTCTGATGGAGGCGAAAAGCAAAAACGCCCGTGTGTACGGGATTTGGGCGCACGATAAAGATCCCCAGGTGGTCAAAATTAATCCGGAGTCCTCCACTACGGCGCGCCTCATCGCCTGCGTTGCGTCGGCGCGTTAAACCCCACAATCAATCAATTTACTATCGAGCCTGTCTAAAACAAAATCAAGAAATAAACAATTATTGCAAGGTACGACAAAACTAGCATTTCCAAACGTTCGCAAGCAATATTAAGTTCTGTCTTCAGGAAAGTACCTAAACGCTCCTACAACAGGGGCAGGACCGCCCCAAGGTTAAGCGCCGAGCCAGGTATGCGATGCTGATATAATTTGCCTCCAGCGTCACGTCGCACTCGCGGCCACCAGGAACATCGCCTAATGATATCGTAAGCCCAGAGTGGTTTGTTTGGCAACGAAGAGCGTCTGATGAGATACCCCAGTAATTATTTTCGCTCACTGCCCAGTCATCGCATGGTGAACGTTGCCGTTGAAGATCTTGCGTCCGCTTCTTGAAACACCGGGCCACTGCACCCACACCTGGCACGGGCGGCCAGCGAGACGAGCCCCATGAGTGGCGAATGCTCGAAGGTCTTGACCAATGAGCACCTTTTCTTCCTTGAGGTGAAGAGGAGAAATGTTGCCGGCTTCGCAGAACCTTCGGCAACTGACTGAGCTCCAATACAGCCGCGAAACACATTTTTAAAGAAAAACACAACAAATATTAAAAATGTTCAAATTTAGCGCTACAGCGATGTAATATGGGCAGGAGTGACGTCATATGAACCGGTACTAAACATGATTGATCAGTGTGTTAGCTGCACGTGATTATTGAAGTGACAACATCAAACGAAATTCGAAGCGCCGCTACAAATACCAGCGGCGGTAATCTCGTGTTTGTCCGTTTTGAAACAGTCCGTTTTGCGTCCGTTTTCTTGGGACGTGCAGTCATGTTTAGGCGGGCTTTGGGTTTACTGTTGCGCAACTGTTCATGTAAAGACATTTTAAACGACTAAACCTATTCCAAACCTTTTTCATGTGTTTATTGTTCCGCAAGCGAACAAACAACAAGGCGACGAAAAATCATCTGCTCCAAATCGTCTACTCCGAGGAGCCGCGGCTCATAGCCCCGCCGTGCTTGCCTGGAGTAACATCCGGGAGTTCGCTTTTAGCCAATCAGGGCTCGCTCAAAACAGACACTTTTGAAACGGACACAAAAGGGACAAAACGCGAGGATACCACCCCAGGTCTTATGTTTTTTTCGCGGTGCTAAGTTCCGAGGCCGCCTATCACACAAACAAGCTTCTGTGGCGTCATAGAGATTCGCCGGAATGTGGCTCGGGTGCCGCCTTTGCTTCACCTGTTTTTTTTTTAACCTGTTTTCTACTCTGCTAGGTAAGTGAGGTTAGCGATAAAACTGGTATCATTGCTATCGGTACAGAGCAGTGTTTTTAATCAGCGAAGCTTTTATTTTGTCCTCACGGGTCCTTTATACCGGCATGGATGCCATTTTGTGGGCTTCACATAGAACGTGCTGTAACACCAAGTGCTACCGGCTACCTGCTAGATATGCTACCTGCGACGTTCTCGCGCTAAAACATTGGGACGATAATGCTCTCGCATTTCCACACGTAACAATCCTCAGTACTCAGCGGATTTCTCACTTTCTTCAAGTCCTAAAATATATAAACTATAATAAGCATTTGCCAAACTTCACCACGATTAAAATAAACGAGTAGTTCTGGCTTCTTAGTTCGACTAGTGACCGTTCGTACGCTTTGCTATAAGCAAGGAGCTATAAAAGGTATATTATATTTTATTTTAGGCGCCTTTTTTGAAGTTACCCCTTCCTTTGACTGTTTACCATACTTTCCAATGTAACACCATTTAGCACTCTCAGAGCCCCACAGCGTGGGTGTTGTAAATCAAGCGGATCGAATAACCTGTATTCTCGTAGAAATGCATGAAGAGAAAGAAAAGAGTGGAGTAAATGGGAATAAATATACAAGTGTGGCTAAGAATCCTAATAAGCTTGCGAGAATTCTGATTGATTCTTGGTCGCGCAAGGGTGCGCAGAAAGAATTACGGCGAAGCTCTTGCTTAACTTTTTCCTCAACTGTTGCCATCGCACTTCTCGTGCATCGGCCGATTTAAGTGCATTTCCCTTCCGCTACATCTGCACCCATCTATAAGGAACATCTCACAAAAATCGGTAAAGGGGGGTGCCGCATTCTTCCTATGTGTCGGCACTGAGCAAACTGAGCAAAGGTGGGCTAGCGATGCGTCGCCAATTGTTCCTTGATCGATTACATAACACCGAACGAGCGCCAAAACACTGCAAAACGGCGGGGAGTTCGAAACGAAATGGTACGTGTAAAATAATATACGCGAGGCGCTTGTTGAATCGGGTCCACCTCTGTGTGAGTTAAGACGCGACGGGTTGTATGAGATTTATACTTGCGATTGATTCATACAGCCCCGGGGTGTGGCACGTAAAATATAATCAAGCTGCATTTAAATAAAACCCACCAAAACCATGGAGGTAAGGACGATTGTGGTTGGCACAATGCGCCACCTAATAAACCCCACTTATGCATGGAATAAAATATATCCAAAGCCCTTTTGCGGGCACTCAAACATCGAACAAAATAACAGCAAAGCACCAAAGAAGAAATTCATCAGGAAAAAAATACACCCGCCTGTATAAAAAGGTATACCCGATTAAGGGGCGTGTTTAAACCAACGACTCTTGAGGCAAATGCAAGTTGTGGTTGAGATGTACAGCCGGAAAATTTACCCTTAGGATTACACTGAAAAAATGAAAATGCGGAAGTTAAGTCCAATACAAAAACAGAAAATGACAAAGGGTTGGTCCATTGGATAGCATGGGTTCTGATGGACGCTGATCCATTTAGCTGCTCATTCATGAAGCTGATGGTTACTTCACGACCCGAAGCACCTAAGATCGTGTTGTCCGTGTACATGTGCGTCATCAAGACCGTCATTGCGTGCGTTTACACCCCGGTGCCGCCCAATTCCAAACGGAAAATTATGTTTGCCAGAATAAGGAAACTTTCGCTGCACGCTATGAGAATACCGCGGAAGCGGTCAAGTCAAGGAAAAGCCGCACGCGTCGCCTTGAGGACGAAATTGTTGTATTTGCTTCCGGGGATGGCATAATTATATCGTTGAGCTTCCTTCTCCTCTGTGATACGACGGCGCGAGCCAAATATCGCGCCGCGTGCGCATTATAGATTCAAAGGATGCCTATAAAACCTCTTGTGCGCAGGTCCCTGTACGATATCGACTGGCGGGGAAAGCGCTAGCACGCCAGCATGGCTTCGTCATCAGCCCCCACCGGAACTTATGATGGCGGACTGTTTTCTATCATGCGTGATCCCCGAACTGCTCACTGGACTTTCCCGGGCAACAAACAGCTCCTGGCAGTGATACTCATCAGCTACGTCTACGTCGTCAAGATCGGTGGCCCTCGCTTCATGAAGAATCGCAAGCCGTTCGACGGCATCAAGCCTCTCATCGCTCTCTACAACCTCTACATGGTTTTGTGCAGCCTGTGGTTCGTGTCAGCTGTTCTCTCGAGGACGTATCTCGGTGGGGGCTACAGCCTCATTTGCCAGGGGATTGACTACAACGCAAAAGGTGAAAGCACGATGGAACTCCTGAGCCTCATGTGGTGGTACACCATTGTTAGAATAGGAGACTTCTTGGACACCTTCTTCTTCGTTTTGCGGAAGAAAGACTCGCACGTATCTTTTCTCCATGTCACGCACCACGTTCTTGTCGTGTTTAACCTCTGGTTTGCGCTCACATATGGCCCAGATGGTCAGGCTGCCCTTGCCATAGTCGTCAACGCGTCCGTGCACGCCATTATGTACTCTTACTACTTCCTATCTCTCCTCGGCCCCGCAGTTCAGAAACACCTGTGGTGGAAGCGGTACCTGACACAGCTGCAACTGGTGCAGTTCATCGTGTTGTCCCTCCATGGTTGCGTTCCGTTCGTGATAGACTGCGGGTACCCTAGGATACACGGGATTGTTATCTTGTGGCAGTATTTCATGTTCTTCGGCTTGTTCATGCGTTTCTACCGCAGCAGCTACAAGGGGAAGGCTTCCCCCGCCGTCGCGAGCGCTGAAGTGAAGAGCAAGGAGCATTAACTTATTTGTACTATATTTGGATGACCGGCTTTTAGTGAGCACACAGCTTTGATCTTGTTCTTGCTCCTGCGGTCCGTTGATGCCTCGTCGTAAGAGCCCGCGTTTTTTCGACTCTCTTAGGCTCCGTGAAAATCTGTGATGCTCTCTATTCGCATTTTGGTATGGTTAACAATACAGGTGTAAACGCAAAGCTAGTCATAAAGTGCTCACCCGTTCGGCTACCTCATGCCAAAATGGCTGGTGATGATTGTTCTTATAACCTGCGCTCTAAGGTGATCTTGTGGTTGTTTCATCACAATGCACTCAATGCTTAGCACGCCTTGCGTCAACAGGGAAATTTCGGAGAATGGCAAGGTCGAGCGTACAATTTAACTGCGCTGCGACATCACACCACGCAAGCATGATGTTTTGCCCTTCGCAGTACTGCCGGGCAGACCACACTTTCGGAGTCAACTTTTAAGCCGGTTGCTGTCAATCGCCGAATTGTCTTTGCTGGCAGCATGGCTTGGTCAGCTTTAAGAGCTTCGTGATGAAGCTGAACGATGTAATATCATAAAAATGTGCATCAATATGGTGGTGGTGTTGTGTTTAGTTGTGTAGTTAAATGCGGTAAGTGCACTTAGCGACACCCCTCCCAGAAACTTCCACTGCGGCGTGGTCAGCAGGTGAATATTATTGGAGACCAAGATACATTTAGCACGCTGTTGAGAGGCACAATCGAGAATTTGTAGGCCGAGAAATAGCTGATGAGGCGAGATCACCGGTCGCGTAGAGTTCAGGGCAATAGGAGAGTGCTGTATTTGAAATTTTGAATCCCCGCCCGGCGCGGTGTTCGAAGTGTACCTTGCTGTGCTTGTTAAGGGTTATGGGGTTGTCTTCCAGTACCATTAATTGTAAAATGTAGGGGTTACAGTAAAAAAGAAAAGGATTTGTTTTTGGGAAGGCAGCTTTGAGAACAAGCTTTCAAACAGAGCCTCGCATGAAAGTATTCATATAGACCTCATACAGGTCTAACGTTTGTTTTGTTTACTTCATGCTGGTGGGTGCATGAGTTTTCCGTTTTGAAATTGGGCTGTCAAAAAAAAAAAGCCTGCGCCGCGGCTCATTGTTGTGTTGTGTGAATGATGTGCAAGATGTATCAAATTTATGGTGTTTATTTATTGTCCTGATGTCTGAGGTATTGTGTTGTTCTATTTACGTTACTAAAGGATCTTAATGCTCCATTCCTGACGGGGTCCAAATGAGTGTTTGTGAAGGCACCGGCAGCAGAAATTTAGGAGCGCTTGGAAACAATGCGTTCTAGGTTGCATCATTAAAATCTCAGCAAATATCTGGCTATCTTTCTTTCAACTGTATATTAAAATTTTCCTATATTTATTTTCTGTTGCAGTAGGGTATTAGTGGCATTATTACCGCAAAGTGGTTACCCAGTCCCCTTATGCATAATAATTACCAGCTCCTTCGGCCGTCACCAGCAGTACAGTTCCCACTTGCGGCAGACACAATTTGTGGGCACTGCAACCTGTGTTTGCGGGGGGTTTCAGCTGATTTTCTTGTAAGTTACCATGGGAGTATGAGTGAGGGAGTGAGTGAATAAACTTTATTTCCCTGAGTTTAAGGCGCTAATGATTGGCACCTTGTCCACGAGGGGGGGGGGGGGGGGGGGGGGGGGGGGGGGGCTCGTGTAATTTTGGAAGCTTGGGTAAGCGCTGGCTGCTCCGGCTTTCTCCACCAGGCTTCGCTGGATGGAGAAGCCCGTGGCGGCCAGCTGGCCCGCCCTCTGCTCCTAGATTGGGCGATGATTTGGAGTAAGATATGGATTTTGCTGACAATTTTATACCATGTGCTGTACGGTGAAAGCTTGCGGACAGAAATTTCAGTAGCGTATTAGACGGCATGGAGGGGAGTACCGTTGGGATAGAAATCTGTCTGAAGCTGGCGAAAGGCGGTCGCCGTGCCTCTGGAGAAATGTATGTGTGGTCGCAGGAAGTGTCATCGTTCCTGCATTAACTAATAGAATTGAATCGAAAAGCACTTATTTCTCGCCTGAGCGAGAGGAGATTGAGATGAAATGCATAGACGGGATGACAGAGGTCATCAGCCCCCTACACACTGTCTCAGCAAAGTGTATCTCAGTACGATTGTCTATGCATACAATTGAACAGAGCGAATTGTTATCACAAATAGGGTTGAAAAATGATACGGCAACTAGGAAGAGAGCATGTGAGAAATTATGTGAGCAGAAAAAAAAAAGAACTTTAGCGCAACTGTTCACAGAACTTTCAGTCGTCGAAAAAGGAATAAAAAATAATAGTTTTCCACGTATACATAAACACAGACGTATAAAAATTTCGACAAAGAAAAAAACGAGCTGAATACTAACTGCTAGAATGAAGACGGCAATACGAAAAATATGCATCTCGAAAACTCACTTTTGCAATCAGAGCAAGTATGGTGATGTAAGAGGAGAGGCCTCGTGTGATATTCGTGTATGATGTAACGGGAGAGGACTTGGGTTTGCGAAGGGACTGCATATCATCGCCTTCTTGAAAAAAAAATGGCCTCGCATCTGCTCCTCTCGTTGCAAATGTCGACGCAAGACGATAGCCGACTGGCGCCCCAGCCAAGTAAATTTCTTCCCTTCTCTTTCTCGCACCCCTCTTATGCTGTTCCGCTCCCGTCTCGTTACTCCCAAGATAACACGTTAGGGGTATGCTCAAGGCAATTTAAATTTACCCCGTACAACTGTTCAAAGTCGGGTGCCTCGATGCCAGCACTGCCGTACGGCGGAGACAGGCGTGAATCGAGTCACCCTACTACAACATTTATACAACCGCGTTGCCCTACTTCAGGAGCGTGCCAAGCGGAACGTGGAGCCCATCTAGTGGTACCTCCAGTAGCCTTTGCCGTTGTATTTCTTAAATGCCGCCATATGCTATAGCAGCGCTGGCAACAACAGGTGACGGTTTTCTGCAGTTGTAGTATTTCATTTGCGGTCGCAAAAATCAAGCATCCATGAATTTTAACACAAAAGTGTTTTATGCCTGCCGGGATCCACCAAGTTCTGGCTGACGTCATATACATCACGGTAATGGCATCCCCACAGAAACGTGGCTGCGCCAGGATTCGAGACGGGTACTCCATTGCCGCAACGGGAGGTGCCGGGCGCTTTACCGAATACACTACAAGCTGAAGCGCAGACAGCAGTATGAACGCGCCATGTATCTTTCGTACAACCTCCTCTTTTTCGATGGTGCTGCAGTCTAAGAGAGGTGACGTGAAGTAGTGCATTGCGATGCAAATGAGCGCCGACAGTTGGCACCAGCTGAGCTCGTCGCAACGCAACCGTACTGCCATACACTACACGAAACAGGCACGCAGTGGTTACACATTCGCGAAATCGGCGCGTCAGCAGATTTTCACTAGCCAGGCACACCCACAAGACAGCCACACAAGTCATGCTCTTTCGCTTGACCAGACCGTAAGTTTACCAAACGATGTGCTGGCAACCCGCTCGGTTTCGTTCGCATGGCTTACGAGCGCGTGTCGTTTCATTCGTGTTTACGCAATGCTCCGGAGCGTGCTATCCAGTGTCTAATATTGATAAGTGTGACCGTGTCATACCGACGAAATATAAATAACGATGTGCAAGTTCATATCAATGCAGAATAAACATTCAACTTATCCTGTGAAGGCATATCTGACTTTCGCGTTTTACCGATTCCTATGAAAGATGGGTCAATTAATTTTTTTTTAATAAAGAAACACTGAAAATATACCTTATGAATTGATTTTCTCCAATATATATGCGTAATGACTAGTGCTTTTTCCACAGTTTTGACAAGTATGAACACTGACAGCGGACTTTGCCGTTTAGATTTGGTTGTGGGTATATAAGACTATTGCGCAGCTCCAGTTTCACTTTGGCCGTGTGGCCGACTCGATTCACAGACAGACAAACAGACAGACCAAAAGTTCTGCGTTTAAGTAGCCCAAGAAAGACTATCGTCTTCAAACGGACCGGTGGGTATGGGCGCAGGAAGTGGCGTGTGCCATCTCGTTTCCCTCGAAGGACTCGCGCGTGAGTGTCCATATTTTAACAAGCCCCAGGTGTGAAACACTGGCGATGGCATGTCTGGTTCCTGCGGAAATCCTTTCCTTAAACAGCGGAGCTCTTTATCCCGAGCAGTATTCCCCCGTAACTGAGGGAAAATGGCGAGGAAACAAGGAGCCTACGAAAAGGTGTTATGGCTGCGCGCCTCAAAATAAAAGGGGTCAGGGAGGTCCCGGGAATCGAACCGGCCCGTGGAACCGGCTATCTAACAACTGGGCCACCGCAGACGCCCGTGGGGTAGAGGGTTAGCAAAGGCGGAGAACTATAACATGTGCAGCCAATTGGAAAGAAAAAAAAACACGTTTTCGTGTTTGTAATCAACCTGGGTCCCTGGCGTTACGAAATCGGCGCCTATTCGATAGAGCTGCCATCGCGTTCAGGACGCACAGCATTTCCTTCGGGTTTGTAGAGCGAGTATTGGTTTTGTACTTGGTCGCGGGTTCTTGCGTGTGCTAACGCGGTCACTCTGTGAGAGATGTGAAAGCCTGTGAACAGAACGACCCGGACCTACCAGTCATGAAGAAATTTAAGCGGTAAGTTCGGAATTTAGGTGGGGTGCAACCGCTGGGTTTCGGACGAAGGGAGAGAAGGCGCTTGCACCAGCAGTGCAGGCTGCACCAATTTTTTTTCCAGTTGTGTTCCCTAGATGAATTGCAGGAGGCTAGACGGTGGAGGAAACATTTGAATATGCTTCCGATGGCCTTAAATTGCCGCAAAGTATGATGAAAATTTAGTCTAGGACCATCGTTTGAGAGGGTGCAACGCAATTAAAACCTTCTTTTGTTGTCTTTTTGTGGCGATCTCGAGGCGCGAAAAAATACTCGCTCTTAGTTCTGGGTGCAGACGTTGGTGGATTCACTCATTATTTTACTCACTCAGCCTAATTTGGGTCCACGCTCCCGTGTGAGTTTGAGTCTGAGTGACCATGAGACTAGTGTGGCATCACGAATTTGAGCCAGAGTGAGTTTGGGCCTGAGTGACCTCCGAGTGAGCTTGAGCAAGAATGTATTTGAGTCCGTGTGGGCCCAAGCGAGTTTGAGGCGATCTTGAGTGAGTTTGGTGGCACTTCCGATGAATTAATATTTGCATAATTCTTGTCAGCCCTTTTAAGTTATCTGAGTTGTTTATTTTTCCAAGTTATCCTGATGAGATAGACACATCTTCATTTTGAACAATCCGAATATGCAACAACCAGAGTAGCCACGGGAAAGCTTGAAATCTCCAATCGGTGTTCTCAAACAACCCATATAAACTTCGATAAAAGTAAAACATTTCGAAATCTTAATCAGCAACAATTATCACAACATTGAGTTCAAATGAACGCACCAAAACCAGGCTTCGCGCATTTCACATCGTTGGAGTAATAATATAATTCAGAAAGCTCTCGAGGATTGCTAAAAATAAGTAACAATGACTACTGCACGATGCGATTATTTGTTAAAACAAGTCTGAGTATCGGAACAATTTACACATGTAAAAACCGCAGCCCAGTATTACTGAAGGTTTACACATTGAGTGTAAGTTAAAGCTTCGCCTTATTTATTTAAACAAAGTGTGCGTATTGCGGACGGTTCTTGTCCGTCTGCATTACACTTCAGACAGTAGGATAGGTTGTACAATAAGTAAGGTGTTTTCGCACTTGCGCGTAAGGCAGTTGTCAAATTTTTGTAATTCCTGTATCTGCCGGCCATGTAAAGGCTAAATCACGCAGCTGGATTATGAAATATGGCATTTAAATTTTGATGACAATGACACCGATTTTGAAGTGCAATACGCTTGATAGACCGCAATTTTATTCGTACGCGATCTACTCTGTATTACAAAAGTGCTGAAAGCAGTTTAGATTTCATTTCCGATAGCTTAATTAAAGCCATTCAGTGCAAGGTCCTACACCCTTTACGCAATAATATACGCAATCTGTCACAACATTTCTTCGCGATTTTAATAAAGACCTTCAGCTTGGCTACCTCAGTCACTCCGACCGACTTCTGTAAAGCGTAAAAGTTATACTGGTCCTCACAAAAAGTGCCACTAATTTATAAAATATAAACCAGTTTGGCCAATATCTCTAACATAAATATGAGGCTAAAGTACTGGGAAAGTCGCGCGTACAAGAATAAATGGCTCCTACGTCCCCAAGTCTCGTAGCCACAGAATGTCGCGGTGTTTTATAGGGAGGATATACAGCCAAAAAGTCCACATGCAGATTTTATTACGACGCGATGAAGGAAAGAAACCCTAGGAATCGTGCCGCCACGTGGCTTGGCATATTAACAACCGAGTGACGCAATTCGCAAACGTTAGATTAAAATGAGGCATCTCCTGGGGGTCTTTTCCTCTAAGGACGATAAGATAACGTATTCTCAGCCAGTTCGATGCAAATAAATGCTAAACGCGTGGACATCCACAGCCGTACGCATTTCAAAGTAACGAAGTTGATTCATTCAGCGATTTGGGAGAAGGATTTAAGCGAAACTACCTTCAGGCATGCATGTGTTTTTCACGGCGCGCTTTTCCGTCAAATAATAGTGCATCGGGGTTTCATTAGGCATACCTTTTTCTTTTCAGGCGGTCGGTCCTGAGGGCGTTGAAAATATAGGCTGAATGTTTTATATTGCCGTGCGTGTTTCTTAAAGGAGCCATGAAGACAAAACACAAGTTTGGTTCACTCAAAAGATTCCCTCGTTAGAATCATACTGACACCACCTTTAACGTATTTATTTATTTATTTATTTAAAATACCTTACAGGCCCGGGGGCATTGAGTAAGGGGGGTTACATGAAAATTACAGAAGGTGCAAGCAGCCAACACTCGGCAAAAAAGATTGTAAAGAACTAAAAGCGTCAGTACACACAAGGCAAAATCAGAGAAAAACAAGAGAAAAAAACGCATATGTACATTGCAGGGCAATAACGCAAAAAGTACTACAATGTTCCGAGCACACAAACCACATCAAATAAAAGGTGCAAATCTCGCAATAACATTTGACGACAGAAAATGCGAAAAAAGAATTAACATATTTGCGACATAGCGTGCACATGACACGCACAGAAAAAAAGCTGAAGGCAAGGGAAAAAATAGATTAAATATAAAAACCGCAGCACTTCGAAAACCTTGCCCAATGAAGGAAACAAGATGATGCCTAATTATATGTGCTGCTCTGCAAGTGCTCGTGTAGAAGATGACGAAATTTTTCCTGATTATTTTCTGCAGCAATGCTATCAGGAAGGCTATTCCATAGGCGAATGACCACAGGAAGCGCAGAAAAGTTAAATGCATGTGTGAAACTATACATACGAGAAAAACTTAAATTGTTATTTAATCTTCGGGACGTGTTTGATGCGATTTGGATAGGTAATGTGGAACGAGTGCAGTTATAAAACATATTTGTGGAGCAATGATAAAAGGGCGATATCGCGGCGAAGCACTAGAGGCTGGAGGGAAAGATCAAGCGTCATTTGTGTTACGCTGGAATGGTGGCTGTAATCACGGGAGATGAAACGGGCGGCTCTATTTTGGACCGATTCGATCATGTCGATTAGATAGTTAGGATGCGGGGACCAAACAGATGATGCGTACTCGAGTTGTCGTCGAACAAATGTCAGATAGGCTAATTTACGAATACGCGAAGGTGAGTTACTAATATTACGACGTAAATAGCCTAATGTCTTTGATGCTTTGGCACATATGGCTGTAACATGGGATGACCATGAGAGGTTTTCGGTTAGTTGAACGCCTAAATATTTATAGGAAATGGTATGCAACAGTTCATTGTGATTGATATTGTAGGAAAAATGTGAGTTGACGCGCTTACAGCTAAAAGAAATTTCCTGACATTTTGACACATCTAGAGACATTAGCCAAGTGTTACACCAATGGCAAATTAGGCTGAGATCGTTTTGAAGTACTTGGTTGTCATCAGTACTGTTAACTGGTTTATAAATAACGCAATCGTCGGCAAATATGCGAATACGAGAGGAAATATTTAGTGGCAAATCGTTAATGTATATAAGGAAGAGCAAAGGGCCCAGGACGCTGCCCTGGGGCACACCTGATGTAACGTAAGTCGGAGATGAAGCAATATTGTTAACTACTGTGAACTGTTGACGATTGGAAAGAAAATTTCTAAGCCACGATAGCGTGAAGGAGTCGAGGCGAAGAGTGGTTAATTTTGTAATTTTGTAATAAGGCGACAATGGGCAACACGATGATGATGATGAATAAATCTTCATTTGTCAAACTGGTGCAGATGCTACGGCACCCTCCCGGTGTGGGGCTTCCCTATTCCGGGATACCCTCAGCTTGGCTGGCGGTCCAGGCCCTCTTCACCAGTTTGCGCTGGATCCCAAGGTCCTGGCTTGTCGGGCGGTTCGCCCACTGCTTGTAGAAGGTAGAAGGGGAAGGTTATTGGGGCAAGGCCTGAGGTCTTCTGGCACTCCCAAATCTGGTGGTACAGTGTACCGGGCGTTGGACAGAAATTGCAGGTAGACGGGTATTGGGTGGGGTAAATCGCATGGAGTAGGGTACGGCGGGGGTACGTCTTTGTCTGTAGTCTTCGAAGGGTGTTGGCTTCTGCTCTTGTTAACTGGGATTGCGGAGGCGGGAAGGTTCTTCGGCCTTAACGGTAGTAAAGGAAATTGTCAGCATACCTGACAAACGATTCTGTTTTGGGGGCCGCAAGCGGTGTATGTCCCTCTATGGTACTGACCCGGTGTATAAGCGCGCGGGCAGCGGCGTGAGCCGCCTCATTACCTTCGAGAGATTCGTGACCAGGTACCCAGATGAACCGCGTTTCAGGTATGTGGGCAGTATTTTTAAGAATTTGAAGTGCCGTTTTGCTGACGCGGCCTCGTTTGTAACTTCGGCACGCCGCCTGCGAATCCGTCAAAATTGTAATTGCATCTTTTCCCGTCGTGATGGCCAGGGCTATAGCGGCTTCTTCAGCAGCTTCCGTTGAGGTTGTGCGGACGGTGAGGGCCATTTTTACTTGCCCTGCTGAATTGGTGACACACACGACGTGGGCTGGCTTGTTTCTGTATCGAGACGCATCCGTATACCTTGTTGTTGGATTGTCGCTGTATTTATTACTCGCGGCTCGTACTCTTGCTATGCGTCGAGCTATGTTGTGTAGTGGGTGCATGTTTCTTGGGTGGGGGCTACCCTGATGGCTTGTCTGAGTTAGAGTGGAACCCGCTCCTTATGGTCTGGCAGTTGCGGTATGGCATATCCCAGCAGTCGCAGTGTAGCTCGTCCCGTTGGTATTAGGCGTAAGCGTTCCAGTTGAGAGCTATGATGCGCCTCCTGTATTTCCTCCCATGTGTTTTGTAGTCCAAGATGCAATAATCTCTTCGTCGATGTTTTTAGGTGCAGTCCTAAGGCTGTCTTATATGCTTGACGAATGATGACATTGAGCCTGGATTTTTCGGATGTTTTCAGGGCCAAATAAGGGGTTCCGTAAGCTACCCGGCTTTTGAGTATGGCTTGGACAACGGGCATTGTGTCTGACTCTTGCAAGCCAAATCGGCCGTTTGACACGCGTCTTATTAGGCGGATTAGCTGACTGAGTGTCTGCTGAATCGGTGCAACTGTATGAAGGTCTGATCCATTTTTTGGTAGTGTAAAACCTAGGATGCGTAGTTTATATACATTTGGCACTTTCTCGTCGTTGATGGTAACCTCCGGGTCGGGAATGCTGCGCTTTTGTTGGTGCGCCGTCCCGATGCAGGGAGTGAGGAGAGCTGACTTCTCCGGAGCACATTCGAGCCCTTTATCGTGAAGGTAACGTTGGGCTTCATCTATGGCTACTTGCAGAGCATCTTGATGTTCCTCTATTGATCCTGTTGGTGTCCACAGGGTGACATCGTCGCATAGAGAGCATGTCTAAGATGCGGGATATCTTGCAGTAGCGGAGGAAGGTCCTTCATAGCAATATTGAATAAGAGCTGGGAAATAACTGAGCCTTGGGGAGTGCCTCGGAAAATTGTATTGAATTTTGTTGGGCGGAGGTGTCCGCTGCCAATTGTTGCCATACGGCCGCGTTAGAAAGGAGGCGACGTAGGGGTACATGCGCTGTCCACAATAAATGGAGGCTAGACCTTGGAGGATGGCCTTATGACTGATGTTATCAAACGCGCCCTTGATGTCCAGGGTTAAAATGCATCTCTTGTGGGTATTGGTGAGGCGATCAATGATCTCTTCTTTCAGTTGCAGCAGGACATCTTGCGTAGGTAAGTGTGGCCGAAATCCGTACATAGTGTCTGGGAAGTGTCCACTATCTCCGATATAAGGAGAAAGGTGATTGTGCACCATGTGTTCCAGTAGCTTTCCTACACATGATGTGAGGGAGATGGGCCGTAGGTTGCCGGGACCGAGCTGTTGTCCAGGTTTGGGTATTAGTGTGATATCTGCATGCTTCTATGAAGGAGGGAGCTTGCCGGTCGTTCATTGTTCGTCGATGTAATTTAGAAGAACCTCTAATGCTTCTGTATACAGATTCCGGAGTAATTGGTTGGGAATTTTGTCATTTGCTGGCGTTGTATTTGGGGTTTGATGGTGCGCTGCTGACTCTATTTCGACGAGGCTGAAAGGGGCGTCTATTTCTGGGTTAGGAGCGCCCCTGTACGGTTCCGTAGGGAGCGGTGCCGTTTTGCTTGTATCCCCCCACGGTTTCTTCAATTCCTCGATGAGGTCTTCGTCTGTGCCTTGGTAGTTATATATCAGTCTTTTGAGTTGATGTGTTGTCGCCATTTTACAATCTCTGTTTCCCATTAAAGACCGAAGTAGGTGCCACGTACGACGAGTGCCGAGTGTACCTTGTAGTATTGTGCAGAATTGGGACCAATTTCGCTGGCTGAGCTGCTTTGCATATTCAGCTGCTTCTTTCGTTAGCCGAGCTATACGGACCCGAATCTTCCTGTTGGTTGTACGTTTTTTCCACCATTTGGTTAGTCCTCTTCGGGCTTCCCAAAGGTGTAGTAAGTGCGTGTCTACCGCCGAGCAATCTTCGGTCAGCGTAATTTTATTCGTATGTTTTTGGGCGACTGCGAGCATTTGTGCTGTCCATTCTTCTATTGCTTCGATGGGGCAGGCTGGTCCCGTTTCGCAGAATGTTTGCCAATCTGTGATGCGAGCTGTGCCTATTTTCGAGGATCGGGGTTTGTGATGGGGTAGCTGCAGCTGGATGATGTAATGATCGCTGCCGAGTGTTTCGTCTAAGCATTCCCAAATTAGATCTTTGATGCCATGGGTCAGCGTAAGGTCCGGGGTCGTGTCGCGACACTGTTGCCAATTCTGGTTGGGGTATCTATGTTGTTACACAGATGAAAATTGTTATTACAAATCGCTTCTGATAATTTCTGCCCTTTCGTGTTGTCTCTTTGATACCCCCACGTAGTATAGTGTGCATTAAAATCACAGACGATTATCAAGGCATGTCCTCTGGCGCGCTGCTTAACCGTCTTGAAAAGTTGATCAATTTTACCCAGGGACGATGATGGGGGATTGTAAATATGCAAAATGAAGATGCTGGCTTGTATCTTCTTGTCCGGGTTGATCTCGACAAATGTATAATCCAAGTCTGTTGGTAGGGTATGCATCTGTACTGTTTGGCTTGCTTGAACCAGGATCGCTATCCTCGCTCTCTTATCAGTAGCGTACGTTTGGTAATCCCGGAGAGTCACTTGTTCAGTATTTGTCTCTTGAAGCGCGATGACTGTCGGTGAGTATAGCAATACGAAATGAGATAGAGAGCTTTGTTTACTTCGATACGACCGACAATTCCACTGCCATACAACCATTGGTCGAATAGGGGTGCCTTTATGGTTCCCCATTTTAGCCTGACTCCCATTCATCATCAGACGGAAATGTGCTGCGCGGGTTGCTAGAGGTTTGGGGCATTTGTTGGCTGCTGTAGGTTTAGGGAATTTGGTTCTTGCGACTTTTTCTTTTGACTGCTTCGTTGGCCTCCAAGCGTTCTTCCAAAGCCGTCATGCGGCTGTCCATTTTCCTTCCAAGGTCGTAGATTAGTTTTTCCTGGCCAATATTTGCCAATGTAGGGAGCGATGGGGCCTTTTGCGCTGGCTGTGGAGTGGGCAGGTCCGGTACCAATTTTGCGTCGGTGCTTTCGTAAGAGCTTCCAGATGCGTTAACAGCTCTTCCATACAGCGTTCGAGTTTTTCAGTGCGAGCCGTTTGCGCATCTAGCTGCTTCTTCAGCTGTTCGTTTTCTGCTTCGAGTTTTTGTATGCGGGGATGAATATCTTGCTTTGAGGCTTGTTGTGCAGGCAGCGCGGGGAAATCTTCTGGGGGTGCGGCTTGTAGGGGCGACCACTGAGGACCAGCTTACTTGATGCGGTGTGCAATGCTGTCGCGGAAGTGGGGGCTTGCACTTGCTGCTGGGGCGTCCTCTGAAGTGCTGGCGACTGGTGTTGGGGATGCCGTTGGTACACTGGCAATGTCCGAGAGAACCGTTCCCGTACGTGCAAGGGTGGCGGCGGCGGGCGGAGTTTCTTACGGCACTCCCTGCTTGCCGTTGGATGGCGCACGATCAATCTCCGAGGAAGGTGGATACCTTTGACGTGAACTTCGCTCAAATAAGCTATATAATTAGGAAAAAGGGAATGGCCATGCGACCAACTATCTCATTTCCCGCAACAGAACCTATGATGTCATACCAGCCTGCTCTGCGATTGACGGAGGCCGGCAAAAGCAAACGCAAATTAGGCAGAGCTTATAAGCTTGCCGAACAAGCTATTTGCGCCTAAATGTAATACATATCCATTTTACAGCTGTAAGAATGGTGCGGTAAACAACAAAAGTTACGAAAATACGTGTAAGCATAGAAGTACCCATGCGCACTGCTGTTGGTACTAGTACTATGCTTGTTTTAGCTGCACAGCAGCCCGACGCTTTGAAGTTGCCTTATACGACGCTGGCTGGTTGTCGTAAGCGACGTTGCCTTATGTGACCCTGTTTGTCAAGCATACCCCATGTTTCTCGAAGCGATTACTTTTTACCGTAACAAAAATAAGCCAGGTGTAAATACGGTCAAAAACAAAGCAACGGCGGAGTGCTGAGCATGCTAGCGCCCTCTGGGAGGTTCGACGGCATTCAAGGCTGCAGAGCCGAATGGCGCAGTGGAAGTTCTTTTGTATACGCGCCGTAATGACTTCATTGTAGACGTCACCAAAACACATGATTTGGCGTGAGAATCAAAATTTTAACCTAAATTGATTAATGTTTCAGTGAATACGGCATCATTTGCTGCCGCGCAATGCGCTGGGGACACTATAAAACACGAAATCTATCGAATAAAACACACTTGTATTTTGTCTTCATGGCTCCTTTAGGAGAGCGGCGCAGCATTCTTTTCTTTTTCCGCTTTTTTTTTTTTGCCAGTCGGCCATAGTCATGTGATTGCACTTTCTGCAACCGACGGCAGAAAGGGCTTCTTAGGACGAAAAATTTCAAAGAAAGCTCATGTGAATGCCTGGAATACAAAAATTGGCCGCGTATCTGCTCCTTTCGTTGCAAATGCCGTCAAAAGACGATAGTCTTTATCGGCTTTTGCGAAGTAAATGCCTCCCTACACTTTCCCGCTCACCTCTCATGTTGTTCCTCTTGTGTCGCGCTCCTCCCAAGGTAAAGACGTCAAAGGTTTGCTTAAATCATTTTAAATTTGCCGCGTTCCGCTGCTCCAAACCGGGTGTCTCGATACGAACGCTGCCGTACGGCGAAGACGCGCGTTAATCAAGGCGCCCTACTTCAGCGTTTATAGAACCGCCTTTCCCTACTCCACGTGCGTTGCAAGCAGAACGTGGAACCTACCTAGTGGAACCTTGCGTAACTGTTGCCGGTTGATTTCTTAAAATGGCGCCAGAAGCTATAGTGGGCGCGGGCGACAGCAGGCGATGGCGGAGTGAATTCTTTTTCTGCAGTTGATGAAGTATTTAATTCGCGAAAGTCAGCATGTTTGATTTTTTATAAAGGAACACTGCAAATATCACTTCTGTATTGATTTGTTGTCTCATATTTGCGTAATTTCGTGTTCTCCCTCATAAAAATTTTTACCAACATTGAGTTCAATGTTTGTTGACAAAAGTCTACAAAAGCTACCAACATTGAGTAGACTGTCTACTTACTGTCTATAGACTTCCTAGCAACAGCCTGCCAACTTTTTGTCAACCATTGGCCACCGTGTTTGAACTGAAACGTTTCTGTAGACTTTCTACAGAAAGTTTTTTGTAGACTTTATACTCAATCGCTGGTTGCTAACCGAAGCGTTTCTGACAGGATATTCGAAACGTGATGCAGTGAGAAAAGCCGGCCATTCCTAGACCATGGTGCAATACAGCTTAATAGAACGTCGTCATTATTGCCCTTAAAAGATCGTTTAGTGGGAGCAAAAATGAAAAAAAAAAAGAAAGCAGAAACAGATTAGGCCTCGGGAGGGTTCACATTTTGCGGAGCCACACATCCACACGCGCACTTTCTGAAACACAACACAACAAACAACACAAGCTCACAAACGTACTACATCCGAAAAACCACAAGCGCCAATTGCAAGCAGGACACCGACACCGCACAAATGCTAGCAGTGCACTTCATGTATATATACCCGCCAGCCGCGGGATGCCGATGCCGCGGTGAGGCGCGCCTCTCATTGCATGTTTACAAAACTACGCGTTATTATTTCCAAAATATAATACCGCGAAACACTGGAACGTAAGCAATTGCACATATCTTCATGTTTACTTTATTGTTGCAAGCTGTAACTAAACAAAACGGAAATCTGGAATGGGTTGCGCGCCGCGTTTCGGCTGCCTCCGGTGATTGGCGCGTTTCTCCCGGAGGTACGCAAAGAGGGAGGAGCGCCGCTGGCGGTTGGCCGAGAGCGACCAAAACATCTGCGCCGGCCGTATTAGGTGGGCATAGCAGGCGATATTAGATTATCGCCGTTGTTGGAGACACGTCCAGTAGTCTGTCGCGAAATATTTACTGGCATAATTCGTTCCTTTCAACCATGCATGGCACTTAGCTTGCGCAAATCAAAACACAGTGACGAGCGGTTGCGCGTGGTTGATGCCGCTGGCTGGCGCTTGTTCGGAACCGCTGAATAGTCATGTTGATCACCGTGAAGAGTGAAAGCGAGCGGGTCGTGAAGTACCAACCCGTGCGGCTGAGGGACGAACTGGTTGTTCCGCAGGAGAAACTGCGCGGCTCGAGGTACGAACAGTGAAAGTTGCTCGCTTTTGCTACTTTTTTTTTCTCGGGCTGCACAAGTGTGAAGATACATGCAGAGAGAGAGGGAGAGAGAAAGATACGTGTGTGTGTGTGGTGTGTGTGTGAGAGAGAGAGAGAGAGAGAGAGAGAGTATGTGTGTCTGTGTGCGTACGTGCGTGCGTGCAGGCGCTCGGGCGCGCGTGTGTGTGTGTGTGTGTGTGTGTGTGTGTGTGTGTGTGTGTGTGTGTGTGTGTGTGTGTGTGTGTGGTGTGTTTAAAACCTGATTCAAACAAGTAACGTAATTTGGTTAAAGTCAAGTAAATAGTTTGTCCCCCAATATTGTGAACCTGTCCTGGTATTTAGCAAAAACCAATATGAATTAATTGAAATCGGACTCCAGGACGAAGGAAAAAGATGTTTGCGTTAAATTCAACTTAAGACAAAGCGTGTCAAAACACTTTTAGTGGTCATCCTACAGAAGCTCGTCAACAGACAAATGTCAACAAAAATGAGGTAGACTTTCTATATACAACCGTCAACAGACAAATGTCAACGGTGAATTAAGTAGACTTTCTACATGCAAACAGTCAACAGACGGGTGTCAACATACATTCAGTAGACTTTTTACAGACGACTGTCAATAGAATGTAAGAGTATGTAGGATAGCATTAAAGTTGGTAGGATGTCAACAGAACGTCTACAGAATGTAAAAAAGCATTTTTGTAAGGGCTTCTTCAACAATGTTGACAAGTATGAACATTACACCGGACATAGACGGGTAGATTTAGCTGTGACTATATAAGACTATTGCGCAGAGCATTTGTGTTGCTTTGGCCGGGTGGGCTGAATCGGGTCACAGACAGACAGACGGACAGACAGACATACAGACAGACCAAAATTTCTGGGTTAAGTAGCCCAAGAAAGACTAATCGTCTTTAATAAATGAACTTTGTAGCGAAATACAGATTAGAATAATAAAGTAGTTGGATTTGCTTGTCCCTAGTAGCCACTGGTGCAAAAGTGGAGCGGGAGAACGCACTGAAAGACGTGCCGCGCCCGAGTCGCGCCTGCTTCGGAGTGGGCTTCCCTAAGCCGGTTACATCGCCTCAATAATCAGCAAATAGCATTAATCGCATTTTTAAAGCGTTTTAACCCCGCTTCGAAATATTGTCGTTAGCTTATTATTATCATCAAAGCTCCGCCTTGCCAGACTTTTGCTCAAACGCGGGCCTTCTGGAATAGCACCCCCAGTCAATATTACATAAAGAAATGGTTTAAACAATTACTGAGTTTTACCCGTGGGGACATCGGAATAAGCGCCGTAGGGGTGCTACCCTTGTGTGATTTATTATTTTGCAAGGTTGAAGCTGCAACAAAAGTAGTTTAGCGTAGAGACATTCACACAGTACACAGTTTGTTCCTGGGGAAGTTATGCAGCTTGATTAGCGCACACTTCTAGTTTGTGAACCACTTTAAGAAGTTTCTTGACGCCAACAACGGGTAACCAAGAAAACGTTAAGCAAATAAAACTGCGATTTAAAAAACAAGACGCAAAGGGAGGCTAATTTCTTTCGTTTTACCTCTCCGCGGTGGCTCAGTGGTTAGGCTTTGTGCTGCTAAGTACCAAGGGTGCAGGTTCGATTCCGGGCCGTTGAGGCCGCTTTTCTGATGGAGGCGATAAGCAGAAACGCCAGTGCCATCGAGGTTTCGGCGTATGTTAAAGATCGCCATGTGGTCAAAATTAATCCGGAGCTCTTCCCTACGGCGTACCTCATTGCCTGGAAAGTGTCGGCACGTTAATCCCCATAATCATTCAATCATGTTTTCACGGCGAAGCTGTTTAGCAAATAGTAATTTTTTGTGTCCGTAGTTCAGAATACCAAGGAATTGCCGAGCGCGCGCACGGGAATGCAGGCCTCGCGGCGACCGCCCGGCAGCTAACCAAACCAAGAAAATGCCAAGCGATCGTGTTGCGCGCCTCGCGGCGACGGCCCAGCGTACCCTGCGCATGTTTCTCAAGCCGAGCATGTCCACTTAAAGAGATTGACCAATATTGCTGCGACCATAGTTAAGAAAAACCAAGAAAATGCCGAGCCCTCGTGTGTCCGTGCCTCGCGGCGACCGCCCAGCGTCCACGGCGCACCAACTTAAGGGGGCTGGCCAAGATAGGCCAGAAAAAACCTCCAGCGTCCCCCGTAATCATGGAAACACTTGCTCGGAAGAAGAAATACACGTTATAGCAGTGTACGCCCCTCCAGAGGGATGTGCAGTGATTAACACTTCGAAAAAAATGAAAGACGCTTCACACTCATAGCAACAATGATACAGCAAAAGTAGGTGCGCCAGCGAAGAGCAAGCAAATCGTCAGCAATCGGGGACTTCAAACCTTCGTGATGGTCGTGAAGGTTGCGTACAGCTTCGCGACATTCAATTCTTACGCGTTAGTGCGAGTGTCCTTCATTTTTAACCGAGTTTCACATGGCATTACAAAGTACTTTAGTTAATGGTCCAGCTTCACTGACGTCTACATCAACATTACAGCATACACCAGCGAGAAAATACTCCCAATCGATTCACTTACATGCATTGCCAGGAACATTTTTGCCAACAACAAAGACGCCATGTCCTCGTTTAAGCAGGCAGCCTTCAGTGCATCATTCTCCGAAAATCCGCCGTTTTAGCCGTTGTGAGGTACGCAAAATGCCCGCCGCTGTAAAGAGAAATGCAAAAACACATTTGGCTTAACATGAGATACGAACCTGGCTTCTCAGAGTAAAATCCAAGTGTGTTATCACTACGCCATCCCCAAACATTACCAAGGATGACCACAAATTGTTTTCGCTGGTGATGTTCCTTTCTTCATGACAACCTAGCCCCTATGGGGATTGGCGAGGAATATGAAGCTTTAGGAGACTTTGCGTGCCATCAAAAGAAATTTGCGGTTCGAAAATGTAACAGTTAGAGAATAGTGCACGCCCCGTGACACGGGAACTCCATGCCACTTGAGCATAACAGGTGCACACCAGCTGCGCAGAACCCTCATTCTCAGAAAGCTGTGGTGTGCGTCATTCTGCTTGCTGACGTAATTCACGTCATAAGAGGGCGAGCCGAATGCAAAGAAAGAGACGCAAACACGGTGCTGCAAAAAAGAAGCCGGTCGAACTAAACGACTAGGAAATGAGAGCGGAAAACAGGACGAAAGCACGGTGTAGGGTTGAAAAAGCCTGTATAAGTAATTCGCGCCAAGGCGACGGAACGAACGCAAAGAAATAGACGCATTAGGCTGTAGCAGATAAGAGGCCATTGGTATCCGCCGCAGTGGCTCAGTGGCTAAGGCGTTCTACTGCTGAGCTTAAAGACGCGGATCCGACCCGGTCCTCGGTGGCTGCTTATCTGATGGAGGCGGAAAGCGAAAACGCCCGTGTGTCGAGATTTCGGCGCACGTTCAAAATGCCCAGAAGGTCAAATTAAGTCAGGAGCCCTGCACTACGATTTGGCTTATAGCGCAGGTGTAGCTGCGGTGCGTTAAACTTAAAAATCAAGGAGCCATCGTAAGTAAGATACTTTGGTGCCACGGAGAATTTTTACTTGCTGGGTATTTTCTCTCTCAGCCGGAGCGCTGCGCACACCAAACAGACAGTTACGTTTACCCCCGTGTACGCTGAACAGGTGTACGCTTAAGAGACGTGAGAAAGGACGGCGTATGCGCAGAACGGCTACACATCAAGCTCGGCTATCCGCGTTGGCGTTGGTGGGCAGCTCTCCCGAGATCTCGGCGTTGCAAATTTTCAGCGTTCCACATGGCAGCTGCTCCGCCCGAACGCGAGAGTGTAACACATGTTCACTTAGTGAAATGCCCCGTGAATCTATTTTTCGGTTCGGGAAATTTTTCCTCAACAGGTGACCCGGTCTGCGTATAAGCAGCAGTTGTCTAGCAGTGAATACAAGACTCATTCTATCTTGCTGCTTGGCACTATTTTTTCTGGCGTTAGCTTTACATAGTGAACCGTTTCCTCGTGAATGGCACAGCGAGTGCGTTTACGGCAAAATGTTTACAGCAAAAAAATTGGTTTCGCTCAACTTTGCTTTCCACTGACAGTATTTCATTCTTTGTGTATCAGGCCCCGTGGATGCAGAGCTGTGACCAACGCCTTACAATCAAAGGGATTTCAGTGCACGCTGCAATTACACGCTACGGCATTTTTCGCTCACGTTCAACGCCAACGGTGACGCCAGAGTTTTTGCGCCACGGGGCCTCTAACGCTCTACGTTAACACCACGGCGGGAGAGAAGCATTGGCTTTGTCTGTAACCACACGAAAAAAAAAGAGGTGTCGGGTAGACGTCACCAAAAGATACCCTTAGCGGGTACCGACAGCAGAAATACAGACAGAATTAAGGAAGCCTCAGTTTATTCGCTAAGTAAAGATACCAAATTAAATACAGAAATAAGCAAAGTCCGACATGTGCCGAGCAATATTGACCTCTGCTGTACTCGCAGGTGGGCTGCAATTCTGGCGTGCTGCTTGTTCGTTCAGTGCGGCCCTGAGACGAGCTCATCGAAAAGACAATTAGAATTTGTATAAATAGTACAGGCAAGTAGATAATGAACAACATAATGCACCAACATAATGGATCTCAGACGTGTCATGGCTACTTTCCAACATTCACAAACAAGAATACAACAGCAACACTCAGAAGTCAAAACATTTCAAGGCAGAGGCCAGGAGGTTCGAGGAATTAATGAGTTTGTAACTTCCTGGCTTCATCTTTGAACTTCCCCGGGTGTCGACAACTTCCGTGGGCAGTAATAAGCTGGCAGTAAAAAGGAATCAACACAAAAAGTGGCTGACGATTACTATACTCGCCGTGCGAAATTTGTGCGCAGCGTCAACTGCAAGCTTCTTGGTCACGGCGCATAGCTGCTGCGTCTCAGGCAGTGATTGTGTGATCAGCGGACGCACGGCGACGCGCGCTACTTTGCCGTTATCTCGCAGCGTGTCACGGACGCCGAGCATGTTGTTGTGAACTGTGTTTGAACCTTCCGCGCAAATGTCACGTGATTCCGATGAGCCACGCAATGAGCAGGACACGGAGTACATCCAACGGTTGCCTCAGTTGTTGTTCAGGGGCGGTATTCTCGAGTTTTGTCCCTTATGTGTCCCTTTCAAAAGTGTCCCTTTTGGCGAGCCTTGATTGGCTAAAAGGAAACAACCGGAAGTGACGTAACGCAAGCGCGGCAAACCTACTGCCAACGCTCACTGCTTAACCGGAAGTACGTCACGAGGAAGGGGTTCAAAAGTGACGTTTTCAAAAGGGGCAGTTACGAGAGTATCTCCCCAGCACTCACTCCTAACTGCTGCAGTTCGCTGAGGTAGCACTCAGTCGTGCATTCACTCGACGGCAGCGATGGTGACCCACTGCGTCGGCGGCGCAAACTGTGTTTTAAAAAGCGAAAGCACGTCATCTTCACACGCACCACGGCACGCGCTGCTATGGCGTCATTTCGCAGCGCGTTGTCACTGCCCAGTCTCTCTCTGCCTCGCCCCCACTCGTTCACCATACGTCGCTGCCGAGGAGTGCCTCATGCAGGCTCAGCCTACTGCCCTCCCCTCACATTTTTGCTATTCTTTCCTCCGCCATTTTCTTTGTGTCTTCGTTCGCTCCGTTACGACGCCGACGCGAACTTCATACGACAGTAGCGGCCGCCATAGTACTACGCAGTAAAATTTTGATTGGGATTGTGATTGTAGGGCTTTACGCGCCGACGCAACGCAGGCGATGAGGCGCGCCGCAGTGGAAGGCTCCGGATTAATTTAGACCACCTGGGGATCTTTAACGTGCGCTGAAAACTCGTACACACGGGCGTTTTCGCTTTTCGCCTCCACCAGAAAAGCGGCCGCCGCGGCCGGGAATCGAACCCGCGACCTCGTGCTCAGCAGCGCAACGCCTTAGCCACTGAGCCAACTAAAATTTTGAGTTTTATCAGACCTACCAAACCCTGCTCTGGAGCAGTGGGAGGACCTGCTGACCAGCTGACGTTCTCAAGACCAGCAACGATTGGTGGACAGGACACACTGGGAAGCAAATGACCGCGTCTTCCTGGACTCAGGACGCCTCCAGAACGAATACATTTCCATCAACGTTTCTTTCCTCTTCCTCAGTAGAAATAAAAATGTGCAGAAATTCACAGAATTCTCCTCCAATACGGCGCATTCGTACGCCCCTTGTCTAGAGAGTGAGTTTATCACAACCAAATATGACTATGAGTAGTCAAAGCCGTTGCATTATTTTATCCTTCTTAGGTTTTCTTTTTTTTTGCCAATAATGTAACTGTGTATCGTTACAGCGAAGTGCCTTTACTTGTCTATTAATGTGTTTGTTCGTTCCGAAGATGCGACGCGCACTGCAGCGTTGGGCCATTAACGCTAATTTTAAACGCGTTTCCAACGTTTATTGCAGTCTTTTTTATTTATTCTTCTCTTTTCGGGGCATGTGTAGAAGATGCATACTTTGGATTCGGTCTGATCATTTCTGTGAAAATTTTGTTTTTGTATTTTTCTTATTTTTTTGTTATTTTTAAATTTCGTTCGACCGTATCGCTATTGTAACGATTACAGGTTTTCTTTTACAAAATGTGCATTTTTTCGGAAATGCATGGCGTTACACGGTTCGCCTTTTTCGTTCTTTCCTTATTCGTATATTAAACTTTTTTTTTTTTTTGCTGACTGTTTTGTTTATTCCTCTGTTTGGGGGGATATGTATAAGACGCATATTTTTTTCTTTTTTCGGATCATTTTTGTGAGGAATTTATTTTTCTATTTTTCTTATTTTCTGTTTTTTTTTTAAATTCGTTACAACGAATTATGTTCATTCACGCTATTATAAGCATTCCAGGTGTTACTTTGGCAAAGTCTGCAATTTTGAGGAAATGGAAGTCGTTACACGGTAATTCCCCTCGCCGAATTGTCCACACTATGTGGGCCTGTCCTCAAGATCTTTTTTCCTCCGTAGTTAATAAAGAGCAGTGGGAGGAAGTGCTGGGCAGCTCGGACCAAGAGCTCCAGATACATGTGTCACCAGCGTTGACAACGTCTCCGGCCTCTCTCTCTCTCTCTCTCGCGCGCCAATAATGCTATTTTAGTCGTACTTTGAAAGTTTTATTGCGGCCTTTTTTGTGTATCTTCGTCTTTTTTCGCGGGGGGGGGGGGGGGGGGGGGGGGGTTGTTAAATATGCGTGCTTCTGATATTCACAGATAATTTTGGCGGAAGTTTCATTTTTCTATTTTGCCTATTTTTTTCGTTTTTCATAAGGTTGTTCAGCCAGTTATCTCTGTTCACGCTATCATAATGGTTATCCGTGGTAAGTTTACAAACATGGCATTTTTTGTGAAAATGCAGGGCGCTACATGTTTCGCCATTTCGCTTTTTTTGTTCTATTTTGAACGTTTTTTTGCCGACGTTTGTTTGTTAATTGTTAGGTTTTCAGGGGAGATGTATAATAATCACATTTCTGATTTTGTCAAATAATTTTCGTGGAATTTTCATTTTTGGGTTTATTTAGATTCTTTTCGACCAGTTATCGCCAATGGCGCTTTTATGACGATTACAGCTCTTACTTTCGCAAAATCTGCATTTCGTGGCAATTAAGGCGCTACACCATCGCTGGCTGTGCGGGTACGCCTTAAAAAGATATATTATCGTAGGCTGGATGGGGGCGTGGACAAAACCGAAGTCCTGATGGAGCCAAAACAAGCCATAAGATTGCCTTATTTCCTACTACCGCAACCTCATATATCTTTTATGATGCGAAGCCCCCTAGAGCGTGTTGACGCATTATCCTTCCATTATCAAGATCGTCTTTGCGTGCCCTCGTGCCCAGGAAACGTAGTAGCTCAAGGGGCATAAAATGTTTGTGGGGATGAGGAAAGTTCCGCCTCATGGAGGGTGAATTCTGCGAAAGCTGCAAAATCAAGGAAAACAGGCAGTGCATCGGTCAAGAGCCAAAATGTATATTTAGTTTGCTCCTAGGACTCGCTTCATCAATTCGTCCGTCCTTCCTTGTCTTTCACACTACAATGACCCGAGTAAAATTTCATGCTTCGTGTGCATTAGTTATTGGCTCACGCTTATAAAGGCGATTCTCCGCGGAACTCTTCGAGTGCTGGCGGGATCAGTAGCACACCACAATGGATTTGCCGCCGCCACACTCCGGAACGGACGCTGATGGATTCTTTTCTCTTCGAAGAGATCCGCGAACTGCTCACTGGACTTTTCCCGGGAAATAGACAGCTGATCGCACTGCTACTTTTCGGCTACCTCTACGTCGTCAAGATAGGTGGTCCTCGGTTTATGAAAAATCGCAAGCCGTACGACGGCATTAAGCCGCTCATCGCAGTCTACAACCTCGCCATGGTCATGTGCAGCGCGTGGTTCGTGTGGGCCGTTCTCTCCAGGACGTACCTCGGTGGTCGCTATGGCGTCCTCTGCCAGGGAATTGACTTCCAGACTAAGGACGACAACACGATGGCAATTTTGAGCCTCATATGGTGGTACACAATGGTGCGAATGGAGACTTCCTGGACACCTTCTTCTTCGTGCTGCGAAAGAAATCCTCGCACGTATCTTTTCTCCACGTCGTGCATCACGTCCTCGTTGTCTTCAACGGTTGGTTCGGGCTCACGTACGGACCAGATGGTCAAGCTGTCATGGTGATTGTTGTCAATGGGTCTGTGCACGTCGTCATGTACTTCTACTACTTCCTCTCTCTCATGGGCCCAGCCGTTCAGAAGCATCTCTGGTGGAAGCGCTACATTACGCAGTTGCAGTTGGTGCAATTCGTCATGCTGTTCATCCACGCCTGCTTGCCGCTGTTCTTCAGCTGCGGGTATCCGCGGTCTCACACGTACATCACTCTGTCCCAGGCAGTGTTCTTCTTTGCTCTGTTCACGCATTTCTACCTCAACAGCTACAAGCGGAGGAACTCATATACAAGTGCTCAGGCTGGCATTAAGAGCAAAATGCCCTAAGGTACCTCTCTTTGAAGTTTTATTACCTCGAAATAGTGCTTTAGTTTCGAGGTTGTTAATGTTGTAGTTCTGAAAAGCTCGTTGCCTTTGTCATTATCTGTCTCTTCTTATTGTGCCTCCCTCAGCTCACACTTGGTGTTACCTTCAGAATGAGTCATGGAACTCAGAATGCTTGTTTTCAAATCAAAGGTCAGTCATATTGTGCTGCCCTATTATGGTGGCTTTTTAGCAGATCTATTCAAATAAGGAGGTTATTATATTTTACAAACTGAAAGCCATCTTATGTCGGTATTCCTTAATGTATCTCACAAGCAATTTTCGTACGAATATGAAGTTACATTGGATCTAAGTACGAATAATGTTTTTCAAATTGTTCGGCATTTTATATAGCAATTTGGTATCTGCAACACTACCAGCAGTAATGTGTGGACCCAACCCCCTTTTCTTAACACAACAATGTGTACGTTCGTCCTCCATTACCCGTAACGTCTGTATACTCTGCTGCTCGTGTGTAAAGTAAGCTTACTTTCTGGTGGCGCCGTTGCTTACATGATGTTCTGATTAACAGCAATGCGAGATTACATAACGCATTCTCACATTGGCATACAAATAACTCTAGCGATTTGCATTTTTGACCCCTATGGAAGAATTTGGTCCTTCTATCCTTACGCCACGATGAGTTTGAAGGGGTAGGGTGAATGCGTACATGCGTTCCAAAGTCGTGAAGGCATACTGGAGGCGAAACTTTCCGAATTATAGGTGGCCTTCTCTTCCTTCTCTTCATTTTACCTTTGTTATGACGAATGGCCAACACAGAAAAAAACTTCCTCTCATCTCCGACGCCTCAGTTCTTCGCAGGGGCTCCTTCTGAGAACACGTCCGGAGAGTGAGTGGGGAAGCCGTAGCCATGGTGATGACGTTAGCCAGGAACGCCAGATACCATGAACGATAGCTGTTAGCCCCTTTCTCAAATAGCGGCTGACTGTCTCGCGCTTTCACGAGAATGTAACGAACTCTGGGTTGTTCCTGAGGACGAAGGCTAAATATAAAATATTAAATTTAGCGGAAGGTTAAATTTACAAGTAGGTTTAGGAGTAAATTTAGTAGAATATTAAAATTATGGATTTGGGGTAGCATCACTTTGATGAGGCGACTAGGTCTGCGATAACGGGTTTGTCGTCCCTGCATCGCCCAACGGTCGAGAACGTTGCCCCGCATTTTGTGAATGCTCAGTGATTCGTACGGCAAGGAGCATCATCTGAAGAGATGCATCGCTTTCTAGTCCTGCTCCAGCGTCCTCCCATCGCAGGGTGAGCTTTGGAGGCCCTGCATAATCTTCCACACCCACACGCCGCCGTGGCTGCTCCTGGCGCGCAGCTCGCACGATAAACACTATCAAAGGTGCACTGCCAGAGTATTGATTGATTGAGTGTAGGGTTTAACGCGCCGACGCAAAGCAGGCGATGAGGCGCGCCGTAGTTGAGGGATGCGGATTAATTTTGACTACCTAGGGATATTTGACGTGCGGCGAAATGTCGTACACACGGGCGTTTTTGCTTTGCGGCTCCATCAGAAAAGCGGCCGCCAAGGCCGGGGATCAAACCCGCGACCTCGTGCTCAGCAGCGCAAGCACTTTCAAAGAAGCCTGATCAATCAGTAACTTATTTTCTTTTGGAGGATAAAATGCACGGGAGGCCGGTCTCGGTGGCCTCACAGACCCCCAGCTTTCGGCGCAATCCCTTGAGCGTCCGAGAATCCACTCTTGGGAGTCACAACACGAGGTAAAAGAAATTCAAATGCCATAATGAAAACACATAAAAGCGGGTATTCACAAATTTCTTTTTAACATGAAAGTGTTTTACGCCGGAGTCCACCACGATTTAACTGACGTCATATCTGTCACGGAAATGACATCGGCAGAAAACTTAGATTGACGTGGCGGCGTCGGAATCCGAGCCACAAACTCTTTCGCCACCACGGGAGGTACAAAACGCGGTCCCGATTGCGCTATGAAGTGACGCGTGAATGGGACGGCAAATGTGCCTTATAGCCTTCCTTTCAGATGGTGCGCCATCTAGGAGAGGCGTAGCAAGTAGTGCATCATGACAGTAATGAGCGCCGACCGTTGGCGCCTCGATGCCAGCGCCTACACGCGGTGGAACCTGCGGAGAAGCCGACTTGCGGATGTCGCGTTCGTGACACGGCCCGCTGCTCCTTTTACTGCAGCGGACCGTGTTTTCACCAAACGAATCGCTGACAACCCGTTTGGTTTCGTTCGCATGGGCGCTTTGCGAGCGCCTGTGATTTCAGTCGGATTTACGCAATGCTCCTACGCGTGCAATCCAGTGTCTAACGTTGATACGTCCGACGGTGTCATACGGACGAAATATAAACAGCGACGTGCAAGTTCATATCAATGCACAATAAACATTCAACTGCTCCTGTGAAGGCACATTTCACTTTCGTGTTTTACCGGTAACTATGGAAGAGGGAACAACTACATTTGTGTATTGAACGTGGATGTAGTACTAACAAGGACAACTGGCCAAAACTTCTTGGCATTGCAACCGAGGTATGAAGACAAGGTGCGATGAGAAAAATCAACCGCAGCCCTAGATACTTTCTATTCCAGCCATTGGCAAAAGACACAAACTGAACGGAAAGTAATAATCAATCAATCAATCAATCAATCAATCAATCAATCATCAATCAATCAATCAATCAATCAATCAATCAATCAATCAATCAATCAATCAATCAATCAATCAATCTTTATAAAAGTGCCCAGGAACAGCCGAAGCCTTCGTAGTGGCGCACTAAGAGGTGAACAAAAAAGAAAAAGGCTGCATTGAAATACATCAGCAGCTGACACATAAACAGCCAGGAAAAAAAGTGTGTGAGTGAAAAAGCAATAAACTGGAATACCACAGAGAATAAAATTAAAAATGGTATCCAAACTACATTATACCGGGACTAACAGAGGCAGTAAATTATGGTACATTGCAAAAACACGTCGTGCAATGGCCATAGCAATCGGATGAAGCATCAATTACACAAAAAGGAATGAAACAAAGTACAGTAAATATTTGCAACTATTCACATAAAGTGATAAGTTATAAAAACATTTGTTACTGTGCCCTGCCCGGGCCGCTTAAACATATGTAAGAAGAGTACCAACAACATATACGAACAAATGAGAACAAACTCTGTGAAAACAACACACACATGAGGAAAATAATTGAAGAACACAAGTACTGTCGAAATGAAGTTAGCGCGCCACGGCTAACAGCCCGACCAAAAGCCCCCCAAGGGGACGGCAAAAAATATCAAGTTCCCGGAGTGAAGGTTATAGGCGTTGCAGTCTATCAAGAGGAGAACATCTGCTAAGTTGTGCAGCTGTGTGGAAAGGGTGGTTAAGCCTTGTTGCTATTTTCGGAACACGAAAACCGATTTCTGCAAGCAGTTCCGGGCATGAAATTGTACCATGAAGCAGTTTGTATAAGAAAACAAGATCTGAGCTGGTTCGCCGGTAACTTAAGGAGACAGTTATCGGGAGAGGCTCAGAGGGAAAACGATGCATAAATATTGATAAAATTCGGTCTGTACACGCTCTAACACATTGACAATTAGATAAGCAGGTTCCATTCCAAATGACAGAGGCATATTCAAGTTGAGGAATACAAAGTGCCATAAAAAGTTTTAGGAACGAATGAGGAGGTGGAGGGAGGAGAGCAAGGTGCGGCTGCGTAGCAGAGTTCCCGTGGACGTTTCTCGACCAGCCGGTGACTGCCCGCAGACACCGCTTCCACCTTCCCCGAACAGACACCATGTCTGATAATAATGATGATGGTGATGATGATGATGATGATGATGATGATGAATAGATGAGGAAGAAGAGAAGCAAGGAGACGAAGAAGAAGAAGAAGATTTTCCTTGGTGAATGGCACACACCCAAACAGGGTATCGGCCAAACATCAGGGGTATGACAAAAGATCAAAAGCATCATAGTGCTAGAAAAAGCCGCTTAATGTTTGGAGCTTAAATCCAATAAGCGCCAAAACCGATTTTTAACAGGGGAGCTGTTGTCACTGGCCGTAATGTGTGCGACGCCACCAGAGAGCCCCGGGTCGTAGTTACTCCCACCGTTCACCGCGCACGTGAGCCCACGCTTCATGAGGAGCGCCCGGCTTCGACCAGGCTTGAGCAGGGCGCTCGCAAAAAATACGAGAAAACAGTTCGCGTGCGTCCGGACCTTAAGGGGGGCGCACAGGACAGCTCGCGCTACAGACGTCCAGTCCGTGAAGCTGGTTGGCGCCGGTTGTAGCGCCTGCTGACGCGTTCCACTTTGGGAAATATGTGAAAGCCTGCAGACAACTGGTTCCGTGCCCGCCAGTCATCCATGAGCAAGACGATGATATAGATGGATATGACGATGACTACTACTACCACACTGAAAAGCGACGACGAAACATGGCAATAAGCAATTTTTAAACCTAATGTAATCCGTGACGGCTTGTCTTTGAGTACTTACATAGGAACAAATCCTTCAGCTCCGCGTATGGTTCAAGCCTAGCGAGACTTCGTGGAATTTTTTTTAATGAGCAAGTTTTGCAGGTATAAGATGTTTAAATTTCACTCCTATCACCAATGAAATTGAAGCCCCTAGTCTTGTAACAGGTTTTGTTGCAACTTACCCCTTTTGTATTTTTTTGGAGTAGCACTGTATAAATCCTTTTCGTTCTTGAATATTATTGTTTTGAACCTCCTTAAAAATTACATGTATTTTTAACTATTCTCCATTTTTTTATTGTTTGTACTTACTGCTCCCCTCGCTAATGCTTTGGCCTAGAGAGTACTTGTAAATAATTAAATAAATAAATAAATAAATAAATAAATAAATAAATAAATAAGGCACTATAGAGAAGATGCAGCGTTCACCGGACCCTAAACCGCTACACAGTTTTGAAACAATGTAAAAATAAATGCCGCAAGCAAACATTTGCCCGGAGAGTAATTGGGGTTACGTATGCCTACACTCAAGTGCGTAACTTTGAGAAATAACTGTTTTCTCGCCTAAGTCTATATAGTCGCTACTGCAGCCAGCCCGCTACAGTAATTGTAACAAAATATATTGCAATTTAGCAGAAATAAATAGAAAATTGCCAATGGAGCGAGGTGAGAGAAGGGGAGGGTACAGATTATGGCGATGGACAAAACGCTTGTCGAAGAGGGTGTGTCCATGCCTAATAAATAGATGTGACGTCTGTCGAAACGTCAAATGCCTTTTCATGACAGCTTTATTGACGCCTCATAAATATTCTCCCTTATGACGCTCATAAACCGCCGGAGCAGTTGCCATAGCTATGTGTAATGACGTAACGATGAAGAAGTTTGCGCAGGTGATAATAAGACGGTGGAAAAAGCCGTAAACAAAACCATAAGGCCTATTCTCTTCCTTGGACAGGGGTTTGTTATTGAAATCGTTCTTGAAATATGTTCAATATTTCTTAGAGCGTTCGCTGTCTCTTAGCTTCGTTGCGGCAAGACGTAAACGTTCCGCGTCGCCAGCTGCATGGATGAAGGGTTATAAAGGCGCTTCCTTGCAGTTCAGCATAGGATGCAAAGTCGCTGTGAAGACAGGTCGTCCATCGGTAGCTGGTAACCATGCCTTCGTTGCCAACAGGTGCAGGAGACGACAGTGGCGGGCTTTTTTCTCTCCGGCAAGATCCACGGACTGCTCACTGGGCTTTCTCAGGGAACAAGAGCTGATAGCGCTGCTACTTTTGGGCTATCTCTATGTCGTCAAGATTGCAGGTCCTCGCTTCATGAAGAACCGCAAGCCGTACGAGGGCATCAAGCCTCTCATCGCAATGTACAACCTCGCCATGGTTCTGTTGAGTGCGTGGTTCGCGTCGGCCATTCTGTCCAGGACGTATGTCGGTGGCGGCTACAGCATCCTTTGCCAGGGGATTGACTTCGACGCTAAGGACGAAAAGACAATGACGCTGTTAAGCCTCTTGTGGTGGTACTACATGGTGCGAATAGGAGACTTTCTGGACACTGTCTTCTTCATACTGCGGAAAAAAGACTCGCATGTATCTTTCCTCCATGTGGTTCATCACGCCCTTGTTGTGTTTAACGGCTGGTTCGGACTCACGTATGGACCAGATGGTCACGCCCTCGTCCCGGTCATTGTCAACGCCTGTGTACACGTCTTCATGTACTCCTACTATTTCCTCTCTCTCCTGGGCCCGTCCGTGAGAAAGTATCTCTGGTGGAAGCGCTACCTTACGCAGTTACAGCTGGTACAGTTCGTCATATTATTCATCCACGCCTGGCTGCCGCTGTTCTTTACGTGTGGGTATCCGAGGTACCACACGTATATCACTCTGTCCGAGACAGTGTTCTTCTTCGCCATGTTTACGAATTTCTACATAAAAAAGTACAAGCAGAGGTGCTTACTGACGGGGACAGCGGGTGAAATGGGGAGAAAACAACGGTGAAATAACCTCTCAGCACCCATTATTTTGGGCTTTTAAAATACCTAGTTTTGTGAGTGTTTGTGCTCTATAGTCCCCCAAAGCTTGTTCATGGTCAAATCACGTCTTTGCTGCCAGTAGAGTTTGTGTCTACGATCCCACTTGCAGCCATCTTTAATCACGTTCAAACAGCGATTATTACTGCTTTGAAGTTATAAGGTAGTCCTGAAGTGACCTTCTGTTTGCTCTCTTCAAACCACATTTACTTAAAGGTGGGTTGAACAGATTTTATAGATTTCATTTTTCACCGCATTTACAAACATAATGAATCTCTTGTGCTAATGTAGCTAAAATGATGCTGTTACTTGGAATCCGAGATGCTGCAAACATGTAAGCCATTTTATTTTAAGCGTCTTTTCCTCTACACCATTTTAGCAGTTACCTCTTGTTTATGTTCTAAAACTGTTTTGACATGCGTGTTTATATTTACTTACCTAGGTTGAAAGAAACCCATAACAAACAAATGAAATTGATAATTTGTTCATTTGCAAGAAAGCCCATGATACTAAAGAGGGAGCAAATACGAATGATATATGAAGATTATATTTTTGGTTGAATGGTATCATGGTCAACACCGCTGAATAAATGTGTAGGATGTAAATTTTAACGTACTAAAACGTACAGGAAAATACTGCCAAAAACAGACAGGAAAACAACAAAATTGGGAAAAGGTGAGTTGGATTCTGGTAAAATTGCTACAAATCAATGACCCTCAGTGTAGAGTTTATGCGGATACAAGGGTTACGATGGTGCCGCACTGTTGTTCACTGTTTTATAATTCAACCTCTGACCTCATATGTGAAGGAAAGGGTACGATTATATGCGATAAGAATTTCAGTTGAAAAATCCATTGGGAGAAACGTTATCTAAAACTCTTTAAAACAACCTGCTCAGTAGTGATGCAGGGTGTCATGGAATTTAATGTGTTCTGTTCCTTGAATTGGGACCTTCTTTTCGTATTGGAGGATGTAGAATCTGTACGATGTACAAGAAGGTCCATTGGTTGGTACCGGCGTCTGCTGTAGGGCGGGTCTTTGTGTATTGGCGAGATGTTATAAATTTGTTTGTGTGTGTGTGTGTGTGCGTGTGTGTCCGATTAGTAATGAACAAATTGCTACTACGACCGACCTGCTTTGTTTTTCTGTGCTTTGTTTTTTAGCTCTGCTTTGACTGCCCGTCATTTATTATCATGTCTCCCACTTTTCTTGCCATTTAGATTACAGCTGAAGTCTTATAAATGAATTTTATATGAGAATGGCAGTTTGTTTACTTCCACGGAGCCTTGAGGGGAAGCCGTGGTTGCATTAAAATGTGCTTCCCCATTACCTGAATCACAGCAGTGACCAATTACTTTGCCCATGGTTGCTTCGGGTCTGAGTGCATGTAGGTTGATGTAATCGCAATGTCACAGAAAATTAAAACCATGTTTTTGGAAATTTTCACAATGCTAATTTGCTCACAATTCTTAGTAAGTCTGCCTTGTTTACGAGATCAGAATTGTGTGCTCCGTTACATATTTCACGGCGACAAATATACAACGTACTTTGCCAGTGAAGATACCGGGGGTTCTTGTTTGTAGTCATATAGAGGGAAAAGTTTGGATCTATGAACGGCCATTGGCACTGTCGGTCTCGTATGTAAATGATTGGGGTAGTCAATAATGGGGGTATTGTCAAGTATTGCTTTTTCAAACGCGTAAAAACATCACATGTGGCAGGCAGTACACTACAGCTACACGTGCATCATGGAGGCAGTCTGGTGAGTACGCTAAAGCAGTATATCAGACGCTAATGTACATTGTGATATCTCCTGTGGGAGATAATTGATGGACCTCTAAGATCAATACTTCGAGTCAAGGTGGGTATCTATGTTTTTGGAAGTGCTCTGTGAACAATGTTTTCACAAGTTACAAGATGTGATCCAAGAGAATTAACATTCTTCATTCTCACGCAAATCGATGAAGCGGTGAGCTTCTTCATTTGGCGGAAAGACATGGAGGGGAGACTCATTTGCATGAATGAATTTTTTCAGGCCCGCAACTGTTGCCAGCCACTAGGAGAAGGTTATGTGTGAGGACATGCAAAAGAAACGACGCCGGTTAAACATTTCCTAAAGCTTGACTATTCCTAGGTGGAAACAACTTGCAAGATTCAACAGACCACGAGCTGACAAGTAGCTGACATAAATTGGACATAAAGCTGTCCACAAGCTGACATAAAGAGTGGTACAACAGCTTACAAAATGGCTGCACACAAGTAAACCACGAACCGAGTTGAGCCGGCCATGAACAAGCAGAAATTAGAATGTCATTGAGCATGTGCGGACTTTGGTCCCGAATGACCATGGAATAACAGTTCGAAAATTTGCGAAGGAGACAGGGTAAGCGTTTGATCGGTCCTATAAAATTCCACTGGCACTTCGGGCGTAAGGAACATGTGCGCGAAATTCATGCAGAAGGTGCTGCTCCATCATGATGGCCTACCTACCCATATTCCGCACTTGGCTCAAACTTTTCTTGCTAAACTCAACTCTTTCCCGAAACTGATCCCGGAGACTTTGGACTCGTAAGTCTTAGAATTCCTCCGAATGGGCCCCGCATTTAGTAAAAGAAGATATCGTGGTGAATGCGATGGCTTGCTTTACCGCCATTTAAAAGGAAAAAGCTTCCGTAAGTCGTTCCCAGAATTGCAGGAGTGCTGGGAGAACGTACAATACTAATTAAACTTCTTTGGAGTGGGTGATTGTTTCGTACGGCAAATATATAAATGTATTTCTGCCGAATGAGGGTTGCCTTTTTGTTACACCTAGTACAATGAACGTGTGTAAGCACGCCAGCCTTCAAGTGGCAACACGTTCAACACTGGGTGATCTCAGGTAAGATCCAGTGTTGTACACGTTCCTCTAAAATAGGAACGAAAGCTCGTTCCTCGTTCCTTCCCAATTTTGAAACGAGTTCCCGTTACAAGTTCCTTTATTGCGAAAGGAACGCGTTCCAGTTCCACTTCGAAAATTGGAACTGTCGTTACATTAACGTTACAATTAGGTTTTTAAATTAACATATAGTTTCGGATAATCCTGGGCCGAAATTAAGCGAGAAATTTAAAACTCACATCGAACTACGTATACTATACGAATATTAACACCGCCGGCAGCAGATTACCTGGAGATAAAAATAATCAAAAGAAAATCTCCCAGGCGAAGTTTTCAGGGAGCACCGGACAAACTCCAGGTGGCGATAGGACATTTCGGTGCAGGATGTTTCGGTGTGGAAATTTCGGTGTACGGACATTCCGGTGTACGGACATATCGGTGTACGGGCGTTTCGGTGCTCGAACATTTCGGTGTACGGACATTTCGGCGCGCAAACTTTTCGGCGGAACAATTATCTGGTGCTTGCCTGTTTGGGAGAGCCGTTATATTTTTATTTCCGCCTAACGTGGGTTATGGACAACAATCTGGAGCAGTGAATTTATTTAATGATTGATGCCATGTTTGATCTTTGCCAGGTATTTTTAGAAATTCTACATTTATATATATTTGTTTAATACCTATTCCTGGGGACACCTGTTATGCAGCCGATTGAATTCTTTAGCACACGTTTTTTTTTTCATTTACGATTGGTTGTTAATTTATATTCGCTCTTTTTTAGCTAACACCGGTGTTTACGATGGTCCTACGCCTTTTTGGTATTTTTTAAAAATTACACACCTCCAAAATTACATGAATTACCAGCACACTCTCAATATCCAAAACGTAAACATTAGCTAGCCCCCAGAACGCAGAAAACCTTATGAAGGGTATTACGTAGGCTGGGCTGCCTTGCTATAATGAATTTGCGAACACTGGTCTAGGATATTGTCGTGGAGGAAGAACGGGCCTTCTTGAAAACAGCCGCAGCTTCTAATGTCCTAAATATTGGTTAAGGGCGTACGGGTTGTGCATACAAATTCCACACATCCTGTTCGGGAAAACCAACCTTCATTTTATGTTTACATGCCTACATTCACCACATTTTAATTCTATGTCCTAGCCCCCCCCCCGTCCCCACCCCCCCTTCCCGCCTGCACGCTCGAATCTCGACCAGATTTCTTTTTCAGTCATAATATTTTCGGTTCCCCTGAAAATCCTACAGGCGTGGCGGAGTTCACGGTCTCAGAAGCCTCACCGCAGTGATACAGGAAAAAGCTTTACATTCACCAAGAGCTCACGAAACCTCTATAATGTGCCACAAAAAGCCACCCAAAAAGCCGCTGAGAACACAATGGCCCCTATAGTTTGCTGGCTACGCCCTTCCACGCGTCGCGGTCATACCGATGGCGCCCCCACTCCAGGAATCGCTCTGTCTTCGCCTTCAGTCTCCCCATTCGGAATCAACTCTTCAAGTAGCGCATATGATGGACACCCCAGGCATACATTGCTTTCTCCCATTACAAGGAGCAACACGTTCAAGTTTTTGAAGTCCCGTTAACGCAAAGGTGAACCACAAGTGACACCCCTCTCTCTCTACCAAGGGGGCTTGTAGCTGGCTGGGCTCAGCCTTCCCCTCCCCTAAGTAACGCCACCGTAAGTGCGATCGTTGGTTGGTTAGTTTTAAGTAGAACCGACACCGAATGCAACGAATACGACATTGATGGAGAAAATAATTAAAAGGGAATGCACACCCGCTTAATCTACGTAGTTTTTCTGTTGCTTTTTTTTGGCGGATGTTTTGCTGAGTGTGTGTGGAAGGGGGGGGGGGACTAAAAGCAGCAGCGTCTTGCACCGTTGGGTGAAGTGAAAGCAAAGCGCTTCGGTAACACTTAAAGTAGTAGGGTTTTTCACATGAATGTTAAAATAAAAAAAAAGGTTGAACGCATGCAAATTAACAACGTTAATTTTTACCATCTACTACAGAAATTGGGTTTTACGTTGCAATGCTCCGCGAGGGTTTAGCGTTAGTTTCCACGCATGGCGGCTCAAGCACTACTCTCGAACGTAAAATCATATCAAGTCCCGAAATTACAATATTAAAGCTAAAATTTTCAAAGAATGCCTGGGACATCCGTGACTCAAAATGTCTGAGCCAAGACGTAGTGCACCAAAATGTCCGTGCACAGAAATGTCCGCACTGAAACGTCCTGCACCTAAAGGTCCGACACCGAAATCTGCGGATTCCGTATTAGACAATCTTTCCCCGCCAGGGACCAATTCTATCGGCCAGACGCGCGTCCTGGCCTCCCCAGGCAAACGATGAAAGGTGAAAAGCATTCTCGCGGCTACGCTATTCACCCGTCGAACGCCGCGTAAGTTCAACCAGCATGAAAGCAAGCACAAGCTGCGGCCTGCAGCGTGGTTATTCTTCTGCCTTTAACCTTCGAAGAAGCACTTACGGCCGAAGGGCGGGCAAATTGACCAGCTTATAGGAACAGAAACGCAGTAGCGACTTGTGGATTTTTGTACTCGAGTTTGTGCTTCCCCATTACCTGAATCACCGCAGTGACCAATTACTTTGCCCACGGTTGCTTCGGGTCTGAGTGCATGTAGGTTGATGTAATCGCAATGTCACAGAAAATTAAAACCATGTTTTTGGAAATTTTCACAATGCTAATTTGCTCACAATGCTTAGTAAGTCTGCCTTGTTTACGAGATCAGAATTGTGTGCTCCGTTACATATTTCACGGCGACAAATATACAACGTACTTTGCCAGTGAAGATACCGGGGTTCTTGTTTGTAGTCTTATAGAGGGAAAAGTTGGATCTATGAACGGCCATTGGCACTGTCGGTCTCGTATGTAAATGATGGGGTAGTCAATAATGGGGTATTGGCAGTATTGCTTTTTCAAACGCGTAAAAACATCACATGTGGCAGGCAGTACACTACAGACTACACGTGCATCATGGAGGCAGTCTGGTGAGTACGCTAAAGCAGTATATCAGACGCTAATGTACATTGTGATATCTCCTGTGGGAGATAATTGATGGACCTCTAAGATCAATACTTCGAGTCAAGGTGGTATCTATGTTTTTGGAAGTGCTCTGTGAACAATGTTTTCACAAGTTACAAGATGTGATCCAAGAGAATTAACATTCTTCATTCTCACGCAAATCGATGAAGCGTGAGCTTCTTCATTTGGCGGAAGACATGGAGGGGAGACTCATTTGCATGAGTGAATTTTTTCAGGCCCGCAACTGTTGCCAGCCACTAGGAGAAGGTTTATGTGTGAGGACATGCAAAAGAAACGACGCCGGTTAAACATTTCTCGAAAGCTTGACTATTCCTAGGTGGGAACAACTTGCAAGAGACCACGAGCTGACATGTAGCTGACATAAAATTGACATAAAGCTGTCCACAAGCTGATATAAAGAGTGGTACAACAGCTTGCAAAATGGCTGCACACAAGTAAACCACGAACCGAGTTGAGCCGGCCATGAACAAGCAGAAATTAGAATGTCATTGAGCATGTGCGGACTTTGGTCCCGAATGACCATGGAATAACAGTTCGAAAATTTGCGAAGGAGACAGGGTAAGCGTTTGATCGGTCCTATAAAATTCCACTGGCACTTCGGGCGTAAGGAAGATGTGCGCGAAATTCATGCAGAAGGTGCTGCTCCATCATGGTGGCCTACCCACCCATATTTCGCACTTGGCTCAAGCTTTTCTTGCTAAACTCAACTCTTTCCCGAAACTGATCCCGGAGACTTTGGACTCGTAAGTCTTAGAATTCCTCCGAATGGGCCCCGCATTTAGTAAAAGAAGATATCGTGGTGAATGCGATGGCTTGCTTTACCGCCATTTAAAAGGAAAAAGCTTCCGGAAGTTGTTCCCAGAATTGCAGGAGTGCTGGGAGAACTGTGTACAATACTAATTAAACTTCTTTGGAGTGGGTGATTGTTTCGTACGGCAAATATATAAATGTATTTCTGCCGAATGAGGGTTGCCTTTTTGTTACACCTAGTACAATGAACGTGTGCAAGCACGCCAGACTTCAAGTGGCAACACGTGCAATACTGGGTGATCTCAGGTAAGATCGAACAAACTTTGGCTGGTCGACCACTTGAATTCACCTGAAATTTTTATATCACTTCAGTCCAGTGTAGAGCTTCAGAAATATTTTCCCCGAGAAAAATTTCTTCTAGCAGTAAAAAATTTCGAAACGCGACAAGGTGGATACCCGCCGCTACGTTCTCATGCGCCTCGGCCAACTTTAGCGACGTCTAACTGTGAAAAATACTTATGAGGAGCTATTCATAAATTTAAATCTTAATTTCCCTTTGGTAAATACACCAGCATATACAATTTTTTCAATAAAATGTCAAATAGCGCTTACAGCGTATTTTTTTCCAGCTTTCACTACTATCTTCACTACAGCACTGGGCGAACCAAGTCTCATATGTTACTCCTTGCAATCTGGATGAGTCAAATGTAATCGACCGCAAAAATTGTGCTCCTGCGCGTACAGTGCCACCTATGCTGCATACACGGCAAATACTAGGAACGTAACTATAGATGCCAGTGAATTTAACTGTGTATTTATTTTCATCGTACCATCAAACCAATAGTGTTGTGGGAGAATGAGAAGTGCACAAAAGGCGAGTCTCGCATGCTCGAAAGAATGAATAGTCTTGCAGAATGTAGGGTTGGGGGGAGGGAGGGCGGGATTATGGTTGTCACGTGAGAGCTATGCTACTTTGTGTTCAAAGCAATTTCTCCTAAGAGGAATCTGGATTACATTTCATTCGCAAAGAATGCATGCCACGTAGTTGTGGAAATCTCTAAACACCAGGCTACATTTTACAACATACGGAAAGTGTTAAGAATTAGAATTCTTACTTCCCAAACCGTAGAAAATCTAGTCTAAGAATGTCAATGCGCGCACTTCTCATACGTGTACTGAAGTGAAGTTTTCAACTACCGTGACATAAAAAAGGAATAGTGATAACCAGTGCATGCGTTTCCAGGAATCGAGTGCTGACACCAGTGGCGTAAAATTTAAGGGAGCTGCAGCAGTAAGATGTGATGTACAAGCAGAACGGCGTGTGCATCCTAAATGGAAACTAAATATTTATTATTCTAGCAACCTTAGCTAGACAGGTGCTACACGGCGGTATACAATTTCGATACGGCGACGATTGTTTGTGCCGTCAAACGTTTACTTTGAAACTGCCATTTTCTACTCTATTCTGTATTGTATTTTGTCTAATTTCATGTTAATTGGGATATTGTGATGTTTGTGTAAAAGAGTCAGATATATATTAAGGATGTAGCTTTATCACTAGTTACTGTCTCATCAGCCCGCGAAAAGCATGGCTGACAGGGCTCCATTCTCGCGCTGTACACACTCCAGTATCGGCATTACCCACCCGTAGTAAATTTAGCGTTAACATGCCGGGAGAAGTTCCCAAAAATTAAAAGAGCGATTTGTTTAAATATGGGGTGAACGTTTTGTCATTTCTTCCTTACTTAATGAACTCTAAATTGGGTGCAGATTCTTCGTTATGGTGCCAACATGGACATAAAAATTTCATTTTTTCTATTACCTTCTCACTTATTGTATCCCATAGGAATCATTTGCTTTCATACAAAACATACAAAGTCCATGCAAATCTGAGGGAGGTCGCTATCTCTACAGCCCGTCGTGGAGAGCCGTGCGGATAGGGCTCCTTTATCGGGCTGTACGCGCCCCAGGAACACAATGATGCAGCCATTTTTTAATGATCACGCAAGTACAAGTAAAGGGCGAGAATTTGAGAGAAATCAAAGATGTGTTTTTTTAGATGCGACGCATCTCTTTCACTCGCCTTGTCCCTCCGGCGTCGTCCGGCGTAGTCCGCATCCCTCCCTCATTCTCCTCGCCGCCCTCACCACAGCGCCATCTGCGTGTTAGCGCTCGCCGGCGCTCGCTCAGTCACCGTGCCAGCTGTGCGTGGGTGCGGGTTAGCGCGCAGCTTGCGCTCGGTTAACACATGCGCATGCGCTGCTATGCGCTGCTTTCTCTCATTCCGCTGCATATAAACGCGGTAACTGCGCCGCTCCGCTCAGTCGTTCCGCCGCTGCTCCGCCGATGACATCCTCCGATGACCACCGACGATTTGAATGGAGACTAACAGGCCTGCTATCGCGATGGTCGGCGCAACCGTAACAAGCACCGGCCACCCCGATAAAAATGTACACCATCTTCCCGCGAGGGGAACCATGGGGTAGATGCGACGCATCGGAGGTGAACATGCTGCGTAAAATATGGACACACAACAAAAATGGACACGCTAACATAACGAAAACGCAACGGAAACCCCCGATGCGTCGCATCTACCCCGTGGTTCCCCTCGCGGGAAGAGGGTGTAAATTTTTATATTACCTCCTAAAATTTGGGCTTTTTAGTTTTTTCTTAAAACTTGCGGGCCAGTTGCATATTAACCGTGAAGTATAAAAATATAATATTCCGTGTGTTTATTTAGAACAGCATGTAGAACACGTGAGTAAAATGTTGAGGTTTTAACTTCAGTACTTTTTGCAATATTTGGGCTCAAATTTCGAACAAACTCGCGTTCTAAGCTGACTTCGACATTCTTTTCGCAAAAAATATGTACTCTTGGCACCAACAAAACTTTGCCAGAAAAATTTGAACCGGGCGGAACTTGAGCGCAAAATTATGTAATTGCCACTGACAAATATTTTCGTATCTAGACGTCGCTAAATTTAGCCGAGGCGCGTGGGCATATAGAGGCGGGGGTCCACCTTGTCGCGTTGCAAAACTTTTTACCGCTGGACAAAATGTTTCCCGGGGAAAATATTGCTGAAACTCAAAATTGGAATAAACAGGAAACAATGTAAAACATTTTTAAGAAAATTGAAGAAGGTCGACCAGCCACACTTTGTTCGAACTTATCGGAAATCACCCTAGCAACTTTTTACTGGGGTTGCACGAAAAGAACCAGTGGCTAGTCGGAGTCGTAGATTGCAGCCAGGTTTATGCTTTTTAACGTGCCTTTTGTACCAATTTGTTTAACCAGGCAACATTAGTCTAGCCTTGATTGAATAAGGTCATTAAAGATTTCCAGCAGAAAATGTTTGCGTGTAGCATTCTGCTCACCGAGGAAAGTCGTGAAAATCTTTGTTTTCAGGTATTTTAATTTTAGGGATTTAATGGTTAGAAGGAACGTTAACTTTCGGTCCCGTAAATCACCCAAGGATTTGGTTTCCTTTTTACAGGGGTAGGCTTCCCCCAAGTAAAACAACAGGGATCAGGCCGAACGCTGCACGGTCCACCAAATACAGCATATGCTTGTTTCAGCAGCAAACTAGGGCCATATTCATTCGCCCATTTTGAGAGCTTGATAACGCGAAGCTGTATTTCTCTCTCGCAAATAAACAAACTACAAGATATAGAACTAATTCTAGTATAATCAGCATAATTACTTCACCAAATACAACACGTGCTTATTTCAGCCGCCAACTAGAACCATTTCGCCCATTTTTAGAGCTTGATGACGCCGAACTGTACTTGGCCCTCGCAAATGGGCAAGTTACAGCATTTAGAACTAATTCAAGTATAATCGACATAAAGGTAAACAATAAACGGAATGAGCACTTTTAAACAAATACATTTTGCAATAAAAACTGCGGAACCCACGCTACCACCCTAAGAGACACCATTTTGTTGCGTTGATACGCCGTATTAGCCTTCCTCAATCGCATCGTGGAAGTGCGGTGTGCAAGACAGCTTTGACCGTGTTTGCCATGCTTCCAGAAATTTGAAACCCACTAACATCTAGTGAAATACGCTATGTGCCGGTGCTATCACACGCTTTCTGAGTGTCAAACGTAATGATATGCAATGCTGTTTTGTAGACACAAGCACTTCTAACATGCGAAGAAAAGGCACCAATAGAGTCGTTTGTCCACCGTTGTGTAAATCAAGCCTGTGTGCACGTTTTATCTCGTATCTTGAAAGTCAGCTAGTTGGGCCGATAAGTCCCTTGTGAGTGCTTCGATAAACTTTTTTCTTGTATTACTGTTGAAATAATTAGTTACTGGTTCCATGACTTCGGAAAATGCGTTACCTCCCACATTTAGTCAAAAAGAAAAAAAATGTGTGGAAATCTTCTTAATTGATGGGTTCTGGCAATTTATAACTAAAGTTATCAGCACTACTCATAGAACAACTGATGTTTTCCCAGATATCGAAAGGGCATTCATTAGACTGGATTTAGCAATGGGGCATTACAACCGTCTCACTTTGAAGTTTTCGAAAATTATTTTTAAGTTTACTTTGAAATTTACTTATTTAAACGAAGAAACGATGCATATACGATGTATATTTTTCCTAGCAGGGGCATTTTCTGTTCAGTATTTTTATGTTGCATGAACTGTGTGATGTTGGGATCTTAACTGAAGAACTGTCAAAGTGTGGGCCGATTGTTCGCTTGTTCAAAAGTGTTTTTTTTGCGGATAACGAGGGTACGAATGCATCGTTTATGACCTTGGAGTGGTTGGATTCTTCCGCAGCCTTTTTGTGCGCCCGTTAATGAGGTCGTCAATAAAGAAAATGTTCCCGAGCAGTCCCTCTTTACTCCACTTCAAATCAACCTGCATTACCAACTGCAATCTTGAAACCTATACGATTCCTTCTGATTGGGTACCTTCTAAGGCTTCTCTATTCATTATTTTCGTCTTTACGTGCTTGTTGCTAATCATCAAATCATCGTGGCCTCGGTTTGTTTGCTGTTATGCGAGGGTTATTAGTGCATGGAGGATTGGGCAGCTTTAGTTATGGGTACCGTGATGTTTCTTCTGCAGCTTCGTCAATGTCTAGATGTTCGACTGTTGTGGAGGCGCGCTTTGGAAATGCTTTGCACGTTGTCCGCAGGTCATTCTTTACGGAATCATTGCGTATGGATGGCGATTTATGTGCGCTTATTGACTTGAGAATCAGTGAAAAATAATTGGTACCGCAAGTATTTGAGCTGACCCTCTACAAGACACGGGGGAAAACATCAGGTGAGCCTACTGCGAGGGCGATTGCAAAGATGAGTCGTTCTTTAATATTTTGCATCCTCCTCGTGAAATACGCAGCTACGAGAAGACAGCAGCAATTTATCTTTCAGACGACTTCTCGCACCAGCTGGGTTCGCCTACTAAGGTAGTGGTGGGTTTTAGAATCCGCTGGCAACATAAACAGTTCGGGAAGTTCGCTGGTGAGGTTTTCAAATTCTGAACTATACGTGATCAGCGGGAGGGGGAAAGGTACAATAGACTTATGGTGTTATCCTGCCAAACGTCATTTTTCGTGTGAACAAACAGCGCAAGGACGCGGACGACAGAACGGAAAAAAGACAGTACAAGCCCTGACTAGCCACTGGGCGGGCGTATTTTATTGCGTTCTGCAATGTATACGAAAACACAGGTGACATGACACCTTTGCGATCAATCAAAAAAGGAAAGGAAAAGGACAGGATAAGAAAACCGGTAAAAAATGAACAATGAACACAGCACTGCGGGAAACATACTGATGCTGCTATCTTCGACATGCTCCGTCTATGTAGTCACGCTCCTTCTGTAGCAATGTAACAGAGGGCTGACTAACACACGTGTCGCCCCTTTTCGCTATCATGTAAGCTTCAAAAATTTCGCGCGTGCGCGCTCCCAAGTGGTGCTTGAGAACCTTGGTGTTCTCAAAAAGAGGTGGGGTGCACCCACACGTCTTGCGATGGGAAAGCGGGTGGCTGCTGGTGTCCAGTTAAAAAAATACGCCCAGTTGCTAGTCAGCGCTTGTACTGTCTTTTTCCGTTCTGTCATCAGCGTCCTTGCGCTGTTTGTGCAAACGAGGTATAGCCAAATAGCCCAAACCCAAGACTTACTTAGAATCATTTCTCGAACAGCTATCGTCTCTAGCTTATTTGAAGGTTTTTTTTTATGGCAGGGTATTGACCTCAAGTATGATGGCTAAGCCACGAAGACGGAGTGCTCTAAACTCTGGGGATTTTGAAAATGCGAATATGAGTGGGGCACTTTAAGTTGTAGATGCGTTTCCTCTAATTACTATGTGACGTATTTATGGCCTCAAAATATTTCCCCGATGTCGTCAAATGTTTTCGTAGGTCTGTACAATTAGCTTGTAGGTTGCATCGAGTTTTCGGGCACTGCTTGTCGAAAACATCTGGTGCGATGTTAGTGTTTCTTTTGCTTCATTTATTTTGGTTTTAGTGCAGTAATTCGTAGAGGTAGCTTTTTTGGACCTCAAGGAATCTTTTTTTTTTCTATTTCTGTGAATCTGGTAAGACAGGCTTCACTTCCGTACCTTCATGTGACCGAAAAGAAAATGCTTATGGATCAGGATTCTTTGACCGCGCACCCTACATCAGCATGTGTGACAGTAAAAACAGAGGCTGCCATATCCATGTTTACAGTGACTGCAGAGACCAGCGGGACAGCGACAACTGGAAAGTGCAGTTTATCCCCAACAATGCCCCTGAACGCCGCTATCAGCGGTGCGTCTCCAGACAGTTGAGCAACGTTGTGGGCTGGCGTCGACGGCCGCAGGGGGCGGGCGCAGGGCCAAGTGTGTTTTTTAGTACTCGGTCGCCGCCGAGACAAGGCGCCCCTACGAACGTTGGCGAGTTATGCCGGAAAACGCTTTTGCAGAATAAAGCAAACAGCGTGCGCCTGGCGCGCTTAAGGAAAATGATGTTTTAACCGCGGAGCTCTTTAAGCTTGAGTTCTGCCCGTGCCTGGCGTTGCTCAAAAGTCGTCGCGGCAGAGTGTATAGGAGGAAAATGCTAGGTGAGGAAGTGTGAACGAAAGTGACGAGGAGGCAAGGGGCCAACTATCAGGTGGGAGGAGTACAGCGCCTGAAGAAAAAAAAGAATCCCGTTGCCGGAATCGAACATGGGTCCCTCGAGCTATAAAACCGGAAATTATCTGATTCCAGTATCACCGCATCCGGCGCTTTTCGCATGTAATTTTGTGTTTGTGGCGCGACCATGGGCTTGTGACTTTGGCTGAGTTGAAGCGAACTTTGGCTTCGGACTTAGACAGCTTGGATTTTGCACTGTGGGAGGGCGATTGGGAACTTTGATTTGACTTCGTTCAAAGAAAGAAAGCTTGGCTTGTTAACCAGCTTGGGAAAGGGCTTTGCCTTTAACAGTGGAATCTGTTCGAGCTTGAGTCTCATCCGTGCCTGCGGTCGCTCAAAACTCGGAGCAGCAAAGTGGAGAGGAGGAAAAAGGTAGGCCCAGAAGTGTGAGGAAAAATGGTGAGGGGCAAGGAGCTGACGAGCAGGTATGGGGAGTGCTCGTCGCGCTGCAGATGTTGGGTGGGGAGGCGCGCGTGGGGGATCTACTCGCCTACTGACGACGTAACCGTTTGTTTTGCAGAGAGACGCTGGTGACTACGAGTGGGGGCTGTTTCGTTGGAAGAACACGAGAGCGAGCTGCGTCTCATCGCTTTTGCAAGCCGTACGCTCACACCGGCGGAGCGGAATTACTTTGTAACCGAAAAGGAATGCTTGGCTATCATGTTCGCATTGTCGAAGTTCAACATGGAGCGGTTTTCACCGTCTAGACGGATAACCAGGCACTGACGTTGCTGAAGGTGCTTAAAAACCCCGCAGGCAGGCTCGCGAGGGGCCGCTGACGTTGCAACGTTAGGCGTACACAATCGAGTACCGCCGAGGCTGCACCAACAAGGTAAGCCAATGCGTTGTCGCGCGCGCCGCTGGAGACGGGGGCACGCGCGGCGAGCAGCCCCGAAGGAGGCAGCGGAAGCGCCCGCGCCGAGTTGAGTGGTTTCATCGGCAGCGCTCGCCGCTCAGAAAGGGAGAGGCAAAGGCCTCACGGAAGAGTCAAGGCCGGCCGCAAAGGAGAAGAGAAGCGGCATCTCGCAGCGGCGATTTCTCGCCCCCCGAGTACAGAGGCAGTGAGAAATCTGTCGTGGGGGGAGGAAGTGAGTAAGGAAGAGCTTATTGAAACCCAGAAAGCAGACGGTCTGTGCCAGCGGGTACTGAAAAGGCTAGCGAGCGGCGAAGCTTGCACCGGTAACGCTGAGGGGTCTGACGCGTATCTGCTGGGCGACGATGGCTTAATACTTCGCTACATTTCCCAACTGGACGACGAAGGGGCGGGTTTGCCCCCCTTCCGAGTCGTGGTCCCAAGGAAGTTGCGGAGACGGTTCATGCGGTACTTTCATGACTCAGCGCTGGTAGGACATGGCAGTGGCAAGTTATGCCGTGCCGCGACCTGGCCAGGCAGGAGGAGAGGAGTACTGAGCTATGTATTCTCGCGCTTGCCTTCTTTGTCAGGTAGCGAAGCCGCGCGCAGAGAAACCTGTGGGTTTCATGAGGCCGGTGGAAAGCAGCTACCCATGACAAATTGTAGCGTGTGACGTAATGGGCTCCCACCCAAGGTCCGCGCGAGGAAACCATTTATTCTGGTCATAACGGACCACTCTTCTAAGTGGTTGTAGATGTTTCCCCTTAGAAAGCTAGCGCCAGAGCGCATCGTAGAGAAGCTGTTGGAGATATTCACTCCCTTCGGCTTCCCCTCGGACCCGATAACTAACAATGCCTCGTAATTCACGAGCAAAGTTTTTCGGACTTTTGCCGAGCGGTACACACTCGGCACAGGCTCAGAGTCCCTATCATGCTCAGAGCAACATCACTGAGAGGGTGAACCGGAACCTGAAGTGCATGCTAGTTGCGACAACCAAGGAGCATAAGGACGAGGACGAGCGTTCGCCTGAGCTGGCTCAACGGGTCGGACACCAGGTTACCTAAACTTCGGTAAAGAGATCGCTTTCCTACTGGAAAATAATTGCTGTACACGGCGGAGGGTAACGCCCCTTTTTCTGTCGCAATACGCGGCTAAGCTCCGAGAGCGCCTTTTGGCAGCGCAAAGCACGGCTCAGGAGAACCTCAGACGTGGTGCGCATGGAGCAAGCCGAGCAGTATAAAAAGGCCGTCGCACCTTGGGTACAACATCGGAGACCTAGTTGTAAGGAGAACGCACCCACCCAGTAATGCTGCGCGCGGTTTCAGCGCAGCGCTCGCGCACAAGGGGCAAGGCCCACACATAATTACAGCGCGGACCACTCCGCTCACATATGCGACGGAGTCGCATACGAGCTGGTGGGTCCTTTGCAAGTTAGCGAATTTAAGGCGTATCCCATTAGCACCGGCGATGACAAACTGGTGATTGCGGAAGCAGAAATTGAGAGTCCTACTTCTAATGACAGAACGGCCGGCGATAGGGTTCGCACCAGGGGGTTACCCCAGGCATCGAATCAAGGGGGGGTGTCTCAATGGCTCAGCGGGGGGGGGGGGGGGGTGGGGGGTTCATATAACTAGAAAAGCTGTTTTTTATCCCACTAGTTTAAATATTAGACGGTCTGTTAACCAAACGCTCATCCCCGTGACGTACTTTTTATTTCATTTCTATATATATATATATATATAATATATCTATATGGGTCTTCCATGCCAAACAGTCCCCAGCCGTAAAATCGACCATTCACGTATTTGGCTCAGTAAAATTGTGGGTCATCCTCGCATGGCCCACAATGCTCCCTGAAAGTGTTTTGTCCAAAAAAATTTTGTTCTGTTTCTAGCGCCCTTTATCTCCAGGGGTTTCAAGCAAAAAAAAGTCATGAAAAAATCCTGTGAAAATCTGTGGTCTGTGAAAAATTCATGAAAAGTAACTTCTCTTACAATGGCGACCTTTTTTTTGCGAACATCATGTTGAGGCCCTGGGCTGCTGTATGCCGCATTCTTAAAATATTTTTCCTTTTCTTTGCTGTGATTACGCCATTCAGGAAAATACACGATGTCGAGCATTTTCAAAACATTTTAGCAAACACAAGCACAATTTTTCAGGCAATGAAGCATTGTTACCTGTAGCTCAGACATTCTGGAAAATCGGTAAAACTATATTTACCACTGAAAAAGATTAAATGTGCGAAGAAAACGTTTGTCAAACTTGGGAAAATCTTCATTATGGCCCATATTCACCTTGAAATTGCGCATTGTTGTGCTCGTAGTAAAATATCAAATGCAACCATCACTAGTACACATTTTCGCAGTTTTATTTCAGAAAGTTTAATCAGAACAGTTTTTTGTTTAGCAGAGAAAAAAATTTTATCAATTTGTACAGCGACACTACCTCAACCCCGTTGTTCCGCAAGCGTCTTCTCTGCACGGCATGCAACCTGCCTGCATGAAGAGCAGCGAGCCAGCGGGTTGCGCTACCAGAATACCTTTCGCCGCAATGGTAGTTCGTAGCGTCAGTACAGGAAAAAGGAATAATTCGCGTGTTAGTGGGAAGAGTACGACGTGGAGCTAGCGGTGGTGCGCCCATTCCATGAGTGCGGGTAACTCAGCGGCTGCACATCTAATGTGCATTTAAAGCATCGCGTTATGCAATTCCCGCTAAAGCATACAAATAAATCCGCTTAACTCGATGACTCAACCACTGTTTATTTCGAAATTTTTGGCATACTTAAAAGATACCGCGTATAACATACCCTGCTTCTTAATTGCACGTCCATGTCCAGCCAGCCGTTGAGTTACCCGCGCTCATAGAATGGGCCCACCACCGTTAGTTGCATGTTGTAAGTTTTCCCACTAACACGCGAATTATTCCTTTTTCCTGTACTGACGCTACGAACTACCATTGCGGCGAAAGGTATTGTAGCGCAAACCCGCTGGCTCGCGGCTCTTTCATGCAGGCAGGTGCATGCCGTGCAGAGAAGACGCTCTGTGGAACAACGGGGTGAGGTAGTGTCGCTGTACAAATTGAAAAATTTATTTCTCGGCTAAAACAAAAACTGTTCTGATTAAACTTTCTGAAATAAACTGTGATCATTTGTACTAGTGAATGGCTTGTATTTGATATTTTTACTACGACCACAACAATGCGCAATTCCAAGGTGAATATGGGCCAGAAAGGAGATTTTTTCAAGTTTGACAAACGTTTTCTCGCACACTTAACCTTTTTTCAGTATAAATATAGTTTTTACCAATTTTCCACAATGCTGAGATACAGGTACAAATGCTTCATTGCCTGAGAGAATGTGCTTGTGTTTGCTAAAAATGTTTGAAAATGCTCGACATCGTGTATTTTCTGAATGGCGTAATCATAGCAAAGAAAAGGAAAAATATTTTAAAAATGCGGCATACAGCAGCCCAGAGCCTCAACATGATGTTCACAAAAAAATGGTGGCCATTGTAAGAGAATTTACTTTTACATGAATTTTTTCACAGACGTAAGTTTGCTTGAAACCTGGAGATAAAAGGGCCGCTAGAAACAGAACAAAAATTTTTTTTGGACAAAAAACACTTTCAGGGAGCATTGTGGGCTATGCGAGGATGACCCACAATTTTTACTGAGCAAATTAGTGATGGTCGATTTTACGGCTGGGACGTTTGGCATGGAATGACCCATATATATACCTGAGAGGCGGTGCTTTGTATTCAATCTAAGAAAAAAAACAACTTTAGAGAAATTCATTTTTTACATGAAAGGTCCGCATTCAGTTTTGTTTTTAATTTCTCGCCAGTTTTCAAGTATAAGGACATTTCGAACTTGTTAAAGGGCCAGTGACAAATTTGAGTTCTTGAAACAATGTTTAGGTAGTACACGAATTATGCAGCACTTATAAATTCAGGCACCGATTGTACGCTCCCGATTATTAAAAACGCCAGGGATTAGCTTCCGTAGCGCTTCGCCTCGCAAATTGCCCAGTTTAAATGTACATGCTGAAAGAGCTTCTGCAAAGATTACGGTTGTAAACAAAGAATGGCATCGAATCAATGAAGAATGTAAATTATATGTGTGTTTATGTGCGGGAGGAAAAGGTCCATACAAGGACTGACAAGAGTGAAATTTGGGGATTCAAGGGGGGGGGGGGGGGGGGGGTGTCCAGAAAAACTAAGGGGGTCTACACACACCCCCTAGATGGGGTGTAGGCAAATCACTGGTTTGCACCCATCGCTACTACCTGAGTGTGCGGTAGTACCTACCCCCCAACGGGTCTTACGTTGTTTCACCACGGAGCAACCTGCGGCGCGGTGGAGTCATCACTTCAAGTTTCATCGCGCCACCGGCCTGGTGGTGTGAGGCGTGGTTTCGCGTCTGGGCGTTGCGATGTCAGCCTGGGCTTACCAAGCAAAGGGCCATTTTGGCGCGACCCGGGAGCCTGTGGCCACGGTCCTGGGGTGCTGCTGCCTTCTGGGATGCGAGGCGGCTGCGGTTCCCCTCCTGGACGACGGAGGAGGCCTGTTCATGGGTTGGCGGCCTGCTGAGCCCTTCGCAGAGCTGTAACCCTGGCTTAGCGGAGTCGGTGGGCACAGAGCCTACGGCTCACCCTTGGGCTTCCAGCTTCGGCTAACGCCCGTGACACGGGTTCGCCCTGGGCTCATCACGGCGTCTCCGGTTCCGGCGCGGAACAGCGGAGATCCGGGACCGGGGCGCTGTCAAGAGGAGCCTGGTCGTTGCGAGGAATGCGCCGCCGGTCCACCGAGAACATGCTCCTGGTGGCGACAGCGACCGATCTGAATGCCGCCGCACCTTCGCGGTTCTCGGCCCACCTGCTGCCGCACAGGGCAGCCCCAGACGTCGACCATTGGTTCAATACCCCCTAGGAGAGCCTTCATTGATGCACCCGTGCCCCGTGTATGTGGGGGAGAGAGATGTGGGGCCGCCTAGGCGGCCCTGCGCATCGGCTCTTCTGCGCCCCGCTCGGGCACTCTCCCACAACACCGTCTTCGCCTGTCGCCCACGGCCCTGTCTTAGCTCACCGGCCTCCGCAGATAGGCTATTGTTTTGGACTCGGGTATGGTACGGCAGAGAGCTTTGGTGTTGTGTGTGTGTGTGTGTGCCCGCATACCCGTACGGGCGACAATGAGGTGGACGATGTAAGCAAAGAGTTCGTTAACACACCCGCAGTGTGCCTCATTCTCTGGCAACCGTAGAGAGACGGACAACAAGTGAGAGAGTAGATTCAGCAACGTACAATCCTCTTCATGCCGCTTCGTCCCGGCGCGGCGGGCGTGCGCGCAGTTGGTCTCTGGGGAAGCGGATCCCGATATGCGAAATCTAGGCATTGAGGTGAGCGGTTCATCATGGGCACAAACGTTGTTGCACAAAAGCAACCAGCGAACTTTTTTTCTTCAAATTATACTACTGGATTAAAAAATTGTCAATAGTCAACTCTAACATTCACCCATGAAAACAGTTGGAACTGCGATTTATTTGAGTGTGAAAAGCGACTTTTCACTTGTCTTAGCACTTGTCTTAGCACTTAGAGTGCTTGTCTTAGCACTCACAGCCGCTTTTTTGGAATGGCATCACCAATACTCCACACGATGCGCAGAAACAGTTCGGAACCTTCTTCTCTTGGAAGAAACTTTCTTCGTAGCCAAACTACTAAGCACTTCTTCTAAATCTTCGTGGTCAGCAGCTCGCAGTATTTTCCGTTGAGGACCAAAGCGTGACGTTAGAAAAAACCTCCCGCAGCTTCTCCTTGTCCTGCAATATTGTCGTCAGGCTACTCTCGAATACGGCGTACTTCGTCGCAAGCGCCATTTTTGTGAAGCGACCATGCTCGAATTCGTTGATTACCTCCGTCTTCCTGGACAACGCAAGTGAATTGTGCGGTCGTTTTTGCGCTGGCATCATATGCTGGCTTCGCGACGAAATGTCGCATACGGCACCGCACAAAGCCAGAAACCGCCGCACAAGGTTAGAGACACCGCCCAAAGTCCGACAAAATCAGAAACCGCCGGAGACGGAAACCGGAAAATGTCCGGGACGAGAGGGGGGAACAGTGATGCGTACAGCAATTGCGCTGCACTTGCTCAAAAAGTTGCGGTTTCGGGTATGTTTTCGGTTCCGTTTACTAGGTGGTTGTAAAATTTGAGTTCCGATAAACGAATTTTTTTTTGCATTGCATTAATACAAAACCAACCAATTGTGAAGCGTTTGTACCGTTTAAACAGTAGTTCCGTTTAACCGATTTTCGTTTATCGAGCCTCCACTGTAATGATTTTCAGAATGTGCTTCGTAGAACTGCCGCTTTGCAGATTTTGGCCGAGGGTTGAAATGGGAACACAAAAGAATTTTCTGTAAAACGACGCACTTTACCAGGAGTGCTTGCTCGCACGAAACATGCTTTCGAGATGGGCTACATGCGTTTTCGGTGTGGTCGTCGGGAAATCGCACTTTGCGCAGCGAACTATTGCTACGACAGCAAATGAGACTGATGCAGATAGATGGCGAACACTAACGTGCCAGCAACAACACAGAGCAGCAGATGCAAACGAGTAAATTTACTAAAGCTTGAATGTAAGTGCCTAACCTCGCGTTATACACAATGCTTTAAAAATGTCGAGTACATCGTGTATTTTACACACTGGATGTAACGTTCGAACTAGATCGCGATGACTAAAACAGGCAATGTAGGTGCTTGCAGGTTACTGAACAACATATACTGTTATGGGTATAAAAGTGAGACATTTTTAGTGTTTCAGGGGCGGCGTTGTGCAAACCAATCGGCACTTCAACGTCACGAGCGACGTTGCCAATTCGGCCATGACTCCCCTATTCACTGAAGACTCGTGCCCGCATGCGACACAGACAGAGGTAGAGAAGAAGACACAGAAGCGCAATGTTTGACAAGCAACTGAGTATTGCTTCATTAATCAAAACAGCTGGCCAAGTTCGTGAAATAAGAAAATATAAAGCGGAAGAGACAGCCTCTTAAGGAGGGAAAATGTTCGGTCTGAGCCACGCGGATATGTTCCTCGTCTACGCCTTCAAATGCATCTCAGGAAGCGTGCATTTCAAAGCAGCAGTCTGACTGGAGCTCCTTGTTGATGCATATTGTAGCCTGATGACTGAAGCTTCAATTCTGAGCACAGTTGAACATGATCTCATTTTTCTTTGCTGCTTTGCAGACGTGAGAGAAGAAACGCTGCTTCTAGGACAAGTATACAAATTCAAATTATTTTGCACATCTATTGTACGAATGCAGAAATTCGATTAGCGCATAATTATGAGAATGTTCAGGTGTCTCAAAAAGAATTCGAAAGTTACCTAAAGGCGAAGTCATGCTGCGGAGCCTAGTCTTAACGGAGCCAAATATCTAATAATTGCTGGTATAAAAGGCGATACTTCCCACATTAGCTGGACATCAAGAATTTTATTGTTTTTTCAATGTTGTAAAACTTTGTTCTCTAACAGTTAAATGAAATGGCTCCCCCTAGATATTGCTGAAAGCGCGACCTAGAAGCTCCGCTCAACCACTTCTTATGTAACATGCCCAGTGTTTATTTTAGATGTAAATACAGATAATTATGTTCTGTTATTATTTATCTGATGCATACAGAGTAGACTAATGCGCCAGAAAACTCTCTTACCCTGGCTTCTTGTATGGTTACCTTCAATTCTGAGTTAGATTAAAAAAATGATGAAAGCTTACACTAACGCGTAAGACTTGAGATTACCGAAACTGTGCGCAACCTTCACCAGCATCACGACACTTTAAGTTCACGATTGCAGCCGATTTGCTTGTTTTTTACGGACCAACAACCTTTCCTTCATCATTATTGCTATAAGTGTGAGCTTTCTTCATTTTATTGGAAGTGATAATCATTGGACATCACTTTGGAGGGGCGTACACTATGGCGTGTTTTCGTCGTTCCTAGAAAGTGTTGCCACGATTACAGCGAACGCTGGACTATTAAATGCAGAGCATTTCTTTAACTCACATGTAGCGTCCGCCGTCCGTCCGCAACAACTCAACGCGCAGGTGCACCCTCTCCCCCACTCCTCTTCTCCCGCATCACGCTACCCTCCTCGCTCTCACAACAGGTCCGCACCCCTCCCCCTACACTATATAAAAAAAAAACCATAGTTATCGACGCCTGGTTTCGATCCCACGACCCTGTGGGCGAACGCGCAGGTACACGGTGCTCTTTCCCGCGGCGCCAAAAAAGCGACACGAATCAATGGTGGTACTGAACGCGCCTATATCCTTGACTCATCAAACTACGTCAAGAAGCTGCTGATACACGGCAGCATTTGCATCGATCTCGTCTTCACCAGTTGCTGCAACGCACGACCACTGCTTTACACTTTAGCGACCACGAAGCCGTCGTTCTCAGCGTCCAATACAACGACAACAGCAACAAATAAATAAATAACGACTTACAACAACCTACTCCTTGCCTTCACTTCTTGCGTTCTCAAAAAAAAAAGAAAAATTGGGCCCATCTCTCCACGAGGGGGGACTCGAGTCGCAAAATCACGAAAGTAATAATTAATATATGAAACAAATAATAATAATTAATAGTAATAAGCAATAATAGTTAACACATTCACTACCAGCCCACCACCACCCCCCAAACACTAACGTTAACGCAATACACCCACCCCCTACGCGACGCATTTACTCGAGTCCCCCCTCGTGGGGAGATGGGCCCAATTTTTTTTTTGTTTTGGCCAATCTTTACCAATCGCCCTAAGTGGGTATGCTAGGCTGGAGAAACTTGCACCAGGGACGCTAGGCGGTCGCTTGGACGCACGCACACACGAGAGCTAGGCATTTTCTTGGCTTTTTTAACTGCCGGGCGGTCGCCGCAATATTGGCCACTGTCCCTAACCGGGTATGCTTGGCTTGACAAACGTGCGCCGGGGACGCGGGGCGGTCACCGCGAGACACGCACACACAAGGAGCACGACATTTCCTTTCTTGGGTTTTTTTTAACTGACGGGGGGCCGCCGCAATCTTGGCCAATCTCCCTAAGTAGTTATGCGTGGCTTGACAAACATGCGCCAGAGACGCTGGGCGGTCGCCTCGACACACGCACATATGAGCGCTCGGCATTTTCTTGGCTTTTTAAGTGCCGGGCGGTCGCCACGGGACACGCGCTCACGTGCGCGCGCGCTCGTCATTTTTTGGTAGTTGAAACTGCGGACAGGAAAAAATATGATTTGACAATCAGCTTCGCTGTTTTAAAGGATCCTCACGCATACGGAGTAAAATGAAAGCTACGCCGAGAGGTTTCGGGCTCAAAGGGGCCGTGATCACAAGACACAACGTGGGGTAAATTGAAAGAACTGACTTTTGGCAACTCACTCAGTTTCATTCCAGCTGCGAAAGGCATGTTTTATCTGGAAAAAGCGAACGAAATGTTCAAATCTCTATACTTCGCGCTATGCGACGACAGCCGCTCCGCAATAAAAGTAACCCTTAAGTATAGCTTTCATTGTTAACTACCAGTTTGCATGCTAGCGATGCCACCAAACGGAACTAGGGGCCCACTGCAAACGCCCCGTCATGTTTTTTCTGGGCGGTGGCCTTCAGTGGTAATCACCCATCGTACAAACAACATCCTGTGACGTCCTGAAGGTTAATCGAGGTGGAGGGGGGGGGGGGAGGGGGTGGCTGAAGGGTCACGGCGACTGCTTTGTCTCTTTATATTCGTATTTAGAATACAGATTGGAACTTTGCGATAACATTGGTATCATTGTTATTGAAGCAGTATCTTTAATGAACCAAACTTGTATTTTGTCTTCATGGCGCCTTTAAGAATAACTCCAAGACCGTGCTGCACGAGTTGTTCTAATTCGTAGGAATAAGGGTTAAGTCATTGAAAACATACCCGTGGTGACAAAAGCAAGGTCAAAAGTGGAGACAGAAGCCAAACAAGGACACCATTGCAAATTTCTTTATCTGTTAAAAGTGAAAAGGCTAACGAGACAGTTTAATGGAAAAGCAGCAATAACAGCACCCCAAATACGAATCACAGATTTCAGAAAATTGCACACGCAAACGCAGGCAAGCAAAACTTAGCCGCAAACAACACTTCATAGGAGATACAAATGCACTCTATATCTTGCCCACGAGTATCATCTGCGTATATCCACGTTTTTTAATGTCCTCCACGCGTTGAAACAAATTCTATTAGAGATATTAGTGCAGCCTACTTGATATTGACGTTGAAGAAAAACAGAAGATTAGTACTTCACTTGCAATAAAGACAAAAGTTTCAATGTGGCGCTGACGTAGGGGCGACAGCGATAATTGTGATGAACAACACGCGAGCACCAGTCGCTTTCGAGCTGCTTATACCTTGATATTACGTTTATTAAAATATGCGTAAGTGCCTAAGACCTTCCCGCACAACCTTTATCCATGCCTCATAATGATCCTCAATTTGTGAGGCTCATACGCCGGCAGCTCGTTTGTCATAAAGACGCCAAAGGACGCTATAATGAGGGAAGTTTCGTTGGTGGTAACAAGAGGGCGGCAAAACCGCAAAACGCTACTGGGGGGCGTATTCGGCTTCTTGAATAGGAGATTAGTTGCTTGCGTATTTTCTAGAATATGGTCGTCATTTTGTGTCGACTTCCTCCTCGCTTTTACGACCCCGAAAGAGCTTTTCAATGTCGCGCAATGCATTCGTCTATGGTTATAAAGCTGCTTGCGTGCGGCAGAGCATCCCCAGAAGGAGTGAAGATAGGTCGTCGGCGGCACACCACGATGGCTTCGTTGCCAACTGGCACAGTGACCGACGATGGCGCGCTTTTTTCTTTCCGGAGAGACCCACGGACTGCTCACTGGACGTTCCCGGGAAATAGACAGGTGATCGCTCTGCTACTTTTTGGCTACCTCTACGTCGTCAAGATCGGTGGTCCTCGGTTTATGAAGAACCGCAAGCCGTACGACGGCATTAAGCCCCTCATCGCAGTCTACAACCTCGCCATGGTCATGTGCAGCGCGTGGTTCGTGTGGGCCGTTCTCTCCAGGACGTACCTCGGCGGTCGCTACGGCGTCCTCTGCCAGGGAATTGACTTCCAGGCTAAGGACGACAACACGATGGCAATTTTGAGCCTCATATGGTGGTACACAATGGTGCGAATCGGAGACTTCCTGGACACCTTCTTCTTCGTGCTGCGAAAGAAAACCTCTCACGTATCTTTTCTCCACGTCGTGCATCACGTCCTAGTTGTCTTCAACGGTTGGTTCGGGCTCACGTACGGACCAGATGGTCAAGCTGTCATGGTCATTGTTATTAACGGCTCTGTGCACGTCATCATGTACTTCTACTACTTCCTCTCTCTCATGGGCCCAGCCGTTCAGAAGCATCTCTGGTGGAAGCGCTACATTACGCAGTTGCAGTTGGCGCAGTTCGTGATGCTTTTCATCCATGCCTGCATGCCGCTGTTCATCAGCTGCGGGTATCCGCGGTCACACACGTATATCACTCTGTCCCAGGCAGTGTTCTTCTTTGCTCTGTTCACGCATTTCTACCTCAACAGCTACAAGCGGAGGCGCTCGCTGACTGGTGATAAGAGTGAAATTAAGAGCAAAATGCGCTAAAAGTACTTACCTTTCACCTTCGGATTTTGTTAAAAGATGCCTTGTTGCAGGGTTGTCAGTGGTCCTGTTATCAAGCGTTCTTTGGTGGTGTAATCTATTGTCTTCATTGGTTAATGTTTCTGCCTGTGGTAAAGTGATGCCACCTTTAGGACGCGTCATAGCAGTGTTTTTAAATCAAAGTCTAGTCATGAAGTGCTTACCTGTTCCTGGCTTGTTAGCGCATTTATTCAGGTGCGGAGACCACAATCTCTTGCAAGCAACAAATATGTCTCACTTCTCAACTGCTTAACGTATTTCCCGAGTAAATATCTGCACAAATGTAGCATTGCACTGAATCTATGTTTCATACATTAAGACTCCTCGTAATAAAAAAGTTCATTCAAGAAGTCCAGATTAGCAGTTTTTATGAAAAAAGTGTTATGCCTGTCTGTCGGTATTCAGATAATATCCCTATATCCTTGACCTTAACGGCGAAGCTGGGCCTAATTATAGGACTGCATGCTTAAATATTCTATATTTTTGTAAAGTGCGATACCGTGTATTTCGTAGTGTATGACCTGTCTGTGCGTGAATTCTCTGTCGTGTCATTTCCGCACTTTCATACAGCATCCACTTGAAATTATAAAGATACTTTCCTTTCTGTATGTTGTAGTTGGTACGCAAGCGCTAGACCTGACATCAAGGAGCCGCAATTTCCAGTTTTTATTCTCCGCTGCGTGTTGCATGTAGTGTTCTGCTTTTGTGTGCCGTCATTCCCGTTGATGGGTATATAATGTGACCGAAAACTCTGCGCACCGATCCTCAGTGCTGGTGCTAGGAACTGAGCGCGAGATCATTCTGTCTTCCGTTTTCTTGGTTAACATCTGTTAACTTCTGGAAATGACCGGCACTGCCGCTATGGCAACTCTTGGACAGAGGTGTCCTCCCACTGGCGAGCAGCCTCTGCACCTCCCTTTTCTCAACTTGCATCGGTAACTTGACACACCTTAACCGACACCAACACGCTGTATACTTTCGCCTCACCCATTTCCTTCTCCGAGGCCCGCGGGCTGTAGATGGGGTAAGCGCTTCCTCACGTAACCATTTTTATACACTTCTGGTTCACTTTTCCTCACCTAACGAAACGGGGGCACCAAAACAGATGCTTAAAGAAGCCGTCTACAAAGAGCTCCGAGGTATTAACGGTTATAAATCTTCATGAAAATTGCACACATGAAGTCACTCTTTGTGCTACAGAAAAGTGGGATCACTTTGCTGAACCATTTGTTTCTGCACTTGCAACTGCGCCAGCTCCAGTCCAGCCCCTGTCTACCAAAGCAGGCGGTTGTCAAAGTAGTTTACGTGCCGTGTCGGTCACATAAACGCAACGCGTTGTTGGTCGTATTATAACCTAACCTTAATATCCAAACTAACTGCACATTGTAAAATTGCCGCCAAACCTAAAAAAGTCCTATCATTCGCCACTCTTTGAATTATCATCTCGTAGTTTTTATGCAGTGGGTCTTGTGCGGTCATTGTTGGCCGTGGCAGATAGAGACTCTTTCGTGACTTCTATTAGAAATACAGGCATAGGAGGCCATATTAGAACAGTGACCACGTATGTCATCTATATCGTTGAACTGCGGTGGGAAAACATAAGTTGCTTGGTTAGCTTTCCAACTTGCCATTTTGAGCGTAGCACGCGGCCATAAGGCTTCGAGGTATACTTTTAATAGCACAGCTGTTTAAGCTTGAGCTTGGTTCGTTGGCGTAGCAAGGAAACTAGCAAAAAAAATTAACCCGGACGTGCTCATTTCGTTGAAAATCTCGTTTCAAAACTAGTGTTCTGGCGCTCATTCCAGGTACATAAATTCAAGTTTACCGCGTTCCACTGCTACACTACGAGGCCCTTCTCCTCGCGCGATCCATGCGCCATCTACTGGAATCTTTCATTACCGTTGAACATAGAATGCCGCCAGGATGTATTGTGGCGCCGGCGAGAGCAGTCGATGGCGTGATTTTTGTTTCTAAAGTGGATGTAGTATTGCATTTGCTATCGCCAAAATCAAGCGTCCATGTACTTTTTGCTAAATTAACACTGAACCTATCAATCATGAATTGATTTTGTTCCTCAGATCTACGTAATCTTTTGTTTTTGTTCGACAATGATGACAAAGATAAACACCGCCACCAGATATAGATGCTTAGGAATGGTTGTGGATACAGATGTTATTCACATAAAAATTCACCGGCAAAATTTTTCTCTTGGCAACGCTGAAAACTGCCATGACAGTGCCCGCCGTGTCTGCGCATGTGTCCGCATCTCGCAGAAAGAAAAGAAAACGGCCCCCTCGCCTGCGGCTTTACCACCCTATTCTTGGCTGTGGCGTCCACGGATTTGAATACGTGCAGTAACACTGCGCGGTGACGCTCCACTCGCCCTTGAGAACTCCGCATCACCGCAGAAGAATGAAGCTGCGGTCGCGAAAAAATGCGCACATTACGCACGATATACCTACGCTGCAGCGCAGTTGCCTGCGAACACGGATATCGGCACATTTGCGCTAGCACCTTGCCCACGGCAGATTCGTCCAGTACAGTAATCAAATATTGCTTCCGCGCAAATTGTGAGGCTCAAGAGCACGGTGATTGAGATACGGCCGTAGCGTAGCACGGAGTGCGCTGTTAGCTGTGAGACTTGCGACATTTACTGCCAAGTGGTCGAAGGTGAAGCGCTCGCCGAGAGGATCAGTAATCTGCGGCCGCTACCTCTGCCTATACCTAAACACGGCAACTGAGAATCAGCTGATTTTTACCGACGACGTCACTCGTGTCTTGCCACAGGTAGGCTGCAGGATGCTGCGCGAAACAGTAGGCAATGTCGAGGTAAACGTTTTGAGCACAGTGGGACGGCCTCATGCGTGCGCCGCCATGACGGAGCCCGCGCGTATTGTTGCTATCCCGGCACACATGGTTGGCGGCATGCGCACCACGCCAGTAAATACAACCTAAATAAACGTCTTTTCGAACGTCTGTTTATAACTTTGGCCGGGCGGCTGAATCGAGGACGGACGGACGGACGGACAGAGAGACAGACACACAGACCAAAATTTTTGCGGCCTCTCTTAACTTAAGCAATTTCTATGCCCCATCTTCTCAAGTTTGGGGAAGTGGCAGGTGTCAACGCGAGTGCAGTGCAATGCCCGTGGCTCTCCCTGAGAGCTCCTCCGCTGTGCTCAACGAGGCCCCGGCCCCAGAGAAGTATGCCTTCTCTTGTTTCCACCGACCACCCGACCCGATCAGGTCTATCGTCAAGAGCCGGTGGGTATTTAAGAGTAACACAAACTATAGCCCTTCTACAAACAGCTTCTGCTTGTGCTTGACGATTGCTCAAGTGGACAGGGAACGTTCCACAAATCTTTAAATTATGTTAGGTTATTTTGTACCGGAGTTATTCATTATATACTTTTCGTTTTGTAGGCGTTACGTTCTAGCGCGAGGTGTTAGAAAACGAGTGTCCTGGTTTTTATTACCGCGACTACATGAGACGACGACGACGACGGGAGACGCCGACAGCCCAAGCCCCTAAGGGGCTTCGCCCCTAAAATACCGAGCGCACGTGAGCATGTACCTGGTGAGGAACTCCCGCGGCCACGTGACGAGCTCCCGCCTTCGTTGTCGCCGTCGTGTAGCGACCGGCGCGCCGAGGGTCGCCCGCGCCGAAGACGACGATGACGACGACGACGAATCTGTCTAGCCATCCCTTCACAATCGACACGTGGAGTCGGCAAGTGGACCAGTTGACGAAGAAGTGGAGGCTTACGGAAGCGAGGACGCGCTACAAAAGTATTTTCCCTACGCGGCTGTGTCGCGGAAGATGGCGACGAAAGGCATAACGATGATTGCTACTGAATAAGCACTGTACATACTTTGATGGTCTTTGGTTTACAGTGACGTCCAAAGCTGCATTGCACTGCTGTGGTCCGGCTGTTCCCTCTATCGTGGGATCCGTTGTCAGTGTGGGGAGAACCTAGGCCGACCACCAGCTCTGCTTTTTCTCGTACCTGGCGCCAGTAGTGCACGCTGCGGCAATTTTTCAACTAAATTTACAAACAAAACGTATGTTGTAAATACGAAATTTTAAAACGTTTGGGGCTAATGCTTTCGTTTGACATTTCTAATTTTATGTTAATCGTCCCTCATTGATCCTCATTTCTTTATTGAGGCCCATATGACTACTACTTATATGTGCCGCCTATAAAGCTAGAAAATTATCTTCTAACAACCGTCGGCCGAGTTAGCCAAACAGTAAAAGCAATTATTACCTTTGAACGGAAAGAGAGCATGTTTAAAAGCTATGGCTCGTTTTGGTTTAACAGAAACCATGCGTTGTTTTCTTACGAATAAAAAGAGCGCTATCTCTCTCCTGTTATTTCGCGCAGTCTGAAAATGTACTTCGAAAGCAAAATAAAATGAATTTCAAATTGGTGCATAACGCGACCGTGCTTTATCAGAACTACAAGGAACGCCTAATTGGTTATTGTAGGGTTTAAAGCGCCGACGCAACGCACGTGAGGCGGCGCGCCGTAGTGGAGGGCTCCAGAATGATTTTAACTACCCGGGGATCTTTAACGTGCGCCGAAATCTCGTACACACTGCATTTTTGCTTTTCGCCTCCATCAGAAAAGCGGTACCACTGCCTCCTCAAGGAACACCTTAGTGGATGACTACGGAACCGTTTAGAATAATTGGAAATTTTAGAGTTAGGATTCGTGATACCTCCTAAAAGCAGACGCCAGTGCCCCGACCAGGGAAACTGAGGCTTGAAGTGCTGGTACCTAAAAATAATGCGAACAACTAGCGCTTCCTTGCTTGCTCGCTGATACCATTTCAGAAAATATATTGCTCCTGGTAATTGTAACAACTTTACAAAACTATTTTACGACGAGGTTAGAAACCTGCCCCACAAAAATTCCAACAAGGTTGTGGTACCTTTACTGCAGTTAGCAGAGGAATCAAGTTTCTGATTAAGTGAGAGTCGCGCAAAGGTTTGCAATGCACTTCGGCTCTAGAGAAACAGGATGGATTGAAATTGATACTGAAGCGAGGCTTGCTACTTCTTATTGTAAAGCTGCCCGTGAGCGGTCATTTGCACTATAAAGTTAGTGTTTTTTTATAAAACAAATGTCTAGTGTAACAAAATTGCAGCGCACGCGTGTTTTATACTTGTATCTGCTTTTCCTTACTGCTGCATTGTGGAAAAAAAAACTTGAGCAAGCTCTGCTTGGGATATTTCCTTTTCCGAAACAGGTGGTGCCACCTCTCTTTACATAGTTGCTTTTTTCTGCTGAATCAGAGTGGCGCGAAGCAGCCTCCGTTTTTAATATGGAGAACATAGCCCACCGGGTGAATAAATCTCCAAAAGTGTACAAAACGTCCTTGGTGACATTGTAAAATTCCAATGATTACACAGATAGTATAGAAAGCACTTTCAAAATCTATCTAGTTATGAATGAACAGGCTTAGAAAATAACAGCAACAGCTTCGTAAGTGCAATAAATAGTGCGGGTGGCTTTCAACAAAAATAAAGGTTTCATAAAACTCCAATAAGCGGTGAAGCAATTCTCCGCAATGCGATCAATCATAGTTTCTGTTTTGATTTTTCTGATCCCCGGGACTGGCCGGCCACGTTGTTTCTTTGGCAAGCACTGTCATGTCTTCGCGAGGCACTTTCATGCCGTTATCTTCACAGGCACTTTCACGCTGAACTGGAACAGCGCGAAAACGACCAAAGAAACAGAATAATTCACAAGACGGGCGCGGACTAGCGAGTAGAATTTTATTGGAAAAGAGCATAAGTATATAGCCGACACGCTCATTCTGTTATGGTGAAAAGAAACAAAATTTGAAACATCAGATAAAACCGGGATGGAAGGCATGTGAACCGCTCTCATAGGTAGGGGGCATTCAAAAACGCGTTCTCCTCCCATACAGCGCCAGGGAAGGTTTGCTTGCACAGCACATTTGCCCAGATTCTTGTTGATATGATAAGCTTCAACAACTTCTCGTGTCAGCTTGCCCTTATTGCTGAACAAAATGTCGCATTCACGAAAACACGGCATGCAGCCACATGGCGTGACTCGTCGCACATCTAACTGATTAAGCGCGGAATTTTAACTTCCGGCATTACACTAGCAATCAAAACATCGGGCTCGGACACAGTGAGGGCCAGCCTAGATCGACAATGCACAAGGCTAAAAAAAGGGTAGTTACCCGACACATCTTGATCGATTGATTGATTTTGGGGTTTAACGCGCCGGCGCAACGCAGGCGATGGGGAGCGCCGTATCACTCTAAAATTGGTCACGCGTAGTAAGCGTGAAACAGGCTGCTTGGTGTCGCAAACTTCTTTTTAAGCATCACGTGACTCAAAATACGCGTTGTTCTCTACCTTCTGAGCGTGATGCTGTTCGACAAAACCCACATTCGCTTTCTTTTACTCGTTATGCAGTATTGTATGCGTTTGAACCGGAAAAATCACACTTAAAAAAAAATACCCGCGTCGGTGATCGCGCCTCTCTTCATCACGCATATACCAGTGTTGCGGAGTTACCAGTCCGGAATCGGAATGAATCCGGAATCATTCCACATTTTCGTGACCCCGGAATGGAATGTGAATGGAATGGCGATACTTGAAGGAATGGAATGGGAATGGAATTAAGTGCATTTTGCCCGGAATGGAATGGGAATGGAATTACATGTATTTTCCCAAAATAAAGCACATGTGCTTTTTCCTTCTACGCGCGGTTTTTGTCAAAATATGCATAAACACGCAAAAAAACCCAGCAGCCCAAGTACAAACATCAGCAAGCCGGAGCCTTGAATTTAACAACAACACAGTACTGCTAAAGTCGATTGGGTGGTTTCAAGCACGGTATATGTATAAGCAGCGACCCTACTACAATTCTGCCCTTATATACAGCGGTGCTACGACATTCGTCGCGACTCTCCGCGTAATAACCACGGCTGTAAGCCGTTGGTATGCGTGGTGGGGAATTACCGCGGAGGCATCCCCCCTCCCCCCTTCCCTCCCACTAACTGGGCCTTGTGATTTTTTACCTTGGCGGCGCATCCGCCCCGGCTGCGAGCTGTCTCGCCCCCCCCCCCCCCCCCCCCCCACATTCAACTTTTGTTTTTTGCTTCTGGAACCTTCGGCGACTGGCATCCAACCTTCCCGTCAGCGGCGCGGTGCTTTTGTTCACTGCAAACTTCCAGATATTAGCTTACGCCCCATCTCACCTCGCGCTCCCCAGTTCTCCCCCAGGAACGTTTGCAATACTGTCCCTCCTGTCTAGACACTTGGACGCCTTTGCCCGAAGAAGCGTCGACGAAGGCCTAAAATATTGGTTCGGGGATCCACCCGAAACAGGAGAGCCCATGAAATAGGAACTGCGGCCACGGCTGCGCCTCCCAGCTCCGACGCGGCAATTAGCGGCCGAATAAAGGCCGCGTTCGCTCTTTTCTAGGGAGCGTCTGCAAAATCAGCGAACAGCTCGTGGCACAAGTGAACCTCTCACCAGATAGAAGAAGCTCTTAATCGACATGATTTAGGGGAAATCCTCAAGGTGGAGTAAGTTTTTATGAAGGACAGTTTGACATCCACCTGAATGCAGCCATATGGCTACAGAGGAAAGCTACAAAAAAGAAGCTCTCCGTCACCTGAACAGTCGCTACTGCAACCGACAAAAATATAATAAATCATTCTCGAGACAGCAAGTAGAGCTTTGATGACGACTTCTGCTTCCCCATGCGACATGTAAGACTTAAGTAACCGCACACCTGGCGCCTGAAAGTAGGGGAGGGGGCCTCTTGTTGGCACTGCCGCCGCGCTGGTGCCTGTGGGCGACAAAAGAAGACCAATGATTGATTTAGGAGCAGGCTCATACTGTAAAAGGTGGGTGATGCTTCCCCCTTCACTTTCTGTGCTACCCCCCCTCCCTCTTCCTCCTAGCTTTTTATGGGAAATAAACACCGATTTCATAGCGCACTGCCGCAAACTTGCTCCTGCGCCCAGCGGCTCACGTACGCACAATACGTCCGCCAACATGGCACTTTGGAAACAGTTTTTTTATATTACCCGTGAAGGAGAAAAACAAGCTGCACGCTGCAAGCTTTGTTCCGAAACGGTTCCTACCTATTGGAAAGCGAACGCTAGCCGCTTTCCCTTGCTGCCCTGACTCTCAAGGGCAGTTTTCAGTGTAAATGCGACGTCAGCTGACGTGGAACGCGTGTTTTCCACGGCATCCCTGATAATGACAGCAAAGCGAAACCGGCTCTCAAACACATCTTTCGAGCAGCTCATGTTTGTCAAACGCCACGTATAGGCAGAAGGCAACTGTTTTATTTTGCTGTTTTTTTTTTGTTTTTAGAAGTGATCGTTGAAGCAGCCGTCATTTACACTTCGTGGTTTGAGAACTGTACGGCGAAGCACCCATTAACCTCACACCATTTTGTTACGTAATTTGATGAATGAAACCAAAATAAAGCTTTTTTTCGACCTTTCACTGCAGCTTGAGACCTTTATTGAAGCATATAAAATTCACAACGACATCTAATTGTGATGATGAGCACGACGTCATGGGTTCGATTCCCGGCCGCGGTTGCCGCTTTTATGATTGAGCAGAAAAGCAAAAACGCCTGTGTGTACGAGATTTCGGCGCACGTTGAAGATCCCCAGGTGGTCAAAATTAATCCGGAGCGCTCCGCTACAGCTCGCCTCATCGCCTGCGTTGCGTCGGCGCGTTAAACCCTACAATCAATCAACGAGGGCACCTAAGCACATTTTCTGGTGTAGGTATTTCCGAAACACTAGACTGGCCGACTGCCGAACGTGTCCTTCTGTTATTATCGTTATCACTTTTCTTTACTTTTTTTCGGTTGATCGCCCAGACCAGAGGACAGTTTTGGGAACCTACATTGCTAGCTACTCCACTGCATGCAACTCCTCAAATTAGTTATACAGGCCTCAGTTATACAATGAGTTATACAGGCCTTGGACTCAGTTTTTGCTGAGCCCAAGGTCGCAACGCATTCTCTAAGTCCTTCTTTATTTAGCTAGATTCAAAGGTAGCGTGGTGTAAAAGTGTGAACGATCTCCCAATTTGTAAAAGAGAAAAAAAAAACAAGACGCAAAGTAGTATACGAACAAGTGCACTATCCCAGTATACACTAACGAGAGAAATAAATTATCCCGGCGCTTTGGTTCTCAACGAGACACCCATATAAAGGTCACGCATACTCGAAGCTCAGCCTGAACTTTCGATCATGTGCAGTGGATGATACCTGACGCACGTAACTAAGCGTTTCGACGAGTGCAACATTGCAAGCCTGCATACACGCACACACAGAAAGTTCTCAACCTATCCATGCTTTCAACGCGCGCTTGACATCCGTGAGAGCTGACGACCTCTGCGGCCCGTGATCCGTATTTGGTGCAAAGGCAGGACAAGGTGCTGGAGCGGTAACTCTTCCAACTGATACCACCAGATCCAGAGGTTCTGTTCCCCGTTAACAAAATTATAGTTCTAACCATACTCACGACCGCTCCATACTCGTGTAAACTACTACGCGTGTAATACGCGTTTAAGGAATATGTCTTCTTCAACCATGCTTTTGTCAGTACAAAAAGAGCATGTCGTCACTTTAGCATTAAAACATTCAGGCTTAAACAATATGAAAACATCACAACTCGTAAAGACATGCTGACCATAGAAATACTATAATAACTAACGAGAGAACTGCCCCTGTGGGAATTAGTAGGGTGATCGCACTGCACGAGATCAGCCACAAAGCCCCTATCCCTTGACCTTGGGGACGTGTTTTGCGTGTTTTAGCAGTTCTTAATGAGTGTAATAACATCAGCTTAATGGTGTGTTCATTGGCTACTTGATAAAACGGGGAGGAATTAGAGGAATGGAATTTAACTGGCTGGCCATAAAACGGGGAGGAATTAGAGGAATGGAATTGAACTGGCCGGCCATTCCCGGAATTGGAATGAGCGATCTTTTGCCATTCCGAGGAATTGAAAGGAATGGAATTTAGGCGAATTGTCATTCCCCGGAATGGAATTGGAATGGAATGGGGACGCCCATTCCGCAACACTGGCATATACATAACAGGATACATATCCCCAATGATACCTTGCGACAGGTTGCTGCATGCGGGTGTGACTCACGCTTACTCTGTTTCTTCTTTCTTTTTTTCTTTTTTAACGCGAACGCGTTGCTCGGTGGAGAAAGGTGGCGCTCGCTTCAGTGATTTTGGCGGGAAAGCGCAGTTAGAGCCGTTGGAGGCATCGGCCGAAGCAGGTGCCTTGTGCGTCGTGTCTGCCTGCCATTCAAGTGTGTGCTGCGCGGAGTGCTCGCTTTCTTGTGGTAAAGAGTGGCGAAGAAGGAACAACGTGATAAATAACTTGACATCGACTGGCCCGTGTGGTGTGCCGTGCGGTAGGTGCGAGAACACCGAGTGTAGACTCCGGGAAATTCTCGGGCGGCACGGCGAACTCCACTTTTCTTTCCGGGTGGTGTTGTTACAGTGGGCAGTCAGCTGTCATCCGCGGTCACTTGGAACATCCAGGTAAACAAATTATTTATTGTCATCTTTGCTCATTATGTATCTTAGAACTATTTTCGGAATAACGACGTTATTAGTTTATTGTGTAGGCCTAGCTATTGGACCTCGGAACGTCGCAGTTCTCTTTGAAGCTCCCGTTTGACACTGGTTATGCGGTCGGCCGGGAAATATTGCCATAAAGAAGGAAGGAATGCGTTTCTTAATATCGTGGCTGTGAGTCGTTTCTCTTTTTCGCCGTCCGCTTTCCGCCGGTCTCGGCGCCTCGCGCTAAGCATCTTTGACTCACTGGAGGTAAATTTCGCGGCCGCGCTCGCGGTGCTCGTCGGTGGCCGTTCTCGGGCGAGGAGGCGCAACACCTCCGCTGAAAGAGCTGCCTGCTCTCTCCGTTCCCCTCAGAGCGTCCAGAAAACGGCGAAAAATATTGTATACCACAATTCACACAGTCGACGTGCACATTACGAAGCGTTGAAAATCGTGTCCCATTCTACAGAGATGTGCGCATTTATGCTGCACATCGCGGTAGCAGTTTGTGTGTTGTATGACAGTTTGAACGCATCAGTCTACAGGGTGTTCCAGCTAACATGCACCAAGACATTTTAAAAAAGCAGCGGCGTAACGCGAAGAAAACCTAGTGCATAATGTTTCCAGTACAGTGTAGTAGCAGCCAGTAATTTCTTTGTTAAAGATATTAATTAGCTAATATTTAACACTTGAGAAGTACTGTCCCAATCATTAAAGTGTCAATGAGGCACTTGTAGGCACCCACGAGAGACATCTGACTGCGAAATTTTAACCGACGTGCTTATTGCATGCTAATTTATTTTGACTGATAAGGAAAGCCCGCGAAATATTAAAAATGACGCTTGACTGCGCTTTAGAACGCATCATAAAACAGTGCCCTCGACCAGGCTCCCTCTGTGTTAGCCGGAATGCAATAAACAAGAGAACGAATAACAAATCGCGACCGAGTTTGTGCCTTCTGCCACATGCGCCCCGCGAAACTTGCTGTTGCTGCTCCTTCCATGTATGCCATCATCAAGGTGATGCGCTGCCTCTTTGGGCGTGTGACAGGCAAAGCAGGTATTGCAGTCAGCTTATTTGAAAGCGCTGGTTTACGACGCGGGCCGGCCGCAACCCCACTGTGCCGGAAACATTATGCACTAAGTTTTCTTCGAGTTACGACGTCGCTGTTTTTAGAAATCTTGGTGCATTATAGCTGGAACCTCGTGTATAACAATTATATTGAAGCAGCGTTTTATATTTTCCAGGTTTCACCCGTGGACATCGTTTTCGGTGCTCTGTGTGATGCGACCACAAGCACCTGGTACGCTGCATAACCCAGAGAAATCGTGAAGTTGCTACTGGACACGTCACTGGAAAAAGCTTTGGTGCTGTGTTTGTGTGTGTGTTACATAGAGGACGTTACGTATCCGCCTGCTTTTGGGCAGTTGCAAGGATTCCTTCACGTAGCAATTACACATGATGGCATCGACGAAATTCCGTGGGCGCTCAAAATAGTGCGTGATTTGCTGATGCAATTACACTTCGTCTGAGTTAAGGTCGTAGCAACGTTCATGCGCTGCTTTAAAGCAGCATGAAGAGTTCATCTGAAGCCTATTTTATAGTTCCTGTCTTTATTTCTCGGATTTCTCTGTATGGAAGCATTCTTAAAAGTTATTGTGAATAAAGAAGTTTCAGAAAAATTTAAAATTTGTTTAAATTTCTTGTTTGTGTTGTCCCTCTGCTTTGATTCAAAATCTCGACCTTCGCAGCAATCCTCACAGACTTTTTCGCTTAATTTTCTTCATCTACGTAGAGATAATGACGCTGAAAGAATCACATCACAAGCTTAACTGTATGGGATTAGCTTGTTACACTTCTTCAAGATGCTTTATAAACGTTTGTCTTCCACTGCCTTCAACGGCGCTTAGCTTTATCAAGGTTATTCAGAGGCAATCCTTAACCCCCTTATTGTGCTAACACTGCTAAGTTTGAGTCGTGTATAACAAAGAATGAACGCCGCAATCGCAATGCGAGTCGTCTCCATCCGTGACTGGCGACCTTCTTATCGCTTAGTGAAGGTGAAAACAGGATTTGTACTTACCCGAGGCGGCATTTTCCAGCTGTGTATAATACGCCTCTCTGACCATCAGAAATCTTTTAAAAAGAAAGCTAAAAGAACATAACGTTTGCTCGGCCATATTTATAGGTTTGGTGGGGGGTCCAAGCTACACAGACCATAAATACGGCACAGCCACTATTATCTCCTTTCAGCTTTTATTGAAACGATTACTGGCGGCCAGAGAAGCGTATTATGCAGAGATGGAGAATGCCGCGTCGGGTAAGTACAAATCCTCTTTTCCCCTTCACTAAGCGATAAGAAGGTCGCCAGTCACGGGTTGGAAGCGTGAGCGCTAAGCGTGGTACTTCACCACGCCTAAAACAATTGTGGAAAAAATACATTTTAGTCACGCTTCGTAAGCGTTACACATCCCGCAAGTCACGCTTAAGAAGCGTGATTTTCAGCGTGAAAGCACATCACGCTTGGAACAAGCGTGCAAAAAATCGCCGACACTCACGCTTGCTAAGCGTTAAAAAATTTAGAGTGTAGTGGAGGGCTCCGGATTAATTTTGAACACCTGGGGATCTTTAACGTGTGGTGAAATCTCGTACACATCTTCATATCCCGGCTGCAGACAAAGTGCTGAATAAGGTGAAGAACACGAAGAGCCCGGAGAAGGGTAAGAAAAGAGCTGCGAAGTGGCTAGTGGTCGTGAACTATAATCGTAGGGTATTGTACCGGCTAAAAAAGGTGGAACTAAATATAATATTCCAGTAGTGTTTTCTGCTGCCTTCCAAACTAAAGTTATTGTGCAAGACTGCAAATCAGAAGAAGAAAAAAAGATTTCACATGTCGCACACGGCACAGCCGCAAGTTTGTCAACTGTGCTGAGGGCATTGTATTCAAGATCCCTCTCACTTGTAGTAGTTCTTGCGTGGATCATTCAATCCACTCTCTCAACGACAGATTAAGAAATTACCACAACGCTTGTGCGCAACGGTATGTAAATAGAAATTTTGCCTCGCAATTCCGGAGTTGTGTTAAGAGTGGTTCACCAGATTTCGAGAGGACAACTATCTTGTTAAGCTCCAAAGACAAGATTATTCGTGAAGTCTTTCTAGCTTTCGCACCGTTGTCAGCAGTAGAAGATGATTGCATTAGCGCCCCCTCAATCCGGCTTTCGACGTGTGAAGTAGGTTTCATGCATGAGGAATAGCTACCATGTACCGTCTTGCGGTTATCAATAAGTTGTATTTGTAGTGTGGATTTTTAGGTGGTTTTTAGGTTTTATATCTTCTTCTCATGCTAATAAACACTTGTTCGCTTGATCATCACCTCGTTGTTGCAGCGACATGCTCGGAAGTGCCCTGATAGGTGGGAGGAAGTGGCGTTTGTAAATTTATTCGTGTTGCCCTAGGCGCGTGTTCCCATTCTACCCGATTGTCCAATGTACACTTCTGCTCAATCGAGGGGCAAGCGGTATACAAAGCCCGTACGTCCTTTTTGCTCTGTTTCACTTCAACATGACTACCTACCAACTCTCCCAACTGTCCATTTTATGGCACTCTGATGTTTTCCCAGTTTTTATTCTCCCATACGTTCACCAGGTTTATCTGGCACAGATATTGAACACGGTAACCTAGCGACAGAGATCAGGTCTCCGCAATCTGAATCCCGACAGCCAAACTACGACTACAGTGTAGCGGGCGCCCATTGTCCTTGTAAAAAAATAGAACATGTTATGGTGCTATTTGGCTGATTGAGATGTAGGGCTGTCCTGTATCCAAACTTTCGTCCGCAAGTTCCAGAATGGAAGTGGTGAAAAAGAAGTTTTGGCCCACAGAATGGCGCACGTCCGTAACGGTGACGTGAAAGGTGTTTGCGGTAATAATAGCTCACATTCGAAACAGTGTCGTTGCGTGTCGAGAGTCGAGACCCGCCGCGGTGGCTAAGAGGCAAAGGCGTTGTCCTGCTGAGGCCATGCAAGCACGCGGGTGCTGTTCCGGCAGCGTTGGCTGTTCTACTGATGAAAATGAAACGCGAAAGCTCTCGTATTTTAATATTTCAGCGCACGTTAAAGGTACCCAGGTGGCCCAAATTAATCTGAAGCCCTCCACTGCGGCGCGCCTCATCGCCCATGTGTAGCGTCGGCGCCTTAAACCCCACTATCAATTAATCCTTACGCGGTGATCTGGGTGCTAGCATCTAAAGACCGTTTATTTTTGTGACACCGACTGCTTCAATCCAGGCGCATGCAACTTCCTGCCTACTGCTGCTCCGGTGACGTCGTTCGCACAACTAAACTTGTTCTGAATTCTTATTTTGTTCCAGTGATTGAAAGGTACGCGACTGCGGTGATATAAAACGCCATTTTACAGCGAAGCTGTAAATGGCTAGGATTCAGCAGAGCATCTCCGGTCACACAGCGATGTAGACAAGAATCGCTAAAGAGCGTACCGCCACCTTGTGGGGCCCACTGAAACCCCCGTAATCGCAAAACCTCGCTGAGTAATACGGTGTTCCAAGGGGGGGGGGGGGGGAGAGAGGGATAGGGTGAAAGAGTAAGGGCGCGTGCACGGGCGTTCGCGTCTGCTGTCAATGCATAATCTTTATCGGTCACCTTTACGGCGCACTAGAGCATGCGCCGTGATTACCATACCCGCGCTATAATAAAACCAAAGTTGTGTCTACAGTGTCCGGTAGTGCAGGCCAGTGCGGTCAACGTACACAAGTGCCAGGGTGCTACCTATGCCTCCGTTGTATACGAATATGACCGGAAGCACCTTAAGAAACTTGTGTACGTTGTTTTGAGCAGATGCACGGATATCAATCGCTTGTACCTGACCAACGCAAAGGGTAAATTTACGTTCTATCACGGAAAGAACAACGTTCATCGTGATCTGCTGGACGAGTTCAGGCGACTTGAATCGCACCATTTAGACACCATCACCAAGGCGTGCGATGACCAACTGGTCCAGCCGCATACATTTGCACTTTCCGCCCTTAATATACGTCCTCTGCGCAAGCATTTCGTCGACGTTACGCACGACCCCGCGATAGGCAAGATTCAACTGCTCTGCTTTTCAGAGACGTGGACGGATGCCCCTTCTTGAAGAAGATGGATTCAGCGCACTCGCCTGCAACAAGAATGTCGACTCTCGGGCCGGAGGCGTCGCCATCTACGTAAAGAACGAGTACGTCGGTGGCGTGGAAGTTTACCCGTTACCTGCCACACGGGGAGCACTCGTGTCCATGTGTGTCGATGCCTGTGCCCTGAGGTTGAACAACGGCACGGTAATCACGACTGTATACATCTCTCCCTCTACGGTGAAGAAAGAGATCGAAAGGTATATGGTGATGTCTTCGGGGAGATTAAGCCTACCGACAATACCTCCATCGTCATCGTGGAGATTTCAATGTCGATGTCAGCCAGACCCGAGGGGGCGTGGATAGTTACCTTCATGTTGGAGTGCTTTGGGCTCCAATGTTTCCACCGATACCACTGTACCCACCATTCGTCCCCAGTCGTGCATTGACCTAACCTTCGGGTAGAACGTTGACGCAGTGATAAGTGCAACCATCTTGCCGTCTACCACAGTGATCATAAGGCAATTATAACAATGGTCACGAAATAAATTATGACAACGGTACCTTTGAGATGGTGTCTTTTTATTCGGACAATAATCAACTTATAATATTATCCAAGTTTCGCCCCGAGTGACATCCGATTTGCGCCCCGACGGTGATTCGATTTGAGCCGTGAGTTGCACCTTGATTATTCCCTAACTGAAACTGCAGCTCACAGCTCAAAGCGAATTTCGCTTGATTTTCGCGGGATGGCGGTGTGTGCACGCATAGACGTGGACGGACATGGGAGGTCCTAAGGTACTCCCCACCGTTACAGGCCAGGGAGTAAGACGTTTGACTCTCGGGTTCTAACTCGCGGTCGTAGCCCAATGGGTAAGACGTCTGACACGTCTGCCTACCACATACAGGCACGAATCCTGCCGGTGCCTGTGGGATTTTGTGCGATAGTAAATGTTATGCGCACGGACGCGGGCGGACATTGAGCTCTCCTAAGATGCTCCGCACCTAAAAATATTCAGCACCTTTCGTTCTATAGCAAAAAAGACAGAAAATGAAAAAGGACCCCTTTGTGCCGCACTTTCTCATATAGCGCTTTAAAAGGAAAGCGAAAAGCTGTAAGAAACCACTCGGCTCACGATCGATTCCCATTGGCTTACGACGCATAGAACGAGTCCAGTGGAAACTCATTATAACAAACACTGCTATAGTGAATTATCGGCTATAGCGAACTAATTACAGTCTTTAGTTGGTCACGCTTTATTTCAATGACAGGTAATATTTTCTAACAAAACTGAAACCGTGAGTGTCGTGCGATACCGGATATAACGAAGAAATATTTAACCACGAGGCTGAGAAGCTAATTGAAAAAAACCCCGTAGACCAGAACTGAAGAAGTATAAAGGCCCTTTTGTTCGTGGACACCCTGGAAACTTTATCCTCCTCAGTGCTGTGAGTATCCACGAGCCGAAGCTCACATTGCGTCTTCCCGCAAGAATGACGACGCTTCCACGCACATAACGGCCCTGTTGAGGTGCTCATAGAAATTCAAGCCTTCCCTGTGAACCTATGCACATACTTAGACGAGCTTCACGCCAAAAGAAGGCTCCTCGACATAAAGCGAAATTTGACGAAGTTTCCGAATGTTATATGAAAGAAAATGCTCGAGGAAAAAATGCTGGTCGAGCAGGCGCATATTGTAGAAGTGTAGTTCACTTGTACACGTCGACGTTTGCAGAGCTGGGAAACGATTCCAGATTTAATCGTAAATTCTCGTTGCTGCCGGTATTATAGATAAGGATCGGTACAATCAACTTTGATTGTCATGACCCATACTTTTCATTCGAGCAGTCGCAGGCCCCGTAGCAAGCGAAGCGGAGCTGGCGAGTTTGAGGATTAAAGTTAGCTTCACCTGATGTAGCGCGCCTTCCCTACACGGCAATGTTTCGGCACGCGGGCTCCCATTGTCGCCGGCTGTGATGGGCAGGTCGCTATCTATAAAGCCGGCCGTGGTCTTGTACTGCGCTCTCCTTGTGTACGCGTATTCAAGGCTGGGTTATGTCACTCGTCGTTCGTCAAAGTATGCACCAACAGGCCCAGCACCAAGCTCCTCTACGTTCTCCCCATTACGAAATGTTTGAATTGGGGCTTCATGCACCGAAACTTCACCTATGCTTCGCAGCGTACCGTACTGAAGGGTAGACAAATAATTTTCATTACCCGGTTTTTTTTTTCCCTTGGAGCCTAAATGTAGACACGGCCGCTTGCATATTTTGCCTTTTTCGTAAATATGATGGCAGATGCCGCGAACCGAATAGGTGAACTCCTGTTCCTCTAGCATGCGGCCGGGTATGCGGCATGTGTAATTACATGAGAATGGGTCTTCAGCAACAACGACGTGTTATTGGGCGTTTCTGTAAGCGATTTTTCGCGAGATAGCGAAAACATGCTCAATGTGTTTTCAGCCTCATGAAAATTATACCAACACACAAGGCTTTTGCGGAAAACCCCGCACCAGCGGCTTTTTGAAGGTGGATTTGTCACATAGTGTGATGACTGTCAGAAAGTAATGAAATATGGGTTCAGAAAGCAGAACTCGCCAACTTGCACGCATGCAAACACCGCACCAGAATGTTAAACATGGTCTGATACTGCTAAGCGCATCTTCAGCCTACAATGTTAACAGTACGGCAAGCAGGCAATACAGGGCAAATTTCACCTATCAAGCTACTCGTAGGAGACCGTGCTGTCTCTCAGTCGAAGGGTAATGGTGTCGAGTTGAAAGCTACAACCTACTAAAACTATATTGTTTGCGAAGAAATTCTTCGTGCTTCCTTCTTTGCTGGGACCCGCCACGGTGGCTCAGTGGCTAAGGCGTTGCGCTGCTGAGCACGAGGTCGCGGGTTGGAGTCCCGGCCGCGGAGGCCGCTATTCTGATGGAGGCGAAAAGCAAAAACGCCCGTGTGTACGAGAATTCGGCGCACGATAAAGATCCCCAGGTGGTCAAAATTAATCCGGAGCCCTCCACTACGGCGCGCCTCATCGCCTGTGTTGCGTCGGTGCGTTAAACCCTACAATCAATCAATATTTGCTGGATTTATATCCGGACGTTAAAAGCGATACTGAATTGATACCACTAGGCTGTCTGAATTGCGGTATCCCACCGAGCAGAACATTGTATGTCCGGCACCACGGTTAGCAGTGCATACCATGCAAGCCTCAAAGTCTGTTCTGTTCTGGTAAGCTCCACTCATTCAGCAGTACCATTATGTCAGCATCGTAACGCATCATGACTGCTTGGTGTATAAAATATTTTGCTGGTCGTCGGCTGGCTTCGCGACGATACAAAAGAAATGGCCGTGAGGAGTAGCATTCAGTGGCTGTTAGCAGCAGTTTAACAACTGCTTCGAGCGTTGTAAAATTTGGTTTACTTCAATGTATCTGCGTGCTTTCACCCCTAATACACCAGGTACATTCGCATTATTTATTATGAGCGATTCTAAACCAAAGTCTATTCTGTTTCACTCAAGCCGCTCTTAAAAACATTAACGCGATGGAAGGAACCAAGTAGCCGCTCTTAACGTGCAAAACGCGAGGAAAAGCAAACCGTGGTTAAGAACGAGTAGCTAAAAAGACGTTTCGGGGGGCGTGCCCAGCAAACACTAATCAAGCAGCCCCGCCTACCCACAGAACAAGCAGGAAAGTGGGTGTTTCCTCGAAAATGTGTCGCCATGGCAACAGCGAGAACATCGTAGCTGAAAGGCGCAGAACTAAAGTCCCACCCATTGCTCCTAGACACGAAGGTAGCTTCTGCGTCACGTCATCGCAGACGAGCAGATGATGGGCTTCTCGCTCTTCTGAACGAGACACGCCTAATCTTTTGACGAGATAACAGATTGCAGGAAAGTGATGCTGAGGCTCCTTCTGCATCTGCCGACGCTGTCGTGATTACTGTACCTTTCACTGCCGCAAGGCAGCTTTCGTCTCGGAAAGCTTCTTGGAAAGCTCCTTCCGTTATTGCTAAATGGCACTTCATCATTCAACAAGGAAGGACTTGTTAAAGCTTAACTTCAACAATTTTCCGCTCAGGTGAATCGAAAAGCGCTTTTTATTTACTTCAGCTACAATTTACCGCTTTGCAGTGGTAGATGGAAGGGAAATGGAGGGTGGAAAGGAACGCCCTCCCTGAACACATGCAAAACTACTAACGTATGAGGAGCCTGCTTTGCGTGCCACCCTCCACCCTCTTCTGTCCACGCTGCGGTGATCCCCAGGCTTATTTATGTCCAAGACTACAAGTTAAGACTGCCTTTGCCAATGTAAACACCATTAATAACCTCTTGTATGCTTCCTAAGGAGAAAAACTCCAACTTCCCCTTGCGGGAACCCCTCTGTAGATGCGACGCATAGGGGTTCACGTTGCAGCGTTGGACAGCGGAGGAACGGATCTGGAACGATGGAGCGGAGCGGACGCAGGCGCCGCGTTTTATAGCGCGCATAACGGTGAGAAGAGACGCGCCGGCGCCAGTGCCATCTGCCGCGGATATGACGCAACACAATCCATACAATTCAACTTTAACCAACCCAATCCAATCCAATCCAAGCCAAGCCAAGCCAAGCCAAGCCTATCCATCGAATCCATCCAATGCCCCTCGCGAGAGAGTGTTCGCTATAGGAGAGGAGAGGGGGTGAGCGGCGGAGGAGCGCAGCTTGCGCGGCGAGGTGAATTGGGGAGGGCGGACGCCGACCGACACCGCCGACGACGCCGGATGCAGGGGCAAAGGCGAGTGAATGAGATGTAGTCGCATCTAATAAGCAAATTCAACATGGCCAATCCCTACTATAGCGAAATCCCAACACAGCAAATCCCACCAGAGCGCCAGCTTCGCTGGGCTTCCCTCTTCACGAGGTGGAAGGGCTCTGAATTTTTTGGATGCTCATACATGGTTGTGCGTCAGGGGTAATTGTGCGTCATCGGTAATGGCAAATGAACATTAATGTTAAAAAACTGAACTTATGCGCTTCACCACACGCAAAGAAGTTGTTTCATTTCCTTATACACTGAATAGCGCGACTGTTGAACCTGTCAATTCGTTTAAATACTTAGGAGTCCACCTCATAAGCAACCTGTCTTGGAAAGTTCATATAGATTCAATTTTAGATGACACAAGCAACTTGGTTTTATTTTTCGTTCGTTACGTCAAGCCAATAAAGCTACCAAACTGCTCGCATTTACCTCCTTTATAAGACCAAAAGTTGAATACACTGGAATAATCTGGAGTCCTTATCAATCGTACTTCGCCACAAAAATAGAATCGTTGCAAAACAAGAGCGCCCGCTTCATATCAGGACAATACACGACCCATTGAAGCATTACATTGATAAAGAGGAAATCTCGGTCTTCAATCGCTGCAAGCAAGACGCAAAATTTCCAGTCTTACATTTCTTTATCAGCTTTACCATCAGCCTAACAACTTGACTGCCTCAAGAATAAAACCAGCGCAACATATTTCCGCACGTGTAGACCACCTTAACAAAGTGCAGTCTGAATTTTCGCGTACCGGCCTGCACCGAATTTCTTTCCTTCCCTTAGCCATTAGGGAATGGAATGCCCTCCCAGAGGAGGAGGCGGAGAAGAAAACGTTATTGGACACTGCGATCGAGCTTTTGAGTGGGCGGGGTCCTCAGTCGGGACTCCGTAGTGCGGCCAGCCGTCTTCGCCCTTTCAGCGAGCCAAAGCTACTTACTTAGGTCCGAGCTGGCAAGTTCACTCTCCCACTGCTCGTATGTAGGACTGAGAATTGGTTCAAGGTGTGGGTTTGAAGGGCATGCCCAAACCATATGGAAGAGCGTTGCTGGGCTGCTGCAGTGCCTGCACACGGGGTAGTATAATGTGAGGTGGATGGCGTGTAGCCGTGTTGGATGTGGAAATGTGTTTGTTTGAAGTTGTCTGAGAGTGACTTGTTGTTCTTTTGTTAAACTTTCTGCTGGTGGCGGGAAGGTGCGTCGTGTGAGCATGTAGTGTTGGGTGATGTCGTTGTATGTAATAAGTCAGTGTCTGGTCCTCTCATCGCCCTTTTGCGATGCCCAGCGAGCAAGAATAAGCATGAGCGTAAGCCGATACGCCCCTTTAATGCCCTCCCAGAGCGTATTGCCACAATTACTAACCACGAAAATTTACCGAGGAAATTGTTGAACTGTTTCAATGTGTGCAATAAAAAATAGATTTTTCCCATTTGTTGCCTAGGTCCTACTTTTGACCGGACCTACCCGTGTATTTAGTTTGGCATTTGTTCTGTTAATCAGAGTTGTAATAGTTCCGCTTGTTTTTGTGCCTCCACGTGTTTTTGTATGCGGTTTTACCTGTTTAATGTAATGTTCTGCGCACGTTTTTAGCACTTTTAGTGAATTTACTTTCTGCTGCTTAGAGTGCATTGTGCAAATCTGTTGTTCCCCCCTATGTATTGCCCGCAAGGGCCTTCAGGGTAATAAAAATGGGAAAAAAGGAAAATGTAAATTAGTGAACACCATGCATTTCTCAAGAGCTCAACACGCCCAAGGAAGAGACTGTAGCTTCTCTGCTACTTTCACCTGTATGTTCGTGTGAGAAGCTCGATCAACTGATCGAGCTTGATTGATTGACCCCAAAGCACTTAAGTGTCTTCGGATCAATTTTACAGCGAAGGTGTATATATCTAGGTTCCCCTTTAAGAGTGCGTGTACAAATCGGCGTAAAAGAAAAAAAAATTCAGTTACAGAGCTAGTGCCACGCGTTCTAAAAACGTAACCTCAATATGGCTTTGAAGAGTTTTCGGCGTTCCTGTACGACTGAGTATCATCTCCCCGCAGTGCAAAGAGCGGGTGCGGCTCTGAAGGATGCTCGCCAGGGGGTTGTGGCGTAAAGCATGCGTCACTGTTCAGTTCAAAAGAACGACAAATGGTGCTAGTTCATGCTGCTTCATCTGGAATAGCGCTGCGTATAACTACAACGAAACCGGCCTTAGGGATGAGGAGCTGTACAGGTCCAACCATGCGCACAAAGAGCTTGTGTATAACCTGCCTTTGTATTCACGTTGAGTGTTGGGGGGCAAAAAAAAACTGTCTAGGAAAAATTCCTCTGGTACACCTGTTTGCGCATACCCACATGGAGGGTTTTCTTGTAGACTCGAATAGCACTAGCACTACCATTTTAGCCGTGCACGGTGACAAACTGACACGCAGAACCATTGAAGTCGACGTATTGAAAAACAACTGGGTATGTGCGTCGCTGTTCCTAGTATCGCGCCGTTACCGAGAGATCTTGTACCTCTGGACGGCGCGTAAGCACTTCTTAGTAGTCTGAAACGAAAGATTGCGGACAACCCCGAATTCTGTTTCTCGTAAGTATGTTTGGTTTTCCGTGACTCACGAGTATATTCTGAGGTTTTTCCTCCAACTAAAGCCAGTTGCGAATCAGCGCCATGTTGGGGTCCCTCCCTTTCATTGACTCTTCCGTCTTGTGTTGCGGTGTTGCGGCCGTGAATGCTTGCCAACTTGGCCAGTTTTCCGCACTTATCTATGTAGAAGCGTTGTGTGATGGGCGTACAAATGTTGCTCACTTCTCTCATGAATGATACAAAGTACGCAAATGCAATTGGCGGGCATCATGCGAATGTTATCGGGAAGGTATAGGCAAAGTTTAAGAAGCATGGCTAAAGCGCGGGGCGTTTTGAAGGAAAAATACCAATTTAAGCCGACACAATCGTTCTGCGGAAGCGCTAGGAGGGTTGTCTCGAAAGTTCTACTTGCAGGGTATAGCGGCTGTGTCACTGAAGGATGGGTGATAATTAGGTTGTTGTTTTTTTTCGGTTATAATCTCCGCTAATAGCATATGATAGCATATGACGCTGTTATAGCAACGCTTGTGCACACGTTTTCTCGGTGCCTGAACACAACGAAATCTGGCACTGAGCTTATACGCGGAAGGAGGGAGAGGCAATAAAGCCTGATCGCATTATCGCCACAAAAACTGGACCGCAACTTGGAAAAAAGTAGACGATAACCACCAGCGCTTGTGGTTTTTTCCTAATTTGTCTTAGCTTCCCGTAAAGTTTTTCAAGCGATGAAGAGGGAGAAAATGCGTGCGCTGATTTTTTAACACAGTATTAATTTGTCATAGTAATAAGGCGCCTTGGGAAAAATTACTAAAAGCGGGTATTGGCGAGGTTTCGAATGTACAGAGTTTCTATAGTGCTTGCCCAGCGTCCTGGCATAACTAAAAGACGCCAGACATTAGAAATGTGCGCGAAATGTGGAACACGACATCGGCGGAATCTGAGCAAAGCTTGCTGCTCCGAAATTCGGTATCCAATTCGGAAAAAAAATATTAATGCAAGCTCCTCAAAACATCATATCGCATGTTTTACAAACCGGGTGTATTATTTGAGTAGTGTCTTGAAAGAAGGCCCGCAGCACCGATGTTGAAGCTGCTGCGGATGTTGGTCGAGTTATGCGTTATGTGAGCCCAAAGTTTAATGTGTGTTGCTCACTTATAGCCTGAACAAAAATTACTAACCGAAATGCTTGATAGCCTTATACAAATTCTTCGCAAGTTTCCCCAGCATTCTTGTAAAGCTCAAACTTTGTTTATATACAACCTACCAGCCGCTTGTCTTTCACTCGTTCATTTCGCCGATAATATGTATTAAATTCTAGAATGTTTGAAATGGAATAAAACACTACTAGTGCTGGCAAACTGAAGTCGCCGAGTACAGTTATTCAATCTATGCTGTGGCCTCGTCAATAGGCGTTTCTAAATGCAGCAAAACTTTTGTTGCGATATGTATTCACAAATAACCTTCCTAAAGCTTTAAATCAATCATTAATAGAAATAAATGGCGATTTAACAAAACACGCAGACGAACTGTGACAAAACACTGTTTTACACATTTGCCTTGACCATTCAGGTAATATATTTCCTTGCCCAGATATGTACTATCGGCGTCAAATGAAACGCGAACACGAAAATACGAACCTGAACACATGAATAGTGTGATTCATTTCTGTGCAAGCCAAAATGATGCGCTGCTTAGTTACAAAAACGAAGTTGGGAAATGTGGATCTCCAAATATACCAATATCGTGCCATTATATGAACTCTACGAAAAGTATTGTTCAATTTTGCACGTTCTGCTTCATATTATCGTGTTCGTGTTTCATGTGACGCCGATAGTACATATACAAATGGACTGCTTCTATTCTGCGTCTATAGCTTGCCACAACTATGTTTGTGTAAAACTTTGCGCGACCTCACAAAACCATCCGACAAGTAACGCAAGTTCACGGAAAGAAGCCTTTTGCATTCATAGCAATATACAACGGTATCCAATGGCAGAGACGCGTCCCCAGCTCCCCCGTGTTTCGGGGATTCTGGGGGGCGCAGTGACTTTGAGGCTATCATTAACAAGGCCAGAGCAGATAATTGCCTTACCGGTAAATAACTTGCCAGATTTAGTTCATTGTACGGAAAACACAGTAAGTTCTCTAATCAAACTCAATTATCGTTTTCATGGGAACTAAATGTGACAATGAGCTTATATGTCGAGTGAGGATTGTAGGTGTCTTGAGTGTGGGGCGGCGGTGTTAGTGTTGATGTGAAAGAATAGTGAATTCTGGGTCATTCAATGTACTTTTTGAAAGGCATTCTCGCTCTCTTTGAGGCTCAATACTAACCACCATGGTGCGTGGAACTTCTCTGTCAGAATTATGGTACCCGGTCTATGCTACACGTATTCTAATTACTTTATTATCAGTGTCATCGCCAGTTCGGTTGGTGTTCTATAGTAAACCATGCCTATGTTGTGGGCACGTCCATGTCTGCACTCAGTAATTTTCCGCACTTTAAGTGAGGCTCTTTTGTAGACGCGCTTGAATTCCAAAAAAATTACACCATCTCCCCGAAGGGAACTCTGTGGTGATGCAAAGCATCTTCACATAGTCTGCATTCGCCGCAGACGGAGGGCGTTTCGATCATGAGAAAAGCTGCAATCCTTCCCATGGACCGGGGCGTCACTGCTTCTGCTAGTAGCGAGGGAGTAGGCATTTCCTGCACCCGAACGTGGCGGAATTTGTAAGAAGTGATGCATCCTTGAGCTAAAACATTCCTAATAAGTGGTAGACATGCGCGGGGGCCTTCTGGAATGCTTGCGTAAACACTGTTAAGGTGTAATGGTTGCAGGCCCTGAGGGGGGAAGTTTTGTCTCTGAGGATCCGAAACCTGACTTAACGCAATAAAGCCGGGCAGAAGAACTCGATCAGGCTACCATAGACGTGAGCCGTTGGGCACAATACGCAGTCGGCGCAGTCGACGTTGAAGTTCTGTTGGCTAAACCACGGTGTCCTAAGCAAAACCGAAAAGGATGGAGCGAAGCCCCAAGAAACGCAGGAAGCTGCGATTCTGGAGATGCTACGAACCGTGGAAGTATGGCTGATTTCTTGGTGAATTCTCATATTTAGCCATGTCAAATGAAAAACAAAATTCAGACGTTCCTAACCACTACTCTAAGACAACTCTTCCTCAGCAGTACCTCCATCACTCCCCCTATACCTTCTATTTCGTTGATTTGTAAACGCGTTCTGTTCTTGCTCATTACCGGCTAAAATTCTTGTAATACAGCATTTTCACATGAAACGCTATTCAGTTCCTCGAGATCGATCAGGCTTTGGTTTTCATACCATGGAAGCTGGCTGCCTTTTACATCGATGCTGTTTATGACTACGGTTCCGAGAATGTTTGTTCTGCGCCCTCAAAAAAGAAGCGTATTATGAATGAGCGAGCTTTATTCGCGTCTGTTTGAAGGGGGAGGCGTTCCTTATAACGTAAGATGTACGTTTGTGTACATTTCGTTCGTTTGTTTCTTCGCGAGCTTGCTTGCTTTTAGGCGGCTACTGCAAGAGGCGGCGTCTACCAGGACGAAAATTTCCATTCTGCTGGCTGAGCACGCGAAAACGAACCAGAAAGATGCTCTCCTCCATTTTGAGTTTAACTTCTATTGCGTCGCCGTAATGGGAAGCTTCCGGACGCCGGGGAAGTGGAACATTTTCTACTCTGAGGGAGGACGTGAAGTCTGTCTGCTAACGGTGGTGTGCTACGATTCTCCACCACGAACAGACACGCACACGCTTCGATTTCAGACCTCGCAAGAAGAATGAACAACGCCGGATAATGTCTAATTGTAGCAAGACTTCCTTTAAGAGGGACACCTTTGTTAAACGTATTGCGTCCCCTCAGCTTCGCTGCTCAGTCACTTCCACAAGGGTGGAATGGCTCCCGAATTTTTATATTGTTCTTGTTCTGCATACGACACTTCAATACAGCTTGAATGCGACAGAGCTCCAGGCAGCAGTCTTTCTTGGGCATTGGGCCAAACAGGAAATCACTAGCAATTTCGCTTTGTCAAGGTGGATGAGCAGCTAAACATTTTAGCCAACGACAGACGGCTGACGCATAATTCAGGTGTACGTATGCCCTAACAGAACGCAGGTAAATCAAGTTTGTCAAGTGATAAGTCGGTTTTCGCGGCGAGAAGCCGCAGTAAACACGCCCACAATTGCGCCGCAGACAAAAAGGACTGTTTGGCGTGGCAGTCGCTAACGTGAAGTGAAGTTGGATGTAGTCACCACATCCCCGCATCATTATCTGATGACACGAACCCTTACTGTTTTTCCGCTAACCCTCCTCAATGCACCCTCTCCTGGCACTGGCACTGGCACGTGGCACTGGCTTGACCTATAGGTCAGATTGACGTAAATCATCGTCGTAAGCACCATGTCTGCCTCGTGCCTTGTGTACGCGCGAAGAACTTTTTATGTGTGTAGTCAGCCATAAATCGAATTCTTCACTAACAAAAAGTTTCCGCATAAAAAACAAGTATCTTAGGTACGCATTCTCTCTCCCTCTCACAAAGTTGGAGGGTGCAAAACGTCCACATTGCTTCCTTTCTGGGTCGGTAAGGCAAGTGCTCTCTGTCCTCCCTGTCTCCGCCACTGTGTATACATATGCCCAGGCATCGCGATGTAGATTGGGTGCACATCGTAATGGGCAGATTAACCAGTGCGTTTTTGGAGTTGTCGCCACCAATCCAATAAAAAAAAACATCGTGGCCACTATCGGCGGCCTGTTGGTAAAGCTTTACTTTGTCCGCTACTAATTATATGGGTGGACTCATTGCACTGTTTAATTTTAATTCCAAAAGATGGCCTATTTGGGATGTAAACCTCGACATATGTCGTTCGGTGTGCCACACAGGTCGGCAAAATACGTATGCTTTCAAGCATTAAGTATGGTGATGTTCGGTATTCCAAACTGAAGAGTTGCCGATCTTGCTGCTTGAGCAACTGCCCCAATCGATCTACAGAATGGTAGTGAGCTGTCGGTGTGGGCACGGAGTTTATAGCTTAAAAAATCGGACCACCTATACCCCCATAAAGCAATGGACCACTAAATATTGACCACCTGGAAAAATGTTCACTGCAACCGCCCAGCGGTGTAGTAATATTTCTTTAAATTGCCTACCGCAACATTGCTGCTCCTTGCATGCATTGTGTACTTTTGTTGAAATCGATGGTTTAAGTGCTTGAGCTACCCTGTCTATAAGAAGCGCTTAAATTGAGAGATACCCTGCCTATAAAAATTTATGAGGCTTCATTGTATGCGACCGCTTCGTATTCCGACCGCTGTGTATTTCACTGTAATCAGCCGCCGTGATGGGATATATCTTTCAGGAACCCAGGTGGTCTACGGGAGGAGAGCAGGGCCTTTGTTGCTGATTCACCTCAGTGTGGGAACCTTGAGTGTGAAATGCCTTATCTCTCACCGAAGTAACCGAACTTCCGCTACCCTATGCCTGTCCCCCCGTAATTGTGCAAAAAGCTCCCAATACTGGGGGGCCACGCAGTCGAATGACCAGCTTGCTTATTTAACCTTGAAAAGTAGGTTCAACTAACGGAACCTAACTACGCGCCTGATTATTCTCGTTCACAAAGCATCTGAATGTTCTTATTGGTGGTTTGAAAACATGCAGAAATATTTTTAGCGTCTGCAGTACCTGATTACTCCTCTTAGAGCATTTGTTAAAAAACTACCACCTCCCCTCACGGGAACCCCTGTGTAGATGCGACGCATAGGGGGTTCACGTTGCAGCGTTGGACAGCGGAGGAACGGCGCTGGAACAATGGAGCGGAGCGACTCAGGCACCGCGTTTTATAGCGCGCATAACGGTGAGGGGACGCGCCGGCGCCAGTGCGTCTGCCGCGGCTATGACGCAACACAATCCAACATAATCCAATCCAATCCAAATCCAATCCAAGCCAAGCCAAGCCAAGCCAAGCCAAGCCAAGCCAATCGAATCCAATCCAATGCCCCTCACGAGAGAGTGTTCGCTATCGGAGAGGAGAGGGGGTGAGCGGCGGAGAGCGCAGCTCGCGCGCCGAGGAAAATGGGGGAGGGGCGGACGCCGACAACAACGACGCCGACGCCGGATGGAGGGACAAGGCGGGTGAATGACATGCGTGGCATCTAAAAAAGCATAAGGCAGCACACACACACCCCTAAAACGTTAAATCAAACCGCGGAAATATTCGTAGATAACAAAGCACAATGCATAACAGACCATACGGGGTCGTTCCTTGACAAATGCACGCCAGAGGCCGTCGCATAAAATAAGTAGTGGTAAGCATGTATTGTGAGAACGTGATGACAGTCCTTGGCCTGACGCCCAGCAATTCAGTCGAGGACGACGGAAGCATAATTATAGACAATCTAGGGCACGGCAACAAGCTGGCACGGTTTATTTTTGCTTACGTGCACAGAGTGTCGCACTCGCAGTAGGGGAATTACTTGACGTATAGCCGCGTCACTACGTTACAACACAAATTCCTGATGCTGTACATCTCTCTTTCTGTCAAATAAGTAACAAGTTCGAAGTACTTGTTATTGTTTTCGTCAGCATTTCTGCACCACCAGAAAAAAATAGCGCGGGTCTACCTTTCCACCTTTATGATTTATCACATACAGACAGACACACAGACGCACAGGCACACAGACAGACAGACAGATAGACATGCAGACAGACAGACACACAGAGGGATGGACAGACAGACACTGTTTCACCTACTTGATCTCCAGATTAATTGAAATTGCAGTCCACCTAGCACTGGCCGAATAACTTAGTAATCCAAGAATAGTTATGACCTCCATAGAATTCGTAAAGGGGAAAGGTTTACAGGTGTTAAAGAGGGGGAGGCAGTAAAGATTGGACTGCCTGACGGAGCAGTAGGTGAAGTGCCGATAATAAAAAAATTCAGAGCCCTTCCACCTCGTGAAGAGAGAAGCACAGCGACGCTGGCGCTCTGGGGGGATTTGCAGTGTTGCGATTTCGCTGTAGTAGGGATTGGCCATGTTGAATTTGGTTATTAGATGCGACTGCATCTCATTCACTCGCCTTGCCCCTGCATCCGGCGTCGTCGGCGTTGTCGTCGGCGTCCGCCCCTCCCCCATTCTCCTCGCCGCGCGAGCTGCGTTTTCCGCCGCTCCCCCCTCTTCTCTCCGATAGCGAACACTCTCTCGCGAGGGGCATTGGATTGGATTCGATTGGATTGACTTGGCTTGGCTTGTATTAGATTGGATTTGGATTGGATTGGATTAAAGTGGATTGTGTTGGATTGTGTTGCGTCATAGCCGTGGCAGACGAACTGGCGCCGGCGCGTCCCCTCACCGTTATGCGCGCTTTAAAACGCGGTGCCTGCGCCGCTCCGCTCCATCGCTCCCGCGCCGTTCCTCCGCTGTCCAACGCTGCCACGTGAACCCCCTATGCGTCGCATCTACACAGGGGTTCCCGCGAGGGGAGGTGGGAGTTTTTCTCCTTAGAAGCATACAAGAGGTTTATTAATGAGGTTTACAATGCAAAGGCAGTCTTAACTTGTAGTCTTGGACATCAAGAAGCCTGGGGATACACCGCAGCGTGGACAGAAGAGAGTGGAGGTGGCACGCAAAGCAGGCTCCTCATACGTAGTAGTTTTGCATGTGTTCAGGGAGGGCGTTCCTTTCCACCCTCCATTTCCCTTCCATCTACCACTGCAACGCGGTAAATTGTAGCTGAAGTAAAAAAGTGCGCTTTTCGATTCACCTGAGCGGAAAATTGTTGAAGTTAAGCTTTAACAAGTCCTTCCTTGTTGAATGATGAAGCGCCATTTAGCAATAACGGAAGGAGCTTTCCAAGAAGCTTTCCGAGACGAAAGCTGCATTGCGGCAGTGAAAGGTACAGTAATCACGACAGCGTGCGCAGATGCAGAAGGAGCCTCAGCATCACTTCCTGGCAATCTGTTATCTCGTCAAAGGATAGGCGTGTCTCGTTCAGAAGAACGAGAAGCCCATCATCTGCTCGTCTGCGATGACGTGACGCGGAAGCTACTTCCTGTCTAGGAGCAATGGGCGGGACTTTAGTTCTGCGCATTTCAGCTACGATGTTCTCGCTGTTGCCATGGCGACACATTTTCGAGGAAACACCCACTTTCCTGCTTGTTTTGTGGGTAGGCTGGGCTGCTTGATTAGTGTTTGCTGGGCACGCCCCCCGAAACGTCTTTTTAGCTTACTCGTTCTTAACCAGGTTTGCTTTTCCTCGCGTTTTGCACGTTAAGGCGGCTACTTGGTTCCTCATCGCGTTAAATGTTTACAAGAGCGGCTTGAGTGAAACAGAATATACTTTGGTTTAGAATCGCTCATAATAAATAATGCGAATGTACCTGGTGTATTAGGGGTGAAAGCACGCAGATACATTGAAGTAAACCAAATTTTACAACGCTCGAAGCAGTTGTTAAACTGCTGCTAACAGCCACTGAATGCTACTCCTCAGGGCCATTTCTTTTGTATCATCGCGAAGCCAGCCGACGACCAGCAAAATATTTTATACACCAAGCAGTCATGATGCGTTACGATGCTGACATAATGATACTGGTGAATGAATGGAGCTTACCAGAACAGACTTTGAGGCTTGCATGGTATGCACTGCTAACCGTGGGGCCGGACATACAATATTCTGCTCGGTGGGATACCGCAATTCCGACAGCCTGGTGGTATCAATTCAGTATCGCTTTTAACGTCCGGATACAAATCCAGCAAAGAAGGGAGCACGAAGAATTTCTTCGCAAACAATATAGTTTTAGTAGGTTGTAGCTTTCAACCCGACACCATTATCCTTCGACTGAGAGACAGCACGGTCTCCTACGAGTAGCTCGATAGGGGAAATTTGCCCTGTATTGCCTGCTTGCCGTACTCTTAACATTGTAGGCTGAAGATGGGCTTAGCAGTATCAGACCATGTTTAACATTCTGGTGCGGTGTTTGCATGCATGCAAGTTGACGAGTTCTGCTTTCTGAACCCATATTTCATCACTTTCTGGCAGCCATCACACTATGTGACAAATCCACCTTCAAAAAAGCCACTGGTGCGGGGTTTTTCGCAAAAGCCTTGTGTGTTGGTATAATTTTCATGAGGCTGGAAAGATACTGAGCATGCATTGGCTATTTCGCAAAAAAATGCTCACAGAGATTCCCAATAAGACGTCGTTGTTGCTGAAGACCCATTCTCATATACTTACACATGCCGCATACCTGGCCGCATGCTAGCGGAACAGGAGTTCACCTATTCGGTTCGCGGCATCTGCCATCATATTTATGACGAAGGCAAAATATGCAAGCGGCTGTGTCTGCATTTAGGCTCCAAGGGAAAAAAACCGGGTACTGAAAATTATTCGTCTACCCTTCAGTACGGTACGCTGCGAAGCGTAGGAGAAGTTTCGGTGCATGAAGCCCCAATTCAAACGTTTCGTAATAGGGAGAACGTAGAGGAGTTTGGTGGTGGGCCTGTTGGTGCATACTTTGACGAACGACGAGCGACATAACCCAGCCTTGAATACGCGTACACAAGGAGAGCGCAGTACAAGACCACGGCCGGCTTTATAAATAGCGACCTGCCCATCGCAGCTGGCGACAATGCGAGCCTGCGTGCCAAAACATTGCTGTGTAGGGAAGGCGCGCTACATCAGATGAAGCTAACTTTAGTCCTCAAACTCGCCAGCTCCGCTTCGCTTGCTATGGGGCCTGCGACTGCTCGAATGAAAAGTATGGGTCATGACAATCAAAGCCGATTGTACCGATCGTTATCTATAGTATCGGCCAGCAACGAGAATTCACGGTTAAATCTGGAATCGTTTCCCAGCTCTGCAAACGTCGACGTACACAAGTGAACTACACTGCTACAATATGCATATGCCTGCTCGACCAGCATTTTTTCTTCGAGCATTTTCTTTGATATAACATTCAAAAACTTCTTCGAATTTCGCTTTACGTCGAGGAGGCCTTCTTTTGACGTGAAGCTCGTCAAAGTATGTGCAAAGGTTCACAGGGAAGGCTTGAATTTCTATAGAGCACCTGAACAGGGCCATTATGTGCGTGGAAGCGTCGTCATTCTTGCGGGAAGACGCAATGTGAGCTTCGGCTCGTGCATACTCACAGCACTGAGGAGGATAAAGTTTTCCAGGGTGTCCACGAACAAAAGGGCCTTTATACTTCTTCAGTTCTGGTCTACGGGGTTTTTTTCAATTAGCTTCTCAGCCTCGTGGTTAAATATTTCTTCGTTATATCCGGTATCGCACGACACTCACGGTTTCAGTTTTGTTAGAAAATATTCCCTGTCATTGAAATAAAGCGTGACCAACTAAAGACTGTAATTAGTTCGCTATAGCCGATAATTCGCTATAACAGTGTTCGTTATAATGAGTTTCCACTGTACTCGTTCTATGCGTCGTAAGCCAATGGGAATCGATCGTGAGCCGAGTGTTTCTTACAGCGTTTCCCTTTCCTTTTAAAGCACTATATGAGAAAGTGCGGCGCAAAGGGGTCCTTTTTTATTTTCTGTCTTTTTTGCTATAAAACGAAAGGTGCTGAATATTTTAGGTGCGGAGCACCTTAGGATAGCACAATGTCCGCCCGCGTCCGTGCGCATAACATTTACTGTCGCAAAAAATCCCACAGGCACCGGCAGGATTCGAGCCTGTATCTGGTAGACCATACAGATTTAGTGTCAGACGTCTTACCCATTGGGCTACGACCGCGAGTTAGAACCCGAGAGTGAAACGTCTTACTCCCTCGCCTGTAACGGTGCGGAGTACCTTACGACCTCCCAATGTCCGTCCGCGTCCATGCGTGCGCACACCGCCATCCCGAGAAAATCAAGCGAAATTCGATTTGAGCTGTGAGCTGCAGTTTCATTAGGGAATAATCAAGGTGCAACTCACGGCTCAAATCGAATCACCGTCGGGGCGCAAATCGGATGTCACTCGTAGGCACAACTGGATAATATTATAAGTTGATTATTGTACGAATAAAAAGACATCTGCTCAAAGGTCCCGTTGTCATAATTTATTTCGTGACCATTGTTATAATTGCCTTATGATCACTGTGGTAGACGGCAAGTGGTTGCACTTTCACTGCGTCAACGTTCTTCCCGAAGGTTAGGTCAATGCACGACAGGTGACGAAGGGTGGGTACAGTGGCATCGGTGAAACGTTTGAGCCCAAAGCGCTCCAACATGAAGGTAACTATCCACGCCCCCTCGGGTCTGCTGACATCGACATTGAAATCATCCCACGATGACGATGGAGGTATTGTCGGTAGGCTTAATCTCCCCGAAGACATCCACGCATATACATTTCGACCTCTTTCTTCACCGTAGAGGGAGAGATGTATACAGTCGCGATTACCGTGCCGTTGTTCAACCTCACGGCACAGGCATCGGCACACACGGACACGAATGCTCACCCTGTGGCACGTAACGGGTAAACTTCCACGCCACCTACGAACTCGTTCTTCACGTAGATGGCGACGCCCCCGGCCCGAGAGTCGACATTCGTGTTGCAGGCGAGTGCGCTGAATCCATCTTCTTGAAGAAGGGCATCCGTCCACGTCTCTGAAAAGCAGAGCAGTTGAATCTTGCCTACCATGGGGTCGTGCGTAACGTCGACGAAATGCTTGCGCAGGGGATGCAAATTAAGGGCGTTAAGCGCAAATGTATGCGGCTGGGCCAGTTGGTCATCGCACGCCTTGGTGATGGTGTCTAAATGGTGCGATTCAAGTCGCCTGAACTCGTCCAGCAGATCCCGATGAACGTTGTTCTTTCCGTGATATAACGTAAAGTTACCCTTTGCGTTGGTCAAGTACAAGCGATTGATATCCGTGCATCTGCTCAAGGCGACGTACACAAGTTTTTTAGGGTGGTTCCGGTCGTATTCGTATACAACGGAGGCATAGGTAGCACCCTGGCACTTGTGTACGGTGACCGCACTGGCCTGCACTACCGGAAACTGTATACACAATTACTTTTTATTATAGCACGGGTATAGTAATCACGGCGCATGCTCTAGTGCGCCGTAAAGGTGACCGATAAAGATTATGCATTGACAGCAGACGCGAACGCCCGTGCACGCGCCCTTACTCTTTCACCCTATCCCTCTCTCCACACCCCCCCCTCCCCCCCTTGGAACACCGTATTACTCAGCGAGGTTTTGCTATTACGGGGGTTTCAGTGGGCCCCACAAGGTGGCGGTACGCTCTTTAGCGATTCTTGTCTACATCGCTGTGTGACCGGAGATGCTCTGCTAGATCCTAGCCATTTACAGCTTCGCTGTAAAAGAAGTGGGAATTCTTTGAATTATAATCAACGTCCGCCTGAAGAAAGCGACACTGAAGACAACCAGCAGGTTGGTTTTGAACAAAAATATGACCTAACCAAAAGCATTTTACCGTTGATTTCGGGCTGCGAGCTGTCTCAATTGCTGAGATATCGCTAATCAAACAACGCATCTCCCTCCTTCATTTCCCTCGCAGCGATTTTATGATGCAAACAGCGGTTACTGCAGCATCTAGTCGCATCACGATGAACCAGAAGCAAGCGAAGCAGCGGCGATGTATATAAGCGACCGGATACAACGATATCATGTAGCAAGCGGCTTCATCAGTTTCAATCAGATGAGTCGTGCTTTCCCGAACTCCCATGCCCTTAGTTGCTCCGGACCACCAACGAAAATTTTTATTCGTGCGAATCGCGAACAGAATTTAAGCTTTACTTAGGAAAAGCGTATTGCCCTTTTTTGGCCGCGTGAAGGTTGGCGTCGAAAAAAACCGCTTGTCGGCAACACGCCTCCTCGCGTGGCGGTACCGCCACAAAAGTGGATGAGTAGACCCATCTAGCGGCTGCCAGGGACGTCATTTATACCGACTTTAGCCAAAACAAGCGTTCTCGTGTTTTCTTTAGCGCAGCAAAAGCCCACAGACGTCTTAATAAAGTGGCTAGGCAAACAGTACTCTACAAGTCACACAATTACCTGGCCGAGTATTGCACGGGGGGTTTACCGAAGCCGAAGTGAACTTGTTGGCTTTTGGGGTCACCGCGTGATCTATCGGCTTGGCTCGGATGATGTTTCTTTCTTTCTTTTCGTTCTTCGGCGTTCAAACATGACGCTACAAAAACTTCCAGTTAAGTTTTTATAAACTTGTGAACGCGTATTGAGAAAATTTTGGTCACGCAATTTCAACCACTTTTGACTTTTGTTGTCAGTTGTGTGGTATAGCCAGTGGTGGCGACACCCGTATTCACGTTTTCGCTTTTTCCCACCTGATATTACAAGAAACACGCGTAGGAGTGGCATATTCGTGTTCGCGGTCAGCTAATCCCCGATCTAGAGCAACCTTTACTTTGACTTCATTGTCCCATCTTGGAAAATCTGCTGTTATTGTCGCGAAAAGGTGCGCTGCTCCACAACGAGTGATGACTGAGAGGATGGTACCTGAAACAGGGAGTGTTCTTGTCCTCTCTGGCTGCGTCCCCTCGCCCCTTAAAAGCTCATCACTTGCTTTGGAATATTTCATGGAGATGTGCGCAGCGCAAGACACCAGCTTCGAAATAAAAAAAAATTGAGGGATACCTAAGGCTCCTCGTTATATGTAATATCGACATTCGTTATATACGACGTATATGTAATATCGACGTCGATATGTAATATCGACATTATATGTAATATCGACATTAATTTGAACCGGCTATGAACTTCAAATGGCATCTGCCATTATCGGCCGCAATTTTTTTTGTGTGAGAGGGAATGCGTTATCGTGGATGGGTATGTTGAAACGCCCTAAATGGGAGTTAGGAAATCAGCCTTGAGCTTTTCACGGAAAAAGGCTTAGGTGTTTTCACTGTGCGAAAAATCAAAGCCTCTTTCTTAGAACTACGATGGTGAAAACGCTAAGCTTTATCTATGCAAGCTGAGTCTCCCAAAGTCACAAATTCAAACTGCCAACGTGCAAAGCCAACGCCTGCGCAACTAACTCAGAGGAAATGCGGAGCGACCCGAATGGGATGATGGCGCAATAACATAGACTTCAGCTTCCGAACGCGATGGACCCAGTTTCGATTGCGACCACGGGAAGTGTCTTTTACAGCAAAGCTGTGAATGTCAGGGATCCAGCAGTCCTTCTCCGGCAACAGAGCGATGTAGACAATAGTCGCATGCGAGCGTAGCGCCACGCTGCGGCGCCCCCTCTATAGAGTGCAACGGTCGGTCGTGCAACGCTTTTGCAAAGGTTCAGACAGGATGCCCTCTATAGAGCTGAACGACCAAGAATTTGCACATTTCAATGACATCCTTGCGCAACCATGTCTGAATCGATTACGCTCGCGTAGACGTGCCAGTAATTAAGTTCTTTTTGTGTGTTTTTGGTTGTTGTTTTGGTTTAGCACCATGCCAAAGAACGAGGTATGAATATAAGCTGTATTTTCTTCCAATAATATATTAGTTAATATGGCAGCACTGTCCTGTCCGTTTTCCCAGTTTTGTGTATCTTTTTTCTGTTGCGCTTATGATAATCAATGATGGATAGTCACCAAATCGCCGACCCGCAGTTCCTTTGAACTATAGTTCACAGTTAAAGATAAGAACAAACTAGGTGACGGATTGGGAAACTAATTAACGTGGTAGGTATTACAGCTTAAGTCGGAGGTAAGAAGTTGTATTCGGTACGTCATCTAATCTGAAAAAGAAACAACCAGTGCACCAGTCGTTTAATGGAGTGGACCTCAAGGGACCACACATGGAATAGGCAGAGACCAAAAACCAGCTTAACGGATGAGATATGAAAATTTGGGATATAGAATAGACACCCAAAGCCCACTACAGAGCTGTTACGAAATATATGGCAGACAGAACTGGTAGCGCAGTGCTATATAAATGAGGAGCAAGCACAAAAGATGGGCGAACATTTCGATATCTGTATTGCGCGACGCTCTAATACTGTTTTACAACAAATTTCTGACTGACGGAAACGCAAATAATTCACAATTGTCGTTCATTCAAGAGTATGCCGTTCAATAACTGGCGATGTCTTCTCCGATGCCGCTGCGCACTTTGCCGCTGAAATATACAGAGAGCATCTCTGGATTCCGCCTCGACGCCGTGCACATTTGCCTTAAATAACCACGGCAAAGGTTCTGTAGGATCGTTAATGACAGCTAGTTAATTTCATGGCACCGTACATGGCACTAATAAGTTGCCCCCGGTATAGTGAAGACGAAGTGAAGCCCGCGGCAAAATTAACGGGACGCAGATAAGCAACTCAGGCACCATCGAATAACATCCGCACACAGAAACATCATGACGTGACGTCGGTCACCGCAGCAAGCGTTCCGAAGGCTTCCCGGAAGGCGTCGTTAAAAATTTCCCCTATAACCGCCGGCAATCGGTAGCGGCTCTACGCACGTCGAGAGAAAAGAGAGTGGCAAGGATGCGATAAAGCAATTTGCGGTTCACGAACAGACCCAGTGCGTCGACTTAGCGTGTAAACATTCCATTCCCCCACTACGCCCTACGTGGCGAGAATAACACGCCCCCAACAGGGAAAACACTTCTTATTTTCTTCACAGCGTGCACATGTTTGCATTTGATTGGTGACTTTACTTCCCCCTTGCAGCGCACTGCCCTCGCCATCTTTACCCTACCTCCAGCTCGCCGGCAGAGCCTGGCGAAACCCACTATGACCGACAACTCATAATCCGCCTGAATACTAAAGGAACCGCACGTGCGCTTGCGCACACTGGGAAAGGAAGAATCATGGAATAAGGGGCACACCCGAAGGGCTCACAGTTCAGTGTTTCGCGACGAAGCGGCAAGACGAGCTCTTGAATTTCCATCGGAACGGCAGCACACCGCCTGCAGACAAAGCGCACACACAGCATGGAGATGAACGCCTCCAGCGCGGCGACTCGCTTTGGCTCCACGGTGGGCGACGCTATGTCGACGTTCTTCGTGCGCGATCCCCGCACGGCGGACTGGCTTTTCGTGGGCAGCAAACCGTTCATCGTGTTGCTGCCATTGATCTATGTTTACTTCGTCAAGATTGGAGGGCCCCGTTTTATGAAAAGCAGGAAACCCTACGATGGAATCAAGCCGATCATCCAGCTCTACAACGCCGCGATGGTCTTCCTCAACTGTTACTTTGTGTACGCCTACTTGTCCAAGACGTACCTCGGTGGCCGCTACAGCTTATTTTGCCAGGGCATCGACTTCGACGCACGCGATGAACAGACCATGAGCATCCTGTCCCACGGCTGGTGGTACATGCTGGTGCGGACTGCCGACCTCCTGGACACCGTGTTCTTCGTGCTGCGCAAGAAGGACTCGCACATATCCACATTGCACGTGGTGCACCACGTGCTTGTTGTGTTCAACGGTTGGTTCGGACTTGCTTTCGGAGCTGACGGCCACGTCGCATTCGGCATCATTTTCAACAGCTTCGTTCACATAGTCATGTACTCCTACTACTTCCTCTCGTCCCTGGGACCAGCGGTTCAGAAGCACCTCTGGTGGAAGCGCTACCTGACGCAGTTCCAGCTGGCTCAATTCGTGATACTCTTCTTCCACATGTTGATCCCGCTTTTCAAAGACTGCGGCTTCCCTCTGGCTCATATCTGCATTACGCTGCCACAGGGTGTTTTCTTCTTCGTCATGTTCATGAGATTCTACATCAAGAGCTACACGAACCGCCAGAGGCCCCATACTGGAGTTGAATCAAAGAGCAAAGCTCAGTAGGTGCAGTGTAACCCTGTGGTACTTCGCTTGCAAGGCCCAGAAGTGTGATCTCCGAGCATCCAGCAGGATACCGCATGCACGAGTAAGTCAACAGAAAGGACGTGTGAACCTTCCTGGCAAGCTTGTGAATACTACTCGCGTATGCAATACGTGTGTGCACCTTTATTTCCGGTAAAATTCTTTCAAAAAGCACGATGCGTGGGCGTTGACTGTTGATGAGAACGAATTATCGAATTTTTTGATGCAAAGACGTCCTTAAAGCACGACCACGTACTTCGAGGTTGATAGTTCAGCAAAATATACGCACTTGCTCTCGTCAGGTAGGACCTGCGGCACCTACTCCGCAACAGTTTCCTTAAGAACGCTGCCCCCTAGGGTGAATACATAGGCAGACAGGCCGGGAAATCATTGAAGCTTTTCACATCAGGAGATTGGGAGCCGATTGTGTTAGTCAAACGTCGATTGCACTGAGTGACAAAGAATATGCGTACTTGGCTAGCACGTGCTGTGGTTTGTGATGTTCCGTTGTTTTGTATCCTTGTTATCAGCCCGGTGCTGTCCAGTGTTTATTCTTCATGAGTTTCATGTTAAGGTGTTGAGTGCTGACGATGTGGGAGAGAGGGGGTCTGGGGGAGTGTGTTGGATTCGGATGTTTTTGTGTTTTTCTCTCTCCCTCTCTTCTGTTGTAAACGTTTTTTTTCCCGCACGGATCGCGTGAATAAACCAGTCGCGAGTCAGCGCTCGTCCTGTCCGTTTCTTGCGTCCACGTCTTTTTTCTCGCTGTTGCCCAGAATGACGCTGACGCCATACCAACTTGCCCAGCTCACTACTCTCAACACACACACACACACACACAATATATATATATATATATATATATATATATATATATATATAATATATATATATATATATATATATATATATATATATAATATATATATATTAATGTAGAACAGTGACGAACGGCGAGGGATTCCGTAAGGCATATCAAAGTTGCAGTCCTTATTGCCAGTGCTATTTGGCGTTTTAACAGTGTTTTATAGTGCCGAATGAGGTATGATTGTTTTTTTATGCAGGAATAAATAATTGAAATTCAAGTCGAGAAAAAATGCGCCGTTTTTCCGAAGCGGGAATCGAACCCACAACCTCCGCATAACGCGTGCGGTGCTCTACCATTGAGCTAGTTCCGCGGCGAACCCCTCTCGACTATACCGCGGGGTTTAGTATTTACGACTGCTCAAGCCCGGCAACTAGCGCCGCCCCTCGACCTCATTCGGCACTATAACACTGTTTAAACGCCAAACAGCACTGGCAATAAGGACTGCAATTTGTATGTGTCCTTACGGAATCCCTCGTCCCGTACGTCTCTGTTCAAAAGCATTACGAGGTTTGGTTTAGCAGTCTGAAATGCTTGGCTATCCCCGACTTCCGACCACGTCTTAGTGCGGCCGCGGAAAAGACGTTCTACGTCTTCCGATGGTCGAGGCGGCGCTAGTTGACCGGGCTCTGAGCAGTCGTAAATACAAAACCCCGCGTATAGTCGAGAGGAGTCGCCGCGGAACTAGCTCAATGGTAGAGCACCGCACGCGTTATGCGGAGGTTTGGTTTGATTCCCGCTTCGAAACGGCGCATTTTTTCGACTTGAATTTTCAATTATTTATCCTGCATAAAAAAGGCAATAAAAAAGGCAAAAAAAGGCAAACCTTAGATTTCACTAGTATTGCCCCTATTGGCACCGGATCCTAGGAGAGAGAAGCAGCCGCACCGCAGCAGTGGAAAGCTGTTTTCGAACGGCACTGTAAACCAAAGACCTTCAAAGTATGTACAGTGTTTTATTCAGTAGCAATCTTCGTCATCCCTTTCGTCGTGGTCTTCCTACAGCACAGCCCCGTAGGGAAAATCCTCTTGTAGGGCGTCCTGGCATCGGTAAGCCTTCACTTTTTCGTCAACTGGTTCAGTGTCCATTTCCACGTGGGGATTGCGAAGGAATGGCTTCCCAGATTCGTCTCCCTCCTCTTTGGAGCGGTAGACTTGTAGAGTGCTTGTCGCTACACGACGACGACAACGAAGGTGGACCTCCTCATGTCGCGTAAGCCCACGGGCAAGCCCTGACGACGCCTCGCGGTCACCGCGAGGCGTTCGCTCACGTGCGTTTGGGGGTTTTCTGTCTCCACCGGACGGATTTCTGTCGGCCTAAACTGCTCTGCTGTTAAAACAATCATTCACATATGTTCACTGCAGCTAGGCTTCTAAAGGTAGTCACGGGGCAGTTAAAAGCTACCTAAGGGGAAAAACCATCCAAGTAAAAACGAAGCTGAATTTAAACACACGTAGCTACAGATGAAATCGCCCCAATCTCGAAAATATTCCCGAAAAATAGCTCAAACCGACATAAAGGAGACCAAACAACGGAAACTTACAAACGAAGAGTTTGAACTACGGCGATGGAAACACAAGTACCCGACATTGTGTTTATATTGACAAATATTGACAACTAGTGATAAAAATAGAAAGACAACCAGTGATAAAAGAAAACCAGTGACAAAACGACTAAAAGACAACCAGTGATAAAAAGAAACATCTAAAAAAACAATCGAAAAGTAAAAAAAACTGCGCCATGTGGGATTTCAACCTGGTTCATAAATATCTAATCAAAAGCAGAACCTCTGTACACCGCCAGACCAGCTGTACAGCGTTTGTTTAAACACGACACAAAAGGCATGTGGATATATGTTCAAGCGCGCCCCTAGAGCGTGCGACGGGTCAGAGCCCCTACGGGATATGGAACATGAATGCGCGAATGGTCGGCGTAGATTCGAAAAGTAGTTTTGAAATTCACATAGCTGCGACACTACATACGACGTGCAATTTCTGATTAGTCAACTTTTTACGCCTTTTCTATTATTGTCTAGATGTTCTATCGGTTTCTGAAGCCTACTGTATATTTAATCGCTTTTGACATCAGATTTGAGGAGAGAAGATTTGTTGTAGCTCGTCAGTTCCGGCTGCGCACAATAGCGCGGAGGGAAGATTATAATGAACAGCTAAACAGCAGTCCGCACGTTTATGTCCCTGAAACACTTCAGTAACGCGCAATCCCGCAATATGTATTCCGGTTAAAGAGTGGTTGTGGTAGCCAAGCTGAAAAAGTTTCCCTTCCTTAGTAGCTGCCAGAAAATACCGACTTGAAGTCAATGGGGTATTGAAATGGGTACACAAGATTCTGCGCCATAAGCGTAAATAACAGCGGGCAGACCTTAGCTTGAACCAGGAGTGTAAGTTTTCCCCTTAAAGAATGGTTGTGGTAGACAAGATGAAAAAGTTTCCTTGCCGGAGGAAATACAGACTCGTGGTGAACGGGGAATTGAATTCGGCAGCACTAGATTATGCGCCGTAAGCGTAAATAACGGCGGTCAGACGTTCGCTTGAAACAGGCGTGGAGGTTTTCCACTTAAAGAATGATTGTGGAACGCAAGAATTAAAAACTTCCTTCCCCGAGTAGCTGCCAGAAGGTACAGACTCGAGGTCAACGGAGTATTGAAATGGGTACGCAAGATTCTGCGCCATACGCGTAAATAACGGCGGTCAGACGTTCGCTTGAAAGAGGCGTGTAGGTTTTCCGCTTAAATAACAGTTGTGGTAGGAAAACTGTAAAATTTTCCTTCCCTGAGTAGTTCCCAGAAGATACAGACTCGAAGTCAACGGGGCATTGAAATGGGTACACAAGATTCTGCGCCATACGCGTAAATAACGGCGGTCAGACGTTCGGCGGAACCCGACGTGTAATGTGTTTCGCGCTCATGCATCATAACAAGGCGCTTCGATTCAAAAAGCAGTGTGACACCTGAACGCTTGGAGGAATGGGAGCGACAACCAAGGAAAATACAGCGGTAGGTACTTGGATGTGCACTCTGTGCGCTCTCAGCCAATTTTATAAAGCGCCACTTTCCAAGCCTCACCGATGGCAACTTTCATGTCGCGAAAAGGCACTGAACAAAAGCAAATTTACACAACGGATTACGCAAAACAATAATGACGATGCGTAAAGGCACATCAATTAAGGACGGAAAGTTGGGCTAGTTGGTTAGACCATACTGGGTTCATTTTAATAGCGCAAAAGACGTACCACACGAGTGAGAATATCAAAGGACGAACGCTAGAACCTGCTTCTATCACAGGACTAGCGTTCGTCCTTTTATTTTCTTACTCGTGTGGTACGTCTTTTGCGCTAGTAAAATGAACCCAATACAGGCACATCAAACGCCTCAAGAAAAAGAAAACGCTTCGCGGTGTCGGAATCAAACTTGCATCCCTCGCGGCATGAAGGTGATGTCAATCCGACTGCGTAATTCTGACACGGCCGAAGCACTTTGAAATTAAAGCAAAGCTCTCTAATGTCACTGATGGCGACCGTCCCGTCACAAAAAAAATTCTGTTAACCCCAACGACACCGCATGAATCCCACAGGAGAAAGCTAAGGAGGAGTAGGGGAAAAAAGAACCTTATTTAAGCACAACATTAGGTGTCGAGAATATCCCGGGCAAGATGCACCAACACCAACTGGTCCATCAGCTGTTCCGATGCCAGCCAAATCCGCCATGTTGAAGGAGGATGCTGTGGAAAATGTGGGGACTGAACTACAATGGGGTAGGAGAAAATCCAATGTTCGAAATTAGCGTATGGTTCGGGACGATTAGGACATGTTCTACGGTGTTCGACACTCGTAAGTAAGCTCAGCGTTACAAGGATTGTTGCCGTTACACGAAGAAGCGTTTCAGTTTTTCATTATATTCCGACTAACATATCAGGAGACATTACATAAATTTTGTAATTTCTGATACATTCAAACCAACAATTCACCATTTTATTTCTTACTGCAACCTTACGATTTAAAGTGTCAAGTGCCGGACCGAGATCGACCATTTTTCTATGATGCTACCCCTGCTTCTCTCAAATCACTAACACTAAGTCAACGCCGAATTATTTCCAGTCAGTTGAGAACGGGATAATTTAATGGAGCGAATATGATGCCCCGCTAACTAAAATCCGCAGCCTCCAGGTATGCAGTGAGAGCACGTCAACAACCCCGATTGATGTACCAACCAATAACATCATCCCGCAGAAAAATCATTATATGATGCCACTACCAGGATCATTACACTGGCTGCTCGTCACGTGCCATACGAAGTGTCTTCTATAAACACAAGCTATCGACCCAGGCTGTACCCAATTTGATCAACAACACAGCGAGAAAAGCAGTGGTCAAGCCAAATGCAGTATCTGAAAAGAGCAGCTGCTTTGTGTAATCCATTAGCTGAACGCATGTTGCATGAGCAGTATGGAAACCACACCGAAGAAAAGCAACTATGTGTTTTATACGAGGAGTGCGCGTGCCATTTCGATTGATTTTTTTTAGGACGTAGTTATCTTAATCCTCCTCATAACTCAGACATTCAGCTCGAAGCCACGCTTGATGTCCAACAAGTAATACTACACGCCCAGACCAACTCAACCCTGCGTGGGCTTGCCTACACTTGGGAAGAAACAAGGATGAAGGAAAGTCGGCGTCCCGCGCATGCAGTGGTCACTCTTCCAATGGAAAGCACCTGCCCCGCTTCGTGAATTCCCAGCGAACGTAGACACGGAAGCTGCCGAAGAGGCTCACGCCACATGGACACGAACGCCACTAGCACGTCCACCACCGTCTTCGGACAACGGCTCACTGTTGTTTCGGCATTCTTCGTGCGCGATTCCCGCACGCCGAATGGCCTCTCGTGGGAAGCAAGCCGTTCATCGTGTTGGTCCCGTCCGTCTACGCCTACACAGTTACGATCGGAGGGCACCGCAACATGCAGGGCAGGAAACCTTACGATGGAATTAAGCCGATCATCCACCTCTACACTGCCGCGATGTTGTTGCTCAACCATACCTCGGCAAATTTGGCGCGACTCACTTAAACTCACTCACAAATTTATTTTCGAATCACCACTGACTAAACTCAGACTCATTGCTGAGCAGTAAGTCTGCGCTCACTTAAACTCAAACTCACCGTGAGCGCTAAATTCAGAACTCACTCGGACTGAAAACTCAAACTTTACTCAAAACTCAAAATCTACTCAAACTCAAAATAAAACTCAAGATGTACTCACACTTAAAATGTACTCAGAACTCGAAATAAACTCAAAACTCAAAATGTACTCAAACTCAAAATGTACTCAGAACTCAAATTGTACTCAAACTCAAAATGTGCTCAGAACTCAAAATGTACTCAAACTCAAAATGTACTCGAACTAAAAATGTACTCAAAACTCAAAATGTACTGAGGCTCAAAATGTACTCAAAACACAAAATGTACTCAAAACTCAAAATGTACTCAAGACCCAAAATGTACTCAAACTCAAAATGGAGCTGAAACTCAAAGTGTATTCAAACTCAAAATGGACTCAGAACTCCTAGGTAACTCAAAAGAAAAGGTCTATTGGCGACACCATTATTAATAACTTTAAGAACAGGGATGTCCGCTCCTTGAATGATACATTCAATGACCACTTTATACAGGCTATTGAAGGCGTTAGGGGAGCAAAGAAAGCACCATCTCCGGATGCAATAATTATTAGGTCAACATGCTCCCAATCGCCTTATTTGCCGGAGATGACTGACGAATATCTTTGGTATATTGCTAACCAAATACCAATATTTAAGCCTGCTGGTGTGGATGAAATAAGGTCAAGAGATATTTTTAGGAGTTTTAAGGAACTGCGAAGTGTGATCTAGGCTATGATTAACGGGATACTCAACACGAGTATAATACCCAATGAAATAAAAATATCAATTGTTAGGCCACTGTACAAGAAAGGAAAGAAAGAAAACATTGATAATTAAAGACCGATTTCTATTTTGTCTGTTATAAACCACATAATGGCAAAGTATCTGGCAAAAATATTGACCAGCTTTTGTGAAAATAATTTTTTTATTGACGCCCACCCAATATGGTTTCAAAAAATGGCAAAGTACCATGACATTGCTAGAAGATTTCTCTGACCATGTACAAATCAAAATTGACGAGAACGAGTTTGCCCTAACTTTATTTTTGGATCTCCCTCGAGCGTTTGACACGATTGACCACGACATTCCAATTGATAAACTTGAAGGACTGGGATTTCGAGGACCATTCACTGCGTTGTTTAGAAATTTTTTCTCCGACCGGAAACAAACTGCGAAAATTGACGGTAATTACAGCGAATTACGATTGACAAAATACGGACTACCCTAAGGTTCTTCATTGGGACCTTTGTTATTTAATTTTTATGTGAAGTACCTCGTAATGCTGAACCTTCAGTTCAAAATATTTCAATTTGCTGATGACGCTGCCCTTGTTGTAATACATCAGACTTTGGAGTGAGCAACAAAGTATCTTCAATCTGAATTATATAAAATTATGTCATGGCATGAAAAAAAAACTACATATACGTTAATGCATCGAAAACAAAACTGGTTTGTTTTCACAATCCTCATTAAAAGCTTGATGAGTTGAAACCTGTGTTGCTGCATTATTAAAATTGCAAAGGCTGTTCGTCTGCTCCACTGGAACTAAGTGTTACTGCGACATATTTGGGATTAGAATTAGATGAGATATTGTCTTGGCGCGTTCATGTCGAGAACATATGTAAAAAGTTTTGATATGTTGCCGCTCAGCTGTATCAAATTAAAAGCAGTACGAGTGTTAAGATAAGAAACATTGTTTATCAAGCACTGGGGGAGCCGATTTTAAGATACGGAATTTCGCTTTACGTTTCATGTTCTGACACTGAAAAAACAAATAAATAAAATAATCTTCAAGTGTGCAAAGAGTATATGTTCCGGTATAAATTCAAATGATCGAGACAAGAAAAGCCTATTGAAGGTGGTAGATCTTCTTACAGTGGAAAAGTTACGTGATTGCGTAATTTATGTAAACCATTATTACGGTAATCGGTTTAAAGTGGTCAAGCCAAAGAGCACGTTTGGTTTGAGAAAAAGTGAATATTACAGCGTACCACGGATTTTCACCAATTATGGGAAGCGATGCCGAGTGTATTATGTTCCTTCCCTTTTTAACAAGCTGCCAATTGACGCATTGCATATTCCATAATTGAAGCGAGCAAATCGCACGTTCAAAAATGTATGCCTAAAAACGATATTAAATGTACTTGCTGCCTGTATGTGTTTTTTTGTTTTAAGGCATCTTTATGGAAGAATGTGAACTGTGTACGGAAATGTTAACTGTGATTTTCGAGTTTCTGTTTTGTTAATACGATAAGTATAACTGGATATCAATGTCAAGTGCTTTATTTGTGCAACAAGTTTATTGATCTGCATTATGTACAGTGCTCAGCGATTGAAACGCGATACTCGGAGCGCGTGGCTGCCGGCCCCTGTTGCGCCACAGGTGAGCGCTTGTGAAAGCGAGCTGGCGCATTGTGGTATACGATGAGGGTGAGAGCGTTCGTGACGCATGCTTAGTGCATCCGGGAGACAGCCCTTCAGTGTGTGGTTCTTGGCGGCGCCATAGGGGTGCTATATGCCATGGCTTCAAAACGCTGCGCCTGCGTGCCGTGCGCGCCACGATAACACATCGCGATAAATGCGCATTCAAATTCTTCATAAGGCGCGCAGTGCCAGCTCAACCAGCTTCGCGCGGCGCGGCGCGGCACGCAGGCGCAGCGTTTCGAAGTCATGGCATGTAGCACCCCTATGACGCCGCCACGAACCACACAATGAAGGGCTGTCTGCCGGATGCAGTCAGCATGCGTCACGAACGCTCTCACCCTCACCGTATACCACAATGCGTCAGCTCGCTTTCACAAGCGCTCACCTGTGGCGCAACAAGCACCGCCAGCCACGCGCTCCGAGTATCGCGTTTCAATCGCTGAGCACTGTACACGGGTGCTATTCCAGAAGGCCCGAGATTGAGCGAAACTCGGGAAACACGACCTCTAGCGACGCCCACGTAACATAATGATAATATTAAAGACGATAGTCTTTCTTGGGCTACTTGAACCCAGAAATTTTGGTCTGTCTGTCTGTCTGTCTGTGACTCGATTCAGCCACCCGGCCAAAGTAGCACAAGGCCTGCGCAATAGTCTTATATAGTCACAGCGAAATCTACCCGTATATGTCCGGTGTAATGCTCATACTAGTCAACAGGGCTGAAGAAGAACAAGACATTATGCAAACATAAGACAACAAATTAATACAGAAGTGATATTTGCAGTGTTCCATTCCGAAAAGTCATACATGCTTGATTTTTGCGAAATTAAATACTTCATAAACTGCAGAAAAAAAAATCAATCCGTGGTCGCCTGCTGTCGCCCGCGCCACTATAGCTTCTTGCGGCATTTTAAGAAATCAACTGGCAACAGTTACGAAAGGTTCCAGTACATAGGCTCCAAGTTTTGTTTTCAACGCACGTGGAGTAGGTAAACGCGGCTCTATAAACGTTGAAGCAAGGCGCAAGTAATTGCTGCTCGGTGTTATCGAAACCCTCCGTGCGCTTTCAGATACGCAATTTCCTAGAAGCATTTCAGTCTGCCTACATGATTTGATGGCGAACGCTTGGCGATTCTTAGTAACAACTGGTACATTGTACTTGCGATACTAATTAACAACTGATACTTTACTTGCGATATTTCTTAACTGATATATTGCACTTGCGTTTTTTCCTCGCTTTTATTTCTTTGTCTTTCGGCATGAATTTGGCATCCGACCGGCTTCTTTTCTGCTATACCGTGTTTGCGACAGTTTCGTCTCTTTCATTTCGTAGAGAACTCCTCAGCAAGAAGTCTGGCTCACAGTACAGCCTCCCTATACGCCTCGAGCTTCGCGATCGCTGCGCCGCTTGTCGCCGCTTCTCCGTGGCGTTTACGGCATTAGCGCTACGTGGCTGATAGGTGGTCATGCAGTATTTTGGTCCTCTTTCGCTTCTCTTTGCCTTTCCGTGCACCAAACAACTTGTTAGGGTGACGTCTGTCAGCAAATTGCACGTTTAGGGCACACAAAAAAACACCTGCCTCTTGGTAGAGTGCTCTAACGCCAAAAGAGCTACCCGGGGAGGCGGTGCTGCTCGCTTCTTGGCCGCTCTTGCGGGCGTCGGCGACTGCAGCAGCATATCACCATTGTCATTTTCGAAGACGTCAGCACAAGTGAATTCTATTTATTGTCGCCTAGTTTAGACCTGATATTGGCACCGTAAGAGATTGGTTCGTTTTGCAGCGCCGACAAAAAATCCGGCTTTGCTTCGAATATGGACGTCGTAGAAAAATGTTTCGGGGATGTTATAACCCAATAGTTGACAATAACTTGCGCCTTTTATGGGAATATAAGCCACGCAAAAATGTTAAGTACACTCAAAGGCTGTGCGTTGTTACCTATGTGCCCATTCACGCCTAATAGCAAGAACCAGGGTGTAAGTTAATGAAACCATGGAAACATGAATGATTTGCAAGTCAAAAATAAATATAATAGTGGTACCGGAATGACAAAAAAAAAACAGGGCAGCTTCGGAAATGCTAAATACGTTTGTTTAATCAACGAAGTATTCACCAGAACAACTAGATGCAAAATGCACTGATATTTCGCAAGACAAGGGGGGGAGCCGAGGGTGACGCTCAACTATCGTTGTTTACAAATGCGGAGCGAAATCAACGAATGAACGTTTTAGTAATCACACACACAGGCTGCGTGTTCAGTTTCCATTTGGTTTTCGCCTTCAACGAACGGCTGATCACTTGGCGGACGGACTTTTTAAAGAATACATGGTAGGCAGTTCACAAGCGATATGAGGTGTCGTTGGAAGAGTTGATTGATTGATTGTAGGGTTTAACGCGCCGACGCAACGGAGGCGATGAGGCGTGCCGTAGTGGAGGGCTCCGGATGAATTTTGACCACCTGGAGTTCCTTAACGTGCGCCAAAATCTCGCACACACGGGCTCGTTGGAAAAGTGTAGTCTCTGATGTGGACCTGATTTCGGTTTATGTTAGATTCTGTAATCTACTGTGTCATATGACAATGTTTCGAAGGGTTTAGTCGCGGACGCGGATTACTCTATAAGCCCGCCTGCGCGCTTCTTGTGGAGGATAAATGTAACATGATCTGCGAGCGCTCACCTCGCGACAAGACGACCCAGCATTAAATTTGTCATCGTGTGCTGACTCCCGAGCATAATGTTACATTATCTATCGTACTTATTTCTTAGAATGCTTGTCAAATTTATTCCGCAGTGGCTCGTCCAGGGTACTGATCAACTTCTGATGTGATATTGGTAGGCGTAACTTGCCTGCTGTCAGGTATGAGTGCTCCGCTAGAATATGTAAGCGCACAAAGCCGATTTACGTAATAGTGTATGGCCGCAACATGAACATCGGAGAAAACACTGCTTACGGAGACACTGCCACTATATTTCAGGGCAGCGGAATTGCAATCAGCTGCTTGCATATGCTGGCTTTGGGACGCTGGCCTGTGACACACATCTAGCGCTCATACAGACCGAATGTACTATCGGCGTCAACTGAAACGCGAACAAGAAAATATGAACCAAAACGTGCAAAAATGAAAAGTAAAACCTGACAAGTTTCATTGTTGTTTACATATGTCATTAAATTGCGTATGTCTCCTTCCTCACAGTCTCCTATTTGCACACCAGTAAGCAGTAGTTACGTGTTTGCTAGTGGGGACTACATTGGTTTATTTCACTTTCATAATAACACTTGTCGCCAATAGTTAGCCACAACGATGTTGAGGAACGGACGGATTGTTTTACAGACATTTTCACGATGACTTGAGTAGCTTTGTACCCGAAAATTCGAAAAGAAAGGCAATTTTCCTCGTTGGTTTTTTGCTGAACTCCAATGAGCTTTGGGGAGGAAAAGTGGAGCGTTATAAAACAGCAAATCAAACTTAGAAAACAGGGCGAGAAAGGGGGCGTAATGAGGTTCGTCAGCTCAGATCTCTTTGTAAATGATTGGTCAAGCACAGTAGGTACAGTTACATTGCCGCGGTTGAGGCTGATCCAACACGCAATGCCAAAGCTTTCTGAGGCGACGTCCGTTCATAAACCCCTAAACATTCACTTGGAAACACTAACACCCTCGATGAACGAAGAAAGAGCATATGGGACGTTACCGATGCCTTTGCGTCACAATTCCGTTCCGCATACGGCAAAAATGTGCAGCTTGCCCCTTGAACTGTCTCTCGGCTATGATAAATGGTCAGAAGTGTATTTTTCTGAAAGGATGGTTTCACAATCTCTAAAACAACATTGGAAGATTCGGACAGGGGTGACTTGAAGGACGCGTTTAATGGTGACGCAGCCTCGCCGGGAAGTCGTTGCAAAAATGATAATGATGAAGGCGCGAGGAGGGGAGATGAAGAAGATGGTGTGGTGTTTGCCTGTGCCGCACTGATTATGAGTTGCTAGGTGACATTGACCATTCCAGTTTATGTTAAGAAGCAACGACGACGCTGTGCTCACATTACTATAAAACCTGATATGATAGTACTACAGGAGACAGAATTTACACCACACCAGGCAGGCTACATAACAATATCTCTGGGAACCTTCTGCCTAGGGTAGCCAACCTTACGTCACGAACCATCAGTGTCGTAAAACATCAAATTGATAGCTGCAGCATTGAGACTGTACTCATAGAAGTCGTACCTCGTACCAGGGACCAACCGTGTGTATTTGTTTTAAACATCTGCAGCCCGCCAAACCATCACTGCGATACCTTCGAAAGCTTAATAATAATAGCTGAGATCGCGGCGGGCAGAAACGGTCTGGTAATAGTAGGAGACTTCAACGCAGCGCATCCGGGGTGGGGCTACAAGTAGGCCACGCGATAGGGCCACAAGCTACACACTACCATCCAGAAACACCATCTAACAGTCCTCACTGACCCAAGTATCCAACTCGTATTGGAATAGAATCACAAGAGATACCAGCCCTTACCTTACACTGATCAAAACCGTTCCACAAGCAGAGTGGCAAAATCTGGAAGAGTCGCTGGACAGTGATCACTATATTCTCCAGACTATCATCCCGACCGCTCCTTTACGTAGGACACTGAACTCGATGAAAATAACTGACTGGACCACCTTTCGCAAGCACAGAGTCCGAAGCGACACAACCGTCATAAACGCACTTGAGCAATGGATCATGGACCTGCACCACGATGTAAACAAGCACTCGAGAGAGATCGCCCTCACCCCAGAAGCGCCTGCAGTGGATTCCCACCCCCTCCATCTCTAGGAAGCACGCAAAGGCCTCCAACAAAGATGGAAGAGGCAGAAACATAATAACCAGAGATAATTCCGCAAGCAGTGGAGTACGCAGCCGAGCCCACGCGACAAAACTGGCGTCAGCTGTGCGACGGTTTACAGGGAACGCTGGGAACGGCAGACATGAAAGCTCCTCCACCATTTGCTGGACACGGCACAGAGTATGTTGGAGAGCCAGAAAGCAATCAAGCGTATGCTACACTCTCATGCTGGCAGCGACGAGGAGGTAATGGATAAGCTTAAAGACCAGTACATTGGCTCAACTTTACCTCCCGTGACTCCTCGCGCGTACGCTGGCCGTCCCAACCCGGAGCTGGACAAACCAATAGCGACACAGGATGTCTGGCAGGCACTTCAAGCCCTGACCAGCAACACCACTCCGGGTAAAGGCAAGGTCACTAACAAGCTACTCAGGAACGTGGACGACAGAAGCATCGAAGCCTTAACGGGATACTTCGATGAGCACTGGGAACGAGTCACAATACCGGCGGAATGGAAACACGCTGAAATGGTGCTTATTCCGAAGCCAGGTAAACCTACATCGACACATTAGACACATCGTGCCCCATATCGCGAACGTCGTGCGTAAAGACGCGTTTAGAGTGTGTGATCCTCGCCCGCCTTCAACCATACATAGAAGTCCAAGACATTAATCCGCACACAATGTTCGGCTTCCGGCCCCCCTGTCAACTCATGACATCCTCCTTCAACTAAAGGAAGACGTCTTGGCACACGTTTCTTCTACAGCAGGGCTATCCTCGCTCTTGATTTGAAAGGAGCGTTCGACAATGTAAGCCACGCAATCATCATCGAAAACCTTAGTGACACTGACTGTGGAAAACGAATGTTCCAGTATATCCAGACAGACCTCACTGATCGCACGGCGACTGTGGGCATAGGACCACTACGAACTGACCTTCAAACAATGCCCAAGAAAGGGACGCCACAAGGAGCGGTGATTTCTTCAACATTATTTCACATAGCTATGATGAAGCTCCCATAACACCTTAACCCCATCCTGCGGATAAACATGCGCTCTATGAAGGTGACATCACGATTTGGACTACTGGTGGGTCAGAAAGCGATATGGGGGATGCGCTCCATAAAGCTGCTGACGCAGTCCAAAAGTACGCCAGTGTGCGCGGCCTTCAGTGCTCACCACAATACAAATAAAGCTCAAACGTAGTGACATCCCCGTAGTCGCAACAATCCGCATACTAGGACTTTACATCCAGCAAGACAGGAGGAGGAACGCTAATCCATCCAGCGCTTCAATCTACACTACCACGCAAATCGTGCGTATGGTGAGTCGAGTCACAAACCGGCACGAGAGTATGAAGGAGGATAATGTCATCAAGTTGGTGCAAGCACTGGTTGTCAGCCGCGTGGTGTACTCTACGCCTTACCTCCCCCTGAAACCGAAAGAAATGGACCAAATTGACATACTACTGCGGGAGCCGTACAAGCAAGCGCTAGGCCTCCCTCCTCACACCGCCACTAGTAAGCTGGAAGCGCTCCATGTGCATAACAAGGTGCGGGATGTCATTGATGCCCACCTTGTCTGCCAACTAGAGCGGCTCAGGCAAACGTCTACCGGCCGCACGGTTCTGAGGCAACTAGGCTACCAGATAGCGGACGCCAGCCACTCTCGACCGGAAACTGCCACAGGACATTCGTACTCTTATCAGGGTCGCTCCGCTCCCGCGAAACGTGCACCCTGAGCAACACGTACAGCGCAGACAAGCACGAGTACGACTCCTACAAAGGAAGTACTCTGACCACCCCCATGAGCGATTCACGGACGCGGCCCAATACGCATCCCATCCAACCACAGGAGTAAGCGTCATCGATGGTTCAGGCAATTTCGTTCACACTACGACCGTAAAAAATAAAAAAAAAATCGTTGAAGCTGAAGAAACGGCCGTCACACTGGCAATGACGTCTCCAACTTCGAATAAACCGTTTCACGTAATTGCAGACTGCCAACAGGCATGCAGAAACTACGGCAAAGGTCGCATCTCAATATCCGCCCTCCGATCATCAAAAAAGCACGACGATACCCTGAACGCTACCATACTGATATGGACAACAGGTCACGCCGGGTTCGCCAGAAACGAGCGAGCACACGCTGCAGCCCGAGCATGCATCCTCCGGGCACCGCACCAATCGCTCCGTGACCCAGAGCCTGTCGAGCAGCAGTACCGTGAACTTCTGCAACACCACCGCCTTGTCAGATGTGCCTAGACACCACAGCACCAGAAACTTACCCGAGAAGAGGCTGTAGTCAGGCGACAACCAGAGACCAACACATACCCCCATCTCAGCTACCTGCACATCATACACCCCACAATATATCCATATACTTGCGTAACGGCTTGTTCTTGTTGAACAATGTTGACAAGTGTGAGCATATCAACCGGACATAGACGTTTAGATTTGGCTGTGAGTATATAAGACTATTGCGCAGACTTCGTTTCACTTTGGCCGGGTGTCTGAATCGAGTCACAGGCAGACAGTAGACAGACATACAGGCAGACCAAAAATTCTGGATTCCTGAGAAAGACTATCGTCCTTAAAAAAGACCGGCACCAGCAGAGATCGAACCACCGACGCCCGCCATTATACATAACGAACCCGACGCGCTACCACTACACCACGCCGCCTTTTTTTATTGCAATATTTCAGTACAGAACAAGCACCATCAAACAAAAAACTGCAACGATAAAACTGCGGGTCATCACCTTGCCAGCAGAAAAATGATTAAAATTGTTTGAGTTTGGACAGTGTTCGCATCACAGGCAACCACTCTGGAGGCTCAGGCTGAGCCCTCCACACTTCAGTAATCAAACGCATTGAATCAACGAAATATTGTCTTGACCATTTAGCGTCAACGTCCCTATGGCGTATGGCCATGCGGGATTTCGAAATTGCATGTAGGGCCAGGACCATCACGACGTCGTAAGGTACTTCGTCACTCTCAATCGGTAAAAACCTAATGCCGTGAGCGTCCAGGGGGAAATCTTTTTTGAGGGTCCGCTGAAGAACGACCCAAAAGAAGACCCCGTCCCAGCAGTCCAAGAACATGTATTCTACAGTCTCTGGTTTTCTGCACGGCTAGCAGTCCCCCCCCACCCGGGAAAAAACATTCCCTTTTCCTTCTGCCACGTTTTCACATCAAGGACGCCCGAGTGAAGTTTAAAGAAAAACGTCTTAACTCATGGGCCCATCGCCATACGTTTCACACGCTTAAGCACATCCTGTCCTGGCCCTACACGGTACAGCGATGTATACAAAGGAACGGGAAGTACGGAATCAACGAGGTCAATATACAATCTTTTACGCGTCACACTAGATAAGTACTCTAGCGTGAATCGTGCACGCAAAAACATGGTGGCTTGTGCCACCTCACGGAAGTAACCTTTCGTTGCACCGAAAGAAAAAGAAGCTGACGTTACAACAAAATCAGGAAGCGTTCTGGGCAACTTCACCTGACACACAGTGCCCAAAAAGGGGTCCTTCACATCCCGAAGAAACAAAAAACAATTTACCACTTGACGCAAAAACAGATGCGATAATGACAGGCCACCAAGACGCACGCGCCGAAACAGGTTCGTACGGCTAGTTCTCTCCCATGACGACTCCCAAATCAACACAGCAAAAGCTCGGTGCAAGGCCTGTACATGTGCCCGCGAACAAAATGCAACACCTGTAGAACTACACACCTGTAGAAATAAACTAAAAACACATTACACACTGAGGCCCTCGCAAATATTGAAAGTCCGCTACCCTTCCATTTATCGGCCTTTTCACGCAATTCGACTGTTTGATTGCGCCAATAAGGGTCGCTGTCTACATAGTTCTCGAGGGGCACTTCCAAGTACTTCACCGGTGTCGTCTTCCGGCTGATACACTCGAAAACACTAGGCGTACTGTTCCACTGGCCATGCCAGAAGCCTAGACATTTCTGCCAATAACACCACCGGCACTGTACTTAAAAAAAAATTTTCAAGGAGTTTACAGCAATGCTTATCCTTCTTCTATCAACAAAAAAAGAGCAATGTCGTCAGCGTAAGCTAACACCCGCACTTCACACGACTGAAGCTTAAACCCTTTGACGTCTTCGCTCCTGATTACACTGAACAAAACACTTCAATGTACAAACAAAAAAGCAACGGAGACAATGGGCAACCCTGACGAACAGGAACGGGTGTGCCGATCGTTTTGTTAATAACAAGCCTAGTAGAACACCCAGTGTACGCCATGCGCACACCATTAAGAATGACAGAACCAACATTCACGTGTTCCAACATATTTAACAAAAGATCGGGTGACCCCTGATCGAACGCTTTCGCCATGTCTACCTGGAGCATTGCCAAAGTTCCTTGCATGGCGTCACAACACTCGAGAACACTTCGGGCAGTATGAATATTTGTAACTATCGACCGCCCTTTGATCCCGCACGTTTGATGCGGCCCTACCACGTCCTTTATGACAGTCTGTAAGCGGCTAGCCAATATTTTCATTAAAACCTTATAATCGACATTTGTCAGACTAATAGGACGATACCCAGGGATCTGCCATAGTTTCGCAACCTCTCCTCCAATTTCGGTATAAATACAGTGTGCGACACGAGAAAAGAAGGTGACAGCACACCTTTGTGGTACGCCTCAGAGTAAACTTTACATAAGACCGGGCTGAAGTCACCCTTAAACGCCTTGTAGAAAGCGGCGCTCAGGCCATCAGGTCCCGGCGTCTTCCCTGGGCTCAACTCGTCGATAGCGCCGCGTATCTCGTCTACTGTAATATATCTTTCGAGATGCGCCATAACTATCTTGTCTAAGCACGGTAACAAAGACGTAAATTCTTCTTTAAACTTGACGGCATCGACAGGATGACAAGAAAACAAATTTTATAAGAGTCACAAAAACAACCCTCTATATTAGCCTGGTCACTATAAACCACACCTTCGGCTTCAATTTCGACTATCGCATTTCTGCGAGCATACTTTTTTTCCGCGCTGAACGCTCTTTTAGTCGGCGCTTCCCCGTGCAGAAATCGTTCAGCTCTTGCGCGCACAAGCTCACCCTCATACTGTCTCTTTATATATTACTTCGAGCTGCGCTTTTAATCCTCTAGTGTCATCCTTCAACGCCCCGGGCGATTCACACTCTTCCTTAACGTAAACGTCCAGGGTACTTCGTAACCAGGCTTCTCTTTGCTTCTCGTCGTATTTGATTGCGGATGATCCTTGAAGGGCCTTTAACTTAATTTCTTGTTTGAAGAGCCTCCCAACTGAGCGTAAAGTTAATGTTCTCTTCTCCACCGAAAAACGTCCGTGCGCATGCGTTAACGGCCTCAGCGAAATGTTCATCCTGCAGCAGCTTGTTATTAAGCTTCCAAAGACACCAATAGAACGCGTTGCCTGGTTTTGCAATTCTACCAACGGTTACGGTAACAAGGCAGTGATCGCTGAAGGAAAGGGGGGAGACTCGGTAGCTATCACACTCCGGAGAATCTCTGTCGAACCATACACTCTGTCGAGACGCGCATGACTGCTGCCCTGGAAGTGTGTATAGCGAGCGGTACCTCTACTGCCAAGGCTATCGCCCACATGTTCTAGCGCAAAGTCAGCGACGATATCAGTTAAAACTATCGTACTCACATCGCGGAATCTTGTCGAGCTACTTTTGTCTTTCGCGGAACATACGCAATTAAAGTCCCCAAGTAAAATAACGAGCCTATCCGTATCGCAAAACCCGCGAACATCCTAAAAAAACACCTTCCTTTGCGCCGCCTTTGTGGGCGCGTACACACAGATCAAGCGCCATTCGCTTGACGATAAAACAAAATCGCACACAAATAAACGCCCACACTCGGACGCGGTGACGGTCTCTAGGGTTGCCCCCAAACTCCTTCGTACCAACAGGGCAACGCCCGCAGACATCCCGACAGCGTGAGCAACGCACACATCGTACCTCGATTCAAACGGGTGCACCATACGATCTGTCTGCTCCTCTCTCTCAACCTTCGTTTCTTGTACAGCCACTATATCCAGGTCCTGTCACTAAACGATACAACTGATTCTGCCGTATCCTGTCAGCAAGCCCCCTGACGTTAAGCGTGGCAATACGGATTGGCGTGTTTAAATACACCAGGTTAAGACAGAAAACAAACATACCCCAAAGCATTTACGCTGGTACATTTGAAAATAAAAAAAAACAAAATGCCGTAAAACGATGAAAACAGCCCCCCCCCCCCCCCCAAAAAAAAAAAAAAAAATATGGTTCCAACTTGAGCCCGTTGAGAGAGCTTCACTTGACGCTCGTACATACTAAACACCCCAAACCCCGCCTGGCACGAAGGAAGAACTCTTCGACACCAAACACACCCCCCCAAAAAAACGCGCAGTGACCGTAAGGAAAACTCTTCGACACCCGACACAGAACCAAAAACCAACGTAATACAACTAACGAGCTTAAGGCCATCACTATAACACGCCCTGCACTTTCCTTGCTTTTCAACGACACACAAAGACAATTTAAAAATACTTTTAGCAGTCCGAAAGCGTAGGCAAGGATGGCGTTCTTACGAATTCTTCGTTGCCGTGGGTCCTCTGTCCTAGGGCGTGTTAAGCTGTGGCTTGAAGCTCGAGCGCCGCGACGTAGGTCCCACACTCACCGACCCCACCGCTACGGAGCCGTCCCCCTCTCCCCGTTGCCCGACACTGTCTTGACGCGGGCACTTGGCCACAGACTGGTCCTGGTCGCCAGTTTTCAAGTCGACGCCCTGTTGGGGGGCGGGAGTTTCCAACTCCAGAAACTGACCCGCCACGCTCACCGGGCTCTCACCGTCGCCGTCGTACGTCAGCTGGTCTCCTTCGTTGGCACTTTGCGCAGGTAGCACTACGACGGCGACCGACTCCTTCACCTCAGCGCTCTTTTCAGGCGGCGGGTCTTCCGTCACCGGGTCTCCGCCGCCCCCTCCTGCAGCCGCCTCCGCCTCCTCCTCGTCCATGATGTTCTTCGTTCGGTCCACATCCCCCACCGGTCCGGCCACCTTCGCGTACGTCCGCACGCACTCGTTCGCTTCGTGACCGAAGCGGCGGCAGAGAGCGCAGCGCGGCACCTTGCAGTCGCGCCTCATGCGCCCCGTGTAAGAGCAGCGAAGGCACTGCGGGGCCCTGCCGGGCACGACCACGAGCGCCTGCTCGCCTGCGACACGGAGCTGGTGCGGCAGGTCCTCAGCCCTCGCGCCCGCGTTGAGCTTGAGGGTCACGGACCACATCGTCGAGCCCTTGTCATGGACGCCTTGTACACGCCAGCGCTCCCGTGAAACGGCGCTGACCCTCCCGTAGGGAGCCAGCGCAACTCGAACGTCGTCCTCGGTCACGTTGTGAATCAGCCAGTGGAGCTTCAGCCGCAGGTCCTGGTTGGCAGGGGCGATGACGAGGCAGTGTCGACCTTTGACGTGAAGCTCCTTTGCTTCCAAAATCTTCTTGACGCCTCGCTCCGACTTGAACGTCACCGCCCATACGTGACTCATTTGGAACGCCCCCAAGGCAAGCACCTCAGGGAGCATTTCCAGCCGAGCCAAAGCATTGCGGAAATCTTCAACGCAATACCGGCGGGCACGCATGTCAGCGTGCAAAAAAAACTGTATTAAAAACAATACGTCCTGTAGGCAATTTCGGCAACGAAACTTGATAACTATCGTCCTGAGCAAACATCCTGTTTCCGCGACCAGCATTGGCCGAATTAACCGCCCCTGAGGAGCCATGCATCCTGCGTCCGTTCACTGCAGCGGCTGCCGGAAGCAGAATCACCACTGCACGTGCACCGCACGAACGCTGCACTTGTCCACTACACCACGCCGCCGGACGGATGCTCCGGTAGATAATCTGCAAGTGTGCAGCGTGTAGTGCTGTGCCAGATGATCTTTGGAACTGGCCAGTGCTGGAACTTCTATCCGTGCAAGCGACCGTGAACACGATTTGCGCTTTGCGCTTATTGCTTTGCTAACTTCAGGGACTATTGCTCAGTTGCATTCGAAGTACAGCCTCACAATCATATTTTTTTCTCGTAAAGAGCAATCAACTCGTTGCCTAGATGAGATAGATGGCGGGGTGATCGGATGACTCATTTGTTTAAGGACAAATTAGCGCTAACTGAGCGTATTCTCAGTTTTCTATACATTTGTTAAGTGCTATAGGTATCATGTGTGAAAGCGGTCGCCTTTGGGAGTGTCAGAATAGGAAATTCGGTGTGACGTAGCCTGCTGAATTCTTCAAGTTAGCGTCGCTAGACTATCCTAACGGGGAAATGCAACTGGGTTTTATAGCAGTTACAGCATTGTGATAGCTTTGGTGCACAATGTATTTATGTACCAAGTGTAAACGATAATTGCAAGGCGCTTACCTGTAGCGAGCATTTTTATTTTGCGGTTGTTGTCAACAGCCACTAATGCGTTTTAAGTGCGAATGCACTTCTTAAGCGAGCCTGAATCGTCCGCCGCCGTCGTCCGCATAGCAACAGCTGCGGGTGCGCGCGCTCCTCGTCTTCCTCCTCGTCTCCCTAGCAACGGGGGGAGATGGGCGCGCGCTACTCTCCTCCTCCTCTCTCCGCTCAGTGACTGCGGGTGTTGGGCGCCTCCTCTCCACTTCGGGCGGGAGAGCTCTCGCTCGCGTAGCGGGCGCTCCGCATTCCGACGCGTGAGGGCGCTCGTGTAGCCCTCGCCGTAACGGCGGGCGCTACTCTCCTCCTCCTCTCTCCGCTCAGTGACTGCGGGTGTTGGGCGCCTCCTCTCCACTCCAAGATCACGATATCCACCGTAATCGCGCAATCAACAACCGTGCATTCGCACTTACACACTCTCCCCCTCGGGGAAGTGCGAGGGAATTTTTTCTCGTCTGTTAAACATATACATATTCAGTACGTTTGGGGATCAATGTTTGGTATTGTCACTAATATTTTTGTTATCGTCGACGGGCTTGAAATCTCATTGCCAGTTATTACTTCGCCCGAATCGTATGCAACCCAGCGTATCTATATAAACTTACCGAGAACCGTCTGTAAATCGCGCTTCGTCGCTTCTTGCCATTACCAGCCGCTCGATTGACGCTAAGAGCTTTTGTGATAATTGCCATCGATATTTTCTCCCGTGGCACCATTAAAAAGACCCACTGACAGCAATGACTTGTGCTTTGCAAATCTGAAACTGTCCACAGACATATGCTCGAAATGGCAACGACGACGACATTGCATGAGATTGCAGCAAAGAGACTAAATGCATGCGTTTCGTCTTCCCATTACTTCTTCTAGATCGACGGGGATGAACAGTCAGTTCGCATTTGTGCAAACGGGACACACTCTGCTGGAGATACTCCCCTTGAAGATGAACTGTTGCCCGCGGAGACTAACAGCTGTATTTTAGTCCCTATTTTAGTCCTTTTTGCCTAAGAGTGCAGTAAATGCCTCGTCAATCATTGAGATACACTTTGCCGGGAACGGTAAGACAATAAGGCATCTATAATCACTTCGCAAAAGGAGGATCATCATATAACCTGCGAACCTGTACAAAGACCAGGAAAGGATTCATTGCCGTGTCCGAGATGGTCCCACCGTGCCCTCTGATCTGTAGCCCAGTGAAGCAGCTTATATGCACTTGTGGCGGTGGCTCTGCTGTCAATGCCTGGATCACGGTACACGTCGCTGTACCACGTGGGCAATGCCGTGCATCCTGGATGAGCTGAATGCCGATAACGGTGTCGCTCCCCGATAGCCCGCTTTGTGGGCGGCACTCTGTGACGTTCCACAACGTGACCTGTACAAAGAACAGGAGAGGATTCACTGTCGTGTCCGAGATGGTCCCGGCGTGTCGTGAGTATTGGCAGTATTGGAAAACTCCTTATAAATAAATAAATAAATAAATAAATAAATAAATAAATAATTATAAAAATAAATAAATAAATAAATAAATAAATAAATAAATAAATAAATAAATAAATAAATAACATATACAAACTGCTTTATGGTGTTATTACACGCCCGGAACTGCCTGCATCAATCAGTTTTCCTGTTTCGAAAAAATACAGCGAGGCTTAAACACCCTTTTAACGCAGATGGAGCGCTTAGCACACGTTCTCCTCTTCAAACACGGCAACGCCTATATAACTCTCAGTCCAGGAAACTCGATATTTTGCGCCGTCCTCGTCAAGAATTTTTGGCCTGGTTGTTAGCTGGGGTGCACTAACTTCATCTTGGCAGTACTCCTTTTCTTCCGTTATTTCCTCATGCGTGAGTTGATGTCACAGAGTAGGTTCTTATTTGTTCGTGTACGATGTTGATGCTATGCGTTTAATTGTATGTACTATAACACACTTTTGTACTCAACTCGTCTTACATTGCACATTATTAAGGGGCCCGGGCAGGCCGCAGCAACATATATTTCTATAATGTATCATGTTCTGTTAATAGTTACAATAAATATTTCCTGTATTTTGTTGCGTACATTCATGCGCAGTTGCCGCTTCATCCTATTGCTATTCTTGCTGTATGATCATCTTTTTGAAATCTACTAGAACTTAGTCTTTGTTGATCATGTACTGTATGTTGGATGCTTCTTGTAATTTTCTTCTTTGTAGCATTTCTAGTTTTTTATTGTTCTTTACTCACCCTCCTTTTTTACTGGCTGTTTATGGGCCAGCCGCTGATGTATTTCAGTGCTGCCTTTTTTTCCTCTCAGTGCGGCAGCACGAAGGTTTCAGCTGTTCCTAGGCACTTAATATAGGTTGTATGATTGATTGATTGATTGATCATTATATTATAGTTTCTTAACATTAATGTTATTATATTACGCTGATGGTCCACGCTCTTGCAAAGCGTGTACCATCTCGCTGACCGACCGAGAGTTTCGATATTTCAATGCATCCTTGCGTAACCATGTCGATTAATAAATTGCTCTTGCGGAGACGGGCCACTAATTGAGCTTTTTTTTGTCGCAGTGCCAGGTGGGCGACCAAAGCTTGAATATAAGCTGCATTTTCTTCCAAAAATAAAGTATTTAGGACTGAAACACTCTCCTGTTCCTTTCTACCACTTTGTGTATCATTTATATTTTGCGCTGATAATGGTTATAAAATGATGTATATACTTAAGTATAAAAAATACTTGATGGATTTGGAAAAAACCTCCCGAGGTAGGCTTTCAAGCCATACTGATAACGCAGAGGCCTTGAAATGACGAACAAACACATTAGATAGGCGAACAATCTGGATATATGTGATGAGCGGTGCTCTAATGCTGTTTCTCTACAGACGTCTGACTGACGTAAATGCAAATAGCTGACAATGGTTGTACATTTACGAGCATCCGGTTCAATAATTGGCTGTTCCTACTACACTGCAGCTGTGCACTTTCCCGCTTTAAAATTCAGAAAGCATTGGTGCATTCCGCTTCGACGTCGACCACATTTGCATCAAATAACCACGGCGGGGTTTCTGTAGAATCGCTAACGAACAGAGTTAACTTCATGGCGCAGTGCACTGGGCGAATAAGATGCCTCCGGGCTACTGAACAGGAAGTGAAATCCGCGCCAACATTAGCGGGACGTAGATAAGACACTAAGGCGCTGGCGAATAACGCCAGCACACAGACACATGATGGCGTGACATCGGTCACCGCAGCAAGCGTTCCGAAGGCCTCTCAGAACACGTGGTCAAAAATTTCCAGTATAACCTGCGGCAATCGGTAGCGCTCTAAGCGAGTCGGTCGACAGAAGAACAGTAAAGAAAGGGATCAGGTGATATGTCGTCACGGACACAGCCTGTGTGTCGAGTTAGCGTGTACGTATTACATTATTACAGCGAGCGCATTACAGCGAGCACGTAACGCATTTGCTGGTTTTCTTTATTGCCACATTACAGCGTGCTGCCCTCGCCATCTTCACCCTACCTCCAGCTCACCGGCAGAGCCTGGCAAAATCCACGATGGCAGACAACTGCTAATCCGCGTGCATACTAAAGGAGACGCAAGTGTTCTAGCGTGCACTCGGAAAGGAAGAATCACGGAAAATGGGACGCCCCCAAAGACGTAAAGTTCGGCGTTGCGCCAGGAAGCGGGAAGACGAATTCTTGAATTTCCAGCGGAACGGCGGCACACCACCTCCAGGCAAAGGGCCCTCAAAACATGGAGCTGAGCGCCTCCAGAGCGGGCACTGGATTTGGCTCCACGGCGGGCGACGCTATGTCGGCCTTCTTCATGCGCGATCCACGCACAGCCGACTGGCCGCTCGTTGGCAGCAAGCCGTTCATCGTGTTGCTGCCATTGATCTATGTTTACTTCGTCAAGATTGGAGGGCCCCGTTTCATGAAAAGCCGGAAACCCTACGATGAAATCAAGCCAATCATCCAGCTCTACAATGCCGCGATGGTGCTCCTCAACTGTTACTTTGTGTTCGCCTTCTTTTCTAAGACGTACCTCAGCGGCCGCTACAGCTTCTTTTGCCAGGGCATCGACTTCGACACACGCGACGACCAGACCATGAGCCTCCTGTCGCACTGCTGGTGGTACATGATGGTCCGGACTGCCGACCTTCTGGACACCGTGTTCTTTGTGCTGCGCAAGAAGGACTCGCACATATCCACATTGCACGTGGTGCACCACGTACTTGTTGTGTTCAACGGTTGGTTCGGACTTGCTTTCGGAGGTGACGGCCACGTCGCATTCGGACTCATATTCAACAGCTTCGTTCATGTGGTCATGTACTCATACTATTTTCTCTCGTCCCTGGGACCAGCTGTTCAAAAACACCTGTGGTGGAAACGCTACCTGACGCAGTTCCAGCTGGCTCAATTCGTGATTCTTTTTTTCCATATGTTGATCCCGCTGTTTAAAGACTGCGGCTTCCCTCTAACCCATATCTGCATTACGCTGCCACAGGGTATTTTCTTTTTTGTTATGTTCATGAGATTCTACATCAAGTGCTACATGAACCGGAAGAGGCCCCATACTAGAGTTGAATCAAAAAGCAAAGCTCAGTAGCCGCAGTTCAAACCGTGGTACTTCCCTCGCAATGCTCAAAAGTTTGAAATCCGTACATTCAACGGGATACCACATGCACCAGTAAGTTAGCAGCAAGAATATCTGTACACGAATCTAACTGTATGCTAGCGAATACTCTTCGATAGGCTAACGTGTATAAATCTTTATGTCCGGTTGAATTCTTTTAAAAAGCGCGATCCACGGGCATTAGGTGTTGATGAAAAAAGTTGCCAATGTTTTGATGTGACGGTAGCCATAAATCAGGACCACGTACTTTGAAGCAGACAGTTCATCAAAATATACCTACTTGAAGTCCCTAAAACGTAACAATTGTTCCAAGTACACTGCCCGCAAGGTAGAATGCGTACATGCACGCACCAACATTCCGAAAGCACGCTCATGCGCTTTGTTTTGTCGTGGTCATTGCATCCTCTGTTTAAGTATCGAGAAATTTAAGTCCACTTTTAATGACAGCAGTAGGAAGATACAGCACTCTCAAAGTTGAGCTTTACGGTAGATGCGCGCCCGACTTAGGTGCAGCTTCGCTTGTGCACAAGGCGAACCAATTAATCTTGTCGCCTTGGGAAATGTGCCGTGTAGCTTTGAGCTGATGTTCAAGGTGATACAAACTATTAACTGTGATTTAAGATTCTCTCTTTCGCTTCTCAACCTCACCCCGGCCACGGGAAGATTGAGTTGCAACTTTGATTCATGCGACTTTATCAGCGTCAACGGCGCTTCTCCCTTGAGCACGTTTTCTTGTTAATAAATATCTTTCATTCATGTATAAAAAATATTACTCCTGTTGTTAGTACTTCAGAAGCTAGTGTTCCCGAACGAACACATTGTACTGTGATGCCGTCTATGAGCTTTACGATATATTCAAAACATTGCAACAAAATACTGATTGAAATTTAGGAGAACTCACACACACTACAAGTGTCCTTACGGAGGGCAGATTTATTCACCTTTTTGTACGTTATGTCCCTTCACGCCGCTCCCATAAACCCGCCTAAGGCCCAATAAAGTGATGACTCTCTCTTCCTATTCGTGTTTTTCGCTTGTGTAACCTCGATATACTGTAGACGCTTGTTCAGACATACTGGAAGGGTTCACGAAAACGTGTTCGTATTATCAGAAATTCTTCTTACGCGGACGTGTTTGTCGTTGTGGATGTTACAAGAGAGCAAATGTGTTGTTCGTCTTAACCATACAATTAATCTGAACCGAGTACTTCTTAACCGGATTTTACTGCATAAGTTTTGTATTCCTGATTTTTTCATGAACTGATATTAGTGGTGCTTTTTCTCTCCTTCCACAATGTTCCATTTTCGCCCCATCTGTTAACAGCAGTTCGAAAATTGTGCAACACTTAACATATAATACGAAATGCAGGAATATTCGCGCCTTTTTTTGCCTTACGATGTGGCCGTGACAAAGGGTGTCTTTGAGAAGTTGCTGAGTTTGGGAATACGAAGGACAGTTTCAGTGTGTCGAAGTGAATATTCTGTGAACGCCGTGGCGCGAGCGGTGCTTGGGAGATATAGCTTTTGGTGGATAGAGCGGTGGTACGCGGCCTGGGACCGGGCCGCGTACTTGCAGTTTATAATGCGTAGAAGCCCGCAACTGCTTAGAGCAGGTTTTCAGAAAAAAAAACAAACTAAAACGGAAAGAAAGCATCCAAAGTGGAATAATAACAGGCAAGACCAACCTCAAACAGTCAAAACAACACCAATTAAGGAAAATTGGTGCACCCTGCAGAAGTGGTTTAAGGCTGGAAAAACAGTTGAAGTTGGATTCCCCCAATGGCAGGGGATCCCGGGAGAGAGGGAGCAGCCGGAACTCTGCAGTGCAAAGGCGTTTGGGGCGGCACTGTAAAGAAAAGACCATCAAGGTAAGTACAGTGTTTTATTCAGTAGCAATCATCGTCAGGCCTTTCGTCGTCATCTTCCGACGACACCGCCACGCAGAGAAAATCCTTTTGTAGCGCGTCCTCCCTTTCGTAGGCCTCGACTTCGTCAACTGGTCCAGTGGCCGCCTCCACGTGTAGATTGCGACGGGATGGCTTGACATATTTGTCATTACCACCTTGAGGGCGGCAGACCCGTGGCATGCGCAAGCCCTCATGTGGCGGAAGCCCACGCGCGAGCAAGGACGACGCGCGGCGGTCTCCGCGAGACACGCGCACCCGTACGCTCGGGGTTTCCGGTCTACGCCGGACGGACTTGCGGCGGTCCAAACAGCTGTGCTGCTTAAAACAACCATGCACTTATGTTCAGTGCCGCTAGGCTCCTACAGTTAGCTACGGGACAATTGAAACAGACATAAGCGGGCAAAGCCATCCAAGTGAAACAGAAGTCACTACAAAGCACACGTAGCCACAGATGAAATCGCGCTAATTTGCTAAACATTCCAGAAAAGTACCCGAAACCGACACAAAGCAGACCAAAGCACAGAAACGTACAAAGCAAGATTTGGAACTTACCTAAAGGAAACGAAACTACCCGAAATTGTGTTTACATGCAGAAATGTGCCATCAATAGATTACACTAGTGACAAATTTTTTTTTTTTGTAAAACAAGCAATTAAGAAGAAAAACCTGCACCGTGTGGTATTTCAACCAGGATAATAAATTGCTAACCAAAAGCGAAACGTGTACGCCGCGAGACCAGGCGCACGGCATTTGTTTGAACACGAAACGAAGAGCGTGTGGATGTATGTTCAAGCAAGCCCCTAGAGGGCGCGACGGGTCAGAGCCCCTACGGGATATGGAATGAGAATCCGTGAATGGGCCGCCGGAGGTTCGAAGCGTAATTTCCAAAGTCACACTGCTGCACAATATTTCCGAGGTTGAATTTCTAATGAGAAAACCCTTTACGTCGTTTCTCGTTATTGTCTAGATGTCGTATCGGTTTTCCGAAGCCTAATGCATATTTTCATCGCTTTTTACGTCAGTTTTGAGGAAACGGGGGTGTTAGTAGCGGCGTCATACCGGCGTCTCACAAGAATAGCATGGAGGGAAGACAATTCAACAGCAGTCCGCACGTTTATGTCATTTAACAGTTCGGTACAATGCAATCCCGCACTTAGGTTTATGTCATTTAAACAGTTCGGTACAATGCAATCCCGCACTTAGGCTTATGTCATTTAAACAGTTCGGTACAATGAAATCCCGCACTTAGGTTTTCGGTTGTGGTGGACAACCTGAAAAACTCTTTTCTGAGTAGCTGACAGAAAATACAGAGTCGAGGTCAACGGGGCACTGAAATGAGTATACACGACTCTGCCCCAGGAGCTTTAATGACGGCGGAGAGATAGCCGCTGGAACAAGGTGTGTAATGTGTTTCGAGCTCATGCTTCATAGCAATGCGCATCCATTCAAAAGCAGCTTGAGACCTAAAAGTGGGCAGGAATGGGAGCGACAACCAAGCCAATTTTTTAAAGCAAAACTTTCCAAGCCTCCCTGATGGCGACTCCCTCATCAGGAGAACGCACTGCGGGAAGCCAACTTCACACAGTGGGTTACGCAAACCAGCAATGATGATGCGCGAAGGCACATTAAATAACTCAAGAAAAAGCACGCTTCCCCTGGTGGGAATGTAACTTCGGTCCCTTTTGTTATGAAGCCGACGTCTATCCGACTTCGTCATTCCGGCACCATTACGGCAGTTTACAATTAACGCGAAGCTTTGGTGGCGTCAGTGATGGCGACCGTTCCGTCACGAAAACTCCGTGAAAGTCAACGACAGCGTACGAATCCCACACGGGAAAGCTAAGGAGGAGGAGGATGAAAACCCCGTATTTACACGCAACATTTATCGTCGAGAATGTCCCGCGCCACGTTCACCAACGCCAACTGACCCGTCAGCTGGTCAGAGGCTACCCAAGTCCACAAGGTTAAAGGAGGAGGATGTGGAATGTATTGAGACTGATGTGCAATGGGGCCCGTGAAAAATACAATCTTCTAAGTTAGCGTATGGGACGGAAAGTTGGATATGTTCTACCGTATTCGACACTCCCCAGAAATCTCAGTGTTTCAACAATCGTTGTCGTTACACGAAGGGGTGTTTGATTGTTTCATTATACTCTGACTAAACAATCAGATACATTTCACGATTCTGGTAATTTTGGGCGTATTCGAACCAACAATTCGCCATTTCACGTCTGACTGCAACTTCAGACTTTGAAGTGCCAATTGGTGGACCGCGATGGAACATCTTGCTTCGATGCGGCACCTGCATCTACCAAATCGCTAACATAGGGTAACGCGAAGATATTTACGATGAGTTAAGAGCGGGATAATTAAATGTAGCGAATGTGATCCCCCGCAAACTAAAAAGCCACAGCCTCCAGGTACGCATTAAAGGGACGTAAACAACCACAATCGATGCACCAACCAATAACATCAGCGCGTAGAAACGTCATTACATGACGTCACTAACTACAAGGATCATTACACGGGCCCTCCGTTACGAACCATTATAATTTACAGCTCTAAATGCAAGCTATCGACCGCGGTTCCACCCAATTTGATCAATAACTGAGGGTGCACAGAATTGTTGAAGCGACATGCAGTCTGAAAACAGTAGCTGCTTCATAAAAACGTGAACGCATTGCATTATATGAATACGTGTTGTATGACCAGTGCGGAAGCCACACTAATTAAAAGCCACTCATGTGTTTTATACGAGTAGTCCACGCGCCATTTCGATTGTTTCTTTTTGAGGACACGGTCATCTTCGTCCGCCCACAACTCCAAGATTCAGCTCGAAACTACTCGAAACAGCTCGAAAGCGAAGACCAACGCTAGTGGTTGTCCTTTCTTCTTCATATTGTGTATCAGTCTCCTTCACGCATATACCTTTTTTCACATGTAACTCCCTTCGGCTGTAGAAGGGCATCACCTAAAACGCAAGTGTTGTTCTCGGCACAATTGGAACTACGCTCCTTGCAAGACAGATTGCTTATGTGCGTCTAAGTACATAACACGATCTGTGGCGACTTCTCTAATACGGGCATTACTTGTTCCTATTGATTCCCGACTAATTGAGCTCCCCTCTTGAATATCAATCATTGTAAGATGGTGCACAGGCAACGTTGCTGTAATAAAATTCGCGTCCCACATTCAGTTCTACTGTTGATGGGACTTTCGAAAGGACTTTGCTTGAGGACAAGGGGTGACATTTAAGGAGAGGTTCTGATTCTGTACCAGGCAGGCGTGGCCAAATCTTTAGAATTCTTCCAATTATTCAATCGGACCTCTTCCCCTTAGCATCAACGGGGCCATGTGCAGAGTGAGCGGTGGTCCTTTATCAAGAATAAAGTACCAACCCCGTGTTACCAATATCAATGTTCCTTCGTCGTTTCCATATAAGGTTCTTGTGAATGAGTGGCTAAACTATCTTACAGAAAGTGCGATCTTCGTGTGCTCTTTCGGGGAGAAGTGTCCTCAGCCCAGGATACCTTGGCACTTCCTGGCGAGCTGGGGCTTTTCCACCAGCGTGCACTGCAGCGCCACACACTGCTTTGGTCAAGCTAGTGGTTGAAAAGTTGAGTGTGGGGGCATACAACTATTATGTGGAAGAGATTGCGTAATTGTGGGTAGTTTCGACATGTAGCTTTCTATTTTTGGGGAAAACACGGTGCAGAGAAGGATGTTGTGAAGGCATCGGTTGGTGTACTGTTCTCGGGGTGTGGTAGCTTCGTCTCAAGACAGTTAAAAATGGGGTGAAATAACATCGTTTCATTCATCAAAACCGTGTGGCTGTTTTTCAAAGTACAAACGATATTTTTGCCTGGAGGAAGAAAGAACGCGACAATTCAGATTATCTTTCCTGACTGCGGAAAACGCCTTACACGAAACCCCCAAACAACAAAGAGCAACAAAGAAAATTGAGAACAAGAAGTCGATACTACATTACGCGCCCTATTTAAACAGGCTATATGCAAATTTACACATTATATTTCTCACATGCTTGTTTTTATTTTATGCTTTATTATCATTCTTGCATTTTAGCCTTTCTTGCGACCTGATATTAGCCGTGCTCTTTCTCTCCTTCCTGAGCGATCTTTTTTCGCATTATCCTTTTAAGGCGATTTAAAACTTTGCACCAATAACGTTCATAAAAAGTTACAGGGTCTCCCATATTATTCTTAACACAACGTAAGTGGCGACGCCCTAATGACTGATGCGGCGATATTTCCACGCCCACGGACGACCTATTATTTTTCAGTTTCCGGTTGAAAATATTATCGGACGCCACCATACCGTCCACACAAATTGGTTTTGTCATCTATATTTCTCCACTGTAATTGTTCAACCTAATTAGTCATGATATTTTTCTATGTATTAGACGCTACTAAACGGCTTACAATTATAGGTTATCCTCGTTATTTCTGAAAGTAAACCTCCTTAAATTACAAAGTCATCCACATTAATAGCTTACATGTGAATCTCAATTCAAAAATTCATAAATATGTTTATTCTGCGTGTTTATCTCTATCTCTTCTCCGCTCAAGTCACCAGATAATTTCTAGTGACTTCAGGACAGAAGGGGGGGGGGGTTGAAATAGGGATACAGGATTTTCTGACATATATGAAAATATATCGGCGAACTTATCTCTGCGTGATCGAAGTCGATAAATTTATCCCGCGCTAACGCTTCATGCCTGTATCCTTGAAATAAAATAGCAGGAGACTTGAAAGTGGGGACGAACGTGAAGATGACACAAGAAAACAGATGAACAAGTACTTGCCTTTCAGTTTTTCCTGCCTAAATTCTGTTTTTCAACAGGATTCTGACTAACCAACCCCAAAATATTTCAGGATTGTCATAACACTTAGGAGAGTCCTCCGCAACAACCGGCCACTTGGTCTGCGGTGCAGCTGTACACTTAGCCCGCGTAAATATTCGTACTGCACCAAAACATTTCTCCATCAAAAATACGAAAGGTTCGGCCAAGATATTTCCAGCAGCGGATAGCGTGGCATTGTAAGTGGGCGTATAATGTGCCCCAGATAACCAAAAAGTACGCATTAGCTGGATAGAAACAGCCAGTTGCGGCACGGCATAACAACTAACTGTAGTAATATCAGCTTTGACAGCACGCAACGTCGGCATCAGAAACGAATTTCAGCTGTAAGTTCATGCTGTTGATAGCGTGTGTCCCCATAAATGATCAACAACGGAGTTGGAAAAGATGTGGTCAAGATGACTTGCGGTCTGTGGGAATAGCAGCTGCGTCGAAGAAACATGAACGCAATGCTTTGACTTACAACGTGCTATGGGAATGTAGAGAACATGCAGAAAAGGAAAGAAGGAGAAGGAGGACTAAATGTTTATTTCTAGGTGCTGGTGCTACTGTTAGGGCACCCGCCCGGTGGGGGGCGTCCCAGTCCGGGATGCCGTGGCCTTGTCTGCCAGTCCAAGCCCTCTTCACCAGTATGCGCTGGGTCTCACGGCCCGGGGTGTTCATGAAGGCCACCCACTCCCAAGAGGGGGAAAGGTTGGCGGTAGGCCTGGGGTTTGTCCGCACTCCCATACTTGATGATATAGGGTGCCGGGTAAGGGACCGAAAGTACAGGTGGCCGGGTATAATGTGGGGTAGATGGCGTGGAGAAGGGTGCGATGAGGGTAGGAGTTTGTATTCTTCGGTGGCTGGTGGCTTCTTGTCTCAATAACGCGGCGTGTACGTGAACATTCGATTTGTGCTCTTTGCGTCCGTAAATGATGTTTCTTCGCCATCTTCATCCTGCTGTACGCCGGAGATTCAGAGCGACATTGACCATGATGGCCAAGCTATAACAATAAGCGCACGTACCAACGCAGCCGCTTAGTTCGCTGGCATAAACTGCGAGCGATACGAGCGTCGTTGAAAAAGCTCATCGCAAGTTTGGAGAGCATGGTATCACATCGGGAAGCGACTGGACCAGCTTGTGAATTTCCAGGTAACTCAACCGCTACAGCGAAGACGCGCACGCGCCTTGGAGCCCAACGCCACCAACGCGGCGACCAGCGTCGTGTCGACGACGGGTGATACTACATCGGTATTCTTCGTGCGCTACAACCGCATGGCCGACTGTGCTCTCGTGGGAAGCAAGAAATTCACCGTGTTGCTCCTGTCCGCAGCAAACGTCCTAGATCCCTTGTTTATGAATGACAGGAAACCCTACGATGAAATCAGGCCGGTCATCTAGCTCTGCAATGCCGCAATGGTGCTACTAAACGGTTACGTAGGGGTGGTCTTTTTGTCCAGAACAAACCCGGGTGGTCCCCACAACCTCTTCTGCCAGGGAATCGACTTAATACGTGGGACGAGCAGACCATGAGCATGATAGTCTCATGTCTGTTGGTACGTATTGGTCCGGATGGGCGACTTTTTGGACACCGTGTTCTGCGTGCTCCACAAGGACGACTCGCACGTACTGCCATGAGCTGAAGTTTACGGACCACGGGAGGCCGCGCACTGCGCAGGCGTGGTGAACCAAGATTGCATGCATGCTACTATCACTTGCTTTGCAGCTGCTTTTTGTTTTAATAAATCAGCGCCACGGGAACCACGCGGCGCAGTTAGGGGAACACTGCCGGGCATTCCCTTACCTCTGAAAATACTGAGACTCGCCTGATATGCGGCAATTTTCCCCGCGGGAAAAACATTGCAGTATATACATCCGAACAGAACAACGGCCAACCAACGTTGATCCTTTCTCTTGCCTCACGATGATGTACGGGTTATTTTGCTTGTTTTGCTATATTTGATTAACTGATTTATTTATTTATTTATTTATTTATTTATTTATTTATTTATTTATTTATTTATTTATTTATTTATTTATTAATTCATTCATTCATTCATTCATTCATTCATTCATTGGGGTTTTTTCGCGCCGACGTTACACAGGCGATGAGGCGCGCCGTAGTGGAGAGCTCCGGAATAATTTTGACCTCACTGGGATGTTCTTGTATATTTACAACTGCGGTCCCCTAAAGAAATAGGCTTCGCGTTACACTACAATGAAACCAATGCTATACACCTGCCACATTCCCTCACACCCCATCTGTAAATCCCGCAATAGTTCACATGAAACCTTGTTATACCACCTAGATTTTCGCAAACGGATAGCCACGAATTGAGCATAGCAGGCTATTCTTGACCGGTGTGTGTGCGTACTTAGGGCAGTTCAAATATTCCCCATATATTTACCAGCAGAAAAAAAAAACCACGAGTGATTAGTCAGGTGAAAATATATCTTGCTTTTAGAGCATTAATTAACTGCTTCGAAATGATCAAAACCACAAGAAAATATGGTCGCCTACTAATTCGCGATGACATGAATGCAACGAGCGAAACTGCTGTGCCCACGTTGTTCTATTTCGCTATAATAAACTCACATGATTGAGATGTAGAGTATACCTAAACGGCTTAGGAGTTTTCCTATTTTTACGAAGGTATTAACCAAATTACCTCGAGAAACTGAACGTAATTATTTATGGTGGCCACTCAAACGTACTTTTGGGTCAATTAGTGTGATGAAACTTTGTATTATTACAAAATTATCTTAGCAGTCAGAAATGCGGATGCTATAAGCCAATTTTCACGGTGGTTTTCCCGAACCTAATGAGGCTGCTCGAACGGATTCAGAAGGGGTACCTTTGTGTTATCGTATTAAAACTTCGACTACTTACTACCTATGAGGCCGACTGTGATAAAGCTACCGGTGATTGCGGAGTCGTTGAAGCAGTCAACCGGATTTGTATACTTTGATTTGGAATGGTTTTTGAAGAGTGCAACTTACGAGCTAAAACTGTTCACTGCAACAATGTATTGACAGCCCCCGATGTTTCCGAATGTTTATAAGTACAGCGTGAACTAACTAGAAGTACGTGGAACTCCGCACAGTGGTCTTTGAGGGCAAATATAGTGCATTCTTTCCTTGGATATTTGCATTCAAATGTGAATCATTAAGCCCGTATAAAGGTGGCTTGGCAGCAGTGGGTAGTATGGCTGACGGAACTAATGAGACCCCCCTTAGGCCGTACTAATATTGCCAATGAAACGGCCGACGCTTTCTTGGAATGGCGCTAAGGAGGAGGGCGAGCGCGTCCAAGGGACGCACGGATGTGGTAGCCGCCCGTTACGAGTCTATGCCGCGTCACATTCACGGAGTAATTGCCGTTGATGGTCACTACACCGTACACTGATGTCTCATTTCATCCAAATAGCAAATAGGAAGCTAAGCCCATTAGTTCTTGTTTTAATGCGGAAGTTACCTGCACTATTTTTATTTCTTTATACTGTTAGAGAAACTATTACCTCTACCTTGGTTTTGTTATTGAGGGGACAAATGCAATGTTGTACGAACCTCCTGTTTTGTTCGAGTGCCTCACTTAAATCTTTAGAACCACCAGCTGCTCATTTATTAGCGTCGTTTACCTTGTTGGGTTCTTCGTTTCTTTGCTTCTATGCTGGCTGTGCCGATGTGCGTTGAGAGGTGCGGAGCACACGTTTCGGAACGCTTTTTGCTTTTCGTCGTTTCTAGAAAAGCCCGAAGGTCGGGTATTATGCCCGAAACGGGCGGAGGTGCGTGAGCACAGTGAATAAATTTTTTTCCTGTGTTTTGTTTTCGTCGCCTGAGCGGCACTATTTTTGACCCGTGTTTGGGAGATGATAATTATGTTTGATGGTGTTATAAGGGTCATGGTAGATAGAAACTCCCGTAAAGATACGAGAACTGTGAGGTCAGTCGAGGGATCAGGTTGTTTGAATGACGAGAACGTCAAGATGTGTCCACGGGGGTTATGTTGTTGCATTCGCGTTTCGATTCGTCACGCGTGTACGGCGGCCGCCAGGGCGGCAGATATATGTTGACGAGAGAAGAGTGAGGGCTCTTCTGTAATGCGTGCACGTCGCGACCTCTTAGAATACCAGGACACGCCCTCAAAGAAAGGAATCTTCTGAGCGGAACCTAATCGTAGGCGTGCATTGCATGGATGGGGCTTTATAAGAAGCCCCCGAAGTTTGATTTTTGAGCGCTGCGAGTTTCTCAATTGAGATCTGTTGTCTTGTTATTTGTTCGGTAGCGTGTTTTTGGTAAACACCTTGGAGTTTCCACATGAGAGTGAGAGAGTTGGGTCACGTGGCTACGATTGACTATCCTTATGGCCGATCAGTTGCCTAGTATCGGTCAATTGATAAATCCTCCTCACTTTCTGTTGTGACGTCCCTTTCCGAGGCGGGACTTTTGTAATTAAACTTAAGTGTTTGACGTTTTGGCGGAAATGGTGGAGCCCAAAGGACGTCGCTTTGCCCGATCTCTGATTTTCTGTGCAAGTCGGCCTTAAGCGTGCTGAGGACTTCTTTTTCGACCCCACGAAGAAACATATTGATACATGCCGTATTGAAAGACAACCCTTGCAACCCATGTCACTCGTACACATATTTCTATGTCCGCCTCTTGTGTGTGTAGCTTCCTTGGATAAGGCGAAATTTGGGCGATGCATCGAAGTTATTTCAACATGCTGTATGGCAAAGTCCCGTCTTACTGCGAGGCAGTATACCTCTACCCGCCATGGTTCTGTGGCGACCGTCGGCACCAAAAGGAAACTCTCGCGAACAAATAAAACATGTTACTGGCACCCCCAGGAATCGGACCAGGACCCGAATAAAGTAACGGATCAACATCCCGTCGTCTTACCGACTCAGCTACGCCCAAGCGCTTTTTTTCAACAATAACTTTATTTACACAAATAAATATGTGTAGAGTTGACCTGGAAGCGAGAGATATAAAGTGAAAACACAAGAGCACAGCCGAGGGACATCATTACATATGGGCACACATACGCTTACATATATAGGAAAAAGGTCTCGGGTACAGGCAATAACAAGACTTGCAGCATGAAAACGAATTTCACAGTGCCTCAAGAAAAACACGCCACTAACTAGTTGCGGACTCTGCGGTATTAATGCAAAGCATGAATCGACGCGAGGGATCAAAGGAAAAGAAAACGAAAATACATAAGGGGATAAGGTAAGTACTGCCACCTGCAGTATCTGGCGTGAGTGCGTTCAACGCCCCTTCGCCCAGTGCAACGTATGTGCTACATGGGATAAGTAGGCGAGAAAAACAGGTGTTTGTCTCGGCGGAAAGTCTCCTTTGTTTTAAAGGAACTCGCCGCCTGACCACTTTTCGGCAGTGCCTCTCGCAGTGCCTCGTCCGGCTCGGGCCCCTCTAGCGCACTCGTCGTTCAGTTAACTTTTTGAACGAAGTGGCGCCAGGCGGGTTTTGGACTCACCGCGCACTCGAACGCTTCCATCCGTGCCCTCCAGAGAGTGAATCCCAGAATGAGAACACAATGGCGGAGGGCCGGACATTCCGCTTCCGAACTTGGGTACCTGGGGCTCGACCTTTACGAAGCTGTCCTATTACGAAGCCGACCTTTATGAAGCTGTCCTGAGTCCTTTACGAAGCTGTCAAAGTCCAGAAGGCTCTGAATCTGCCCGTACATCTTTCGAAGTTCCCTTTGTGTTTGTTCTGCAATACGGCAAAAATAAATAAGATCACTTATATTCAACGGGGAGGATTGCAAGACATGAACAGTTGTATTAGCCAATTCATTATGTCCGCCCGGAGGATGACCGGCGAATTTCGAAGTTTTTCCACGACCTGCCTGTCATCAGAAGAAGGAAGCCCAGCGAAGCGAGGGTCGAAGTTGTCAGATGGCAGGGGTTAATTTCCCGGTTAAAGGCGGGGGGTCTGCGTCCAGCACGCAGCTATGGCGGGCGACCGTCAAGAGTGAGGTCTCCGAAACGTGAAGATGCGACGTACTCGAGGCCACGCACTAACTTGAAGGCACCGCGCCGAGAAGACCGCTGGTCCACCGTTACAGGTTTTCACGGCACTATAATTTTATGGAACGGGACGCAGACGCGAGTCCATGGCTGAGCTGAACCGAGTTCATTCGCTTCTTTCTTTCGCCCCTGATGGAGTAGGCGGTTAGCCTCCTTGGTCGTCTTCCTCTTCTTACATAAATCCGCAACACTGTATTTATGAACACAATTTGCCTAAGAACTGACTACTGTGGTATTACTTCAGGTGGGGGGTCTGGGCAACGTGCGGAGAGAATATTTTGTCACATGCACCGTGCCCTATCGACTTATCACCTTCAAGATAGCCTAGCGCTGGAGTAAAATTACTCTGTGGAGTTACACACGCTGCATCTCAAGAGCGATAAATATTTGTTGTCTTGGTTGGTACCACTGCAGTGATAAAGATATTGGGTGAGTACACACACAATCATGCTTGGATGCATATTTTAGAAAGACCGACTGACTCTCGAGCGGCTTCGCGGAGTCGAACAGCCGTCGGAGCCTCTACGTAGGCGGGCCCGCAAAAACCCAAAACGTGTTGTTCAGCGTTGATCCATATACTGAATAATAGCTTCGGAACGTAGGAACATTTCGCAGATCTTAGAATTCCTAATTCCTAAAGTAATTGTTCGTCTCAGTAAAATGCCTTTTTGTGCACTTTTCTTGTTTCGTTGACCAATAAACTGTCAATGACTACACCTTTCACAAGACTGCTGATGTGTGTTTGGAAGATAAATCTATAAGCTACAATATCACGCATAACAATACTAAATGTGTCAAGTACCTAAAGAGAAAAAAACGTTTTCTCGAAGCACTCAAAATCGGCCAATTATCCGTGGTCACGAAAAAGGTAAGCTTGGTCTCTGCCAGTTGGATTTCGCACATTGTGTGTTGCACAGGGAAGCTTAGCAATCTACGGAATGAGTATGATTACAAAACAAAAACTGCTCTATCTCTAACTCTCCTGTTGTGGAAAGTAGGCGGGTTCGATTCCTAGGCGCGGCGACCACTTTTCAGATTGAGGCGGAAGGCAAAAACGCTCGTGTGTACAAGATCTCGGCGCACGTTAAAGATCCCCAGGTGCTTAAAGGAGCCATGAAGACAAAATACAAGTTGGGTTTATTAGAAAGACTGGTTAGTCCCGATAACAATGATACCAATATCATCGCAATCTTCGAACAAATAACGGAGATATTAAAGAAAACGTTTGAAGCAGTCGCGACCCCCTAGCCAATTTCCCGCAACTTTTCTGTGACGTCACGGAACCTTGTTTGTGCGATTGACGGCCGCCTAAGAGACCTGTCGCGACGACACATGACTGGACGTCTGTAATAGGGCCTCTAGTTCCATTTTACCGCATCACTTGAATGCTAACGTGCAGTTCACGCACTGAAAATTATGTTTTATTGTTGGCCCGTATGACGTCATTCTTGCTCATAACACGTCACTGTGGCGCAAAAGTTGAAAGTTTTTAAATACTTCTTGCTTTTTTTTCGTTAAAAAACATCTTTTGTGGCTGGTAATGGAACCGAGTGAGATACTGAATCCTCGTTCTTTCAAATTAAACGAAGATGTATTTTCTCTTCATGGCTCCTTTAAAATCTATCCATGTACCATAACGCACAAGAAAGGACGCCAAGCTAAACGGAATCTTCGTAGAGACAACCCGCCGCTCCGCAGTTGCAGCAGGTTTCACACTCTGTGCAACTGGGTTTAATGTTTTGTTTTATTTTTAGACGTGTGATGTAGAGGGGGAGTAGGGGGGGGGGGGATTCGACCTACATTCGCGTCTACCATAAGATCGTGTAAACACGGTACATAGATTTTGGTTGTTGCGTTCTGCCAACGTTCTTTTTCAACCGCATTTTCAATAAAGAATCAGCCAATATTGCACGATTGCCGTTAGGTTAGGGAGAAAGAGAGAAAGCTCTTCAATCGCCAGGCAAGGACAGCCAGTATAACTGCACTACTTGCTACGCCTGATGGGGGAGAGGGTGATATGAAAAGATATCAAAAGATATATTTCACGTACACATGACTGTTCCAACACACCGACGCACACAAAAAGCACACACAGAATCGCGCGAAACCGTCATTTGTCAGAAAGTTTACAGATCACATTCGAGTCCAGCGTTCCAGTCAAACGTTAAGAGCACCATTGTTACGCTGCATGCCATTCCTGTTGCAGGGCACTACCCCACAAAATTCCGAAGAAGTATCTACACGGGCACCGTCAGGCCCAAGGAAGCTTTAGTGGTGGTACGTTCCTTTTCATAGCGAGGACAAGCGCAGAGAAAACACTACGGGTCCTCGCGAACTGCACATGTTTGTGAAATGTGGGCGAAGAATTAGGTTTAAGGTTTTTTTAATGCTCAGTGTAGGCCACATTGAGCCTAATCCGCTGCGGGGCAGCTGCATCTTGCACAGACAGTTTGCAACCCGAAATACAGCCTGAGTTTATTGTGCGCATCGGTACGTAGGTGTATCCGGTGTTACAGCTAAACATTTTATCTAGAATGCAGCGACATTTTTTGCCACATATTCACACAGTATCGTAACTTCTCGGACTACGAGGACGAATGCCCTTCCAAGATAGTTCCAGTCAGTACACAGCATGATAATTTAATGCAGTGAATAACCTATCCCAGCAAACTAAAAAGGTCGTAAATCCGAGTAGACGTGAGCGGTACGCAAACGACAGGCAATTACGGCCCCACGTAACAACACCAACCTTCGGAAACGTCAGCGCCTGATTCCACTACACGCGGGCATAAATAAGGAATTTCCACTGTAGGTACATGCTATCGAAAGCGCCTGTGTCCAAAGTCATCAACAAGCAAGGAGGAAAGAAGTAGGCAACAGACTTACAGTCTGTGGGAACATAGTGGCAAACGTGACGGCATTGCGTGCTGTGGGAAAGAAAATGCTGTATTTCTCCGTGAGGTATACGTGCGCGTTCAATGTTTTTTTTATATTTTCGGCATTCAAATTACGTTTCCCACGCGGTATTCCTCCTCCCTATAGCTTGTTATTCAGCCGGACGCCACCCATGAGACTCGAGCACTACTAAAAAGCGCGTGTACCTACACAGCCGCATAAAAGAAGGGCCGTATGACCAGCACGTAGAACGTATACTCACACGACAAAGCGGCTGGACAAGTTCCTGATTTCCGAAGGCAACTGCACCGCAACTGCGAAAGGCGCACACGCCGTGGACCCCACTGCAACCGGCGCGGCGACCTAAGTCGGGACTACGATGGCTGACGCGGTGTCCGCGCTATTCGTACGCGATCCCCGCACAGCCGACTGGGCTCTCGTAGGAAACAAGCCGTTCATCGTGTTTCTCCTGTCCATCTACGTGTACTTCGTTAAGATCGGAGGGCCCTGGTTCATGCAGGGCAGGAAACCCTATGATGGAATCAAGCCAATTATCCAGCTCTACAACGCCGCGATGATGCTGCTCAACGGATACTTCGTGGTTGCCTTCGCCTCCAAGACGTACCTGGGTGGCGGCTACAGCATCTTCTGCCAGGGCATCGACTTCAGCGCACGTGACGAGCAGACCATGAGCGTGCTGTCCCTTGCCTGGTGGTACATGATGGTCCGAATCGCTGACTTTCTGGACACCGTGTTTTTTGTGCTGCGCAAGAAAGAATCGAACATATCGGCACTACACGTGGTGCACCACGCACTCGTGGTGCTCTGCGGTTGGTTCGGCCTGGCTTTCGGAGCTGATGGCCAAGTCATCTTCGGCATCATCTTCAACGCCTTCGTTCACGTGGTTATGAACTGCTACTACTTTCTCTCGTCTCTGGGGCCGTCGGTTCACAAATATCTCTGGTGGAAACGCCATCTGACGCAGCTACAACTCGCTCAATTTGTGATCCTTATCTTCCACTTCCTCATTCCGGTTTTCAAGGACTGCGGCTACCCTCGTCTTCATACGACTGTTGCACTGCCCCAGGGCGTTTTCTTATTTTTCATGCTCACGAAGTTCTACATCACGAGCGGTACCAATCGCAGAAGTCCCCAGAAACGCAATGAAGCGAAAGCAAAAGCTCAGTGAGTGCTTTGATTGTGAAACACTCAGCGGGAAGCGTTGCTTGTGAAGAAGGCGGGTCCGTCAAATGAAGGGCCGAAGACCCTGTATCACCTCGTTTTGCACACGTATTCAGCGTTTCGAAGTGTTTACCGGCATTCGAAAATTCTTAGTTCACTTCTTATCAACGTCTCCCTAGCCTCAAGGCGGCAGCGCTCCTAGCTTTCATCTAGGTTCAGTTTCAAATTCATGTTAGCAATATCGACGTGCTCTCATTCTTTTTCGTAGGTTCTGCTTAATAAAACTGTATAACTCATGCCAAAACATTGCGCCTGGTTTTTGTTCTCCAGAACCACACTATTGTACGAACGAAGGGAAAGTGCAGCGACCACACCTTTTAGGCTTGGCGAAAAGTTTCGAACAAGTTACACGACACTCAAAATGGCAATAAAAACGAAGCGGACGATCATAATACCGGTGCCAATATCGCTATAGAATATATTACAAGCGCCAATATTACAATTCAATATACTATAAACTTCACATTGTAAGAGCTCCTTGTTCCTCTTTTTGCACATTACATATAATTCCCACTTCAAGCTTTTTACACTGAAGAGTATATTTTATACAACCATTGCATCCTATTTTTGTTTATGGGATGACTTTCGCTGGGCTATTTTGTTCGCAGATGGAAAAATAGAAAACGAATAGCTCACTTCACAACCGCATTCGTCAGCTCTACCATGAGTGTCCATACTGCGCCGCACAGCTTGCCTCTTATAATCTGCACGAGCGTTAATTCGGCAACTATGTGCTGATTCATCCTGCGGTATACTTCCAGTGAGTATATACTACCCGCCTCATAGCCTTGATTACCTTGATAATGGTATCAACGCGCCTTTTAATAATGCCCGCATTCCCAAGCTGTACAGCATTGGAGTGCAACGGCATCACTAAGGACACTAAAGCTCCGCTTTAAAACGCAACACCGCCCCCACCCTGGCGTTTCCGTTGTCGAATTGGTATTGCCTGCCCTGTCGGCTTCCTGGTCACTGTGCCCTGCAGGAAATAACTGGCAGTGAGCCGCAACCTGCGCCAGCGTAGCCAATGTAACTAGCCAAAGGGCCCTCAACATGCAGTTTAGACAGTACGAAGCCAGTCTGAATTCAGTGCTTCGTGTTAATAAACTCACCTTGCAACACTTAATGTTCACCGAAGGCCCTCTACGGGAACATGTCCTTAATATTCCGACACGTGTGACGGCGGCATCTCAAACATTGCTTGATTTATGTTTCACGAATTAGGAAACACGCAGTTTGCAAGCAGGTGTATTAATTTCAGAGGTTAGTGATCATATGCCAATCTTCATTTTTTTCACACCATTTTCAAGTGGACACAAACAAACTACAACAAATACACCCAATATGCAAAGATTAATACATGATAATAATATTACGATATTTCAGACATTAATGGCAGTGACCGACGAGAACCCCGCTTTGCTTGCAACCAGTCCTGAAGATGCCTACAACTCATTCGCAGACAAAATTCATTGCAATTATGACTTAGCATTTCCTAATATGAAGTTCAAAAGACACAAAAAAAGGATACCAGGGATTCGACTATAGCCTTCTTAAAGGAATAAAGGAAGCAAATAAACTTTTTTGCTTCATTCATAACAACTAGAAATCATAATGTTTTTAATCAGTTTCAAAAAGTGAAGAATAAATTGAATTCCGATATTCAAAAGGCGCATAATGTATACGTTGAAAATAAATTTGCAGCTATTTATAACGACCCCAACAAAATCTGGAACAATACTAATAACGTCATGTCAGAAGGCGTGTAGTACTGGCGGCTCAATATTTTGGTTTGCCGTTGCTGAATCAGAAACTCTGATCTTAAGTCAAATACTAAACAACAGCCGGGCATTTGGGGTTGATGAATTTAATATTCCGCCAATAAAAGCAGTCGCACGATATATAAGTCAGCCACTCTCTCATATATGCATCCTGATACTAAGTTCTGGTGATTTTACTAATGTTTTAAAAATTTGCAAAGTTTTTGTAATTTTCAAAAGTGGTAATCCAAATGACATGAAAAATTACCAACCAATTTCAGTTCTGCCCATTTTTTCAAAAATAATAGAACAGGTAATAAATACTCGAATCTTAAGTTTCTGTAAAACTAACCCTATCATTGCCAAACAAGAGTATGGCTTCCAAAAACAAAAATCACCTGAAATGGCAACACCAAATGTAACAGAGACAATTATAGATAACTCCGAAGAAAAATGGTTTTTTATTTGATTTTCAAAAGACTTTCGCTTTTATAAAACACTATATTTTGTTTCAAAAACTTGAGAAATACTTAATCAGGGTAAGCTGTCTCAGTCTTATAAAGAGTTGCTTGAATAATCACCGTTAATATGCCGAAATTGCTCACGCCAGGAGCAGCTTTTGAAAAATTAAGTACGGTGTTCTACCAGGATCTATTCTCGGCCTGCTGTATTTCTATAATGTACAAATGACATTGTTAAGCTGTCTTTAAGCCAAGATATATTGTTGTATGGAGATGATACAAACGTTTTTCTTTTTTTTTGGCAGAGTTCTGGATATGTTAGAAAGACAAGCAAATTTATGCATTGAAAATTCTTCAATTTGTCTAGGTACAAACACACTGGATTTAAGCAGAAGAAAAACGAAATATGTCATTTTTCGAGCTTGTAACAAACCTTTAGGGCAACAGGTTTTCCTCAATTTCCAAAGTGGATCTCTTCAACAAGTTAGTTCAAACAGATTCCTTGGAATTATGTTCAATGAAAATGTAAGTTAGTCGCCTTTATATTGACAAACTACAAATCAATATATCCCCGTCCATTGTATTATTTATAAGATGAAATATTTACTACCCGCTGGGTAAAAAAGCAACTCTATTGTTGTCTAGTCTATTCTCCCGTAAACAGTCGCCTTATAGTGTGGGGCCCAACAGGAAAAAGACATATATAACCTATACCTCTCAAAAAAAGTCTTACGTATAATACAAAGCTCACCGTATATCAGTCACAGTACTCCAATATTTAAGAAACGTCACGTAGTGGCGATTATGAGCAATATGAACACAAAACTCTTTATCACCAAATAACTGACCCTAAGGACGTTTAAAAAAAATACACGTCGTGAAGACATCAATACGAGTTAAGGCCGATAATATACACAAAACCAAAAACTCGCACAAACTACGCTCACCAGAAATTCAGCTGCCAGATTCCCGACATTTTAAACAATCACCCCGCAATTCCAACCATGACACAATATTCTAACCCGAACAAGTATTTAAAAACAAATTATACATGTACTTTAGAGAACTACAGTAAACAACGTGTATTGTAACTGTTCGTTTCCCTCTGAAAACTTAGAGGCGATTTTGTCTCTGTGTGAAATCTTGTATCGTTTGCTTCTTTATGATAACTGAGAACTGATTTTATTTCTTGCTGAAAAATCTTGAATTGTACTGTTTTGAAAACTCAGAGCTGATATTTTTTCCTGTGAAGTTTTTATTGTGTTTATTGTTCCCTTCTGAAAAGAAAGCTGATTTTCACTTTGATAATTCTGTAATTTGATCTGTTATATTGTACGGTCACATAGGACATGACATTTCCCGCAGAGTCGTGCCAAAACGGGTTTTGGGGGGGCGGGGGGGGGAAGGAGAGGGATGGAGGGGACGTCAGCTTGTCAGGCTTTTGTAGCCTTTTTGACCGTTCCCCTCGACAGCTCTACTAGGCATTCCTGTACGTGTTGTCGCATTAAACCTTGTGGTCTCTCTACCCCGCAACATGCACCACCTTAGCATTGCACAAGGCATGCACTCATGCACACTACGAGGAACCACCGCGGGTTCGTGCTAATTGAGCATCACGATACTGAAACGCCGTCGCGCCAGCTCAACACCACCTCTATTGGGCAGGTGGAGTAGGGGGCGACAAAGCAATATGCCCTGGGTATGAAGGGAAGACATATATTTTACACCAACATCCCAGTTACATAATTTATAGTAGACGTACGCACTTCCCTTTAGATGAAAGGGGCGATGGGGCGCAACGCGCAAGTCTGCGCGTCGTCAGCGCATAGCCAGTGGGCTCTTTGGTCAGGGCAAAATCCGGGGGCGCGGCGCAACTGTTGTGCGCGCGCATCGCCGTGCTGGCCAGATCGGCTCGCAGCAGCGAGGAAGACGCGGCCCATTCGCTCACAGGCGTGTACCGCTTCGCGTGTTCATCGAGTGGTAGGTACGGCCTTACTATATGCAAACGGAGGGACAACAGGAGCAGGCCTAAGGAACGGGCGGTGGGCTTTCGCCGGCGCATCAGAGTTGCAGCCGGCTGGTAAAGAAAGCGTCACATACGTTCGGCCAACGCCTTTGGCGTCCTGGAAGCGTCTCCGCGAATGGACCCCTGCGCAGGGCGCGCGTTCGCGTCCCGGCGGGAGGAGGAGTCGGGAATCGTTCAAACGGGCCAATGAAGGGAGGTTAGCTCCGCTACCAGGGCGGAGCACCTGCTGCGTGACCGTGTTTTATCGCCGCAACGGTCGCTGCAGCCTTCACCTCAGGAAGGAGTTTGAGAAGACGGCTCGGCTCTACACAGTAGCGCCGAGGCGAGCTGACATTTCGAGGAGAGAGGGGAAAAGCGCGCAATGGCACAAAACCTAGCGATCGCGCAATGGCTTTGGCGCCAGGAACCCCACAACCTTCAACTTTCAACTGTCAACATTTAGAGATTATATGATTTTAGGTATACTGGCAGGATGCAGAAAAAGAATGTGGAAACATTTCAGGCTCCGGTTAGACACAGCCAGAGCATGGGTGGACACGTTCAGTGTTTTTAAGAAGAACGTAAATGTACGAGAGGGAAAATGTGTTGAAAGAGGATACATTATCAGTATTGAATAGCCTGTTTTAAGGAAGTTAGGAATTGAAAAAAATTGGTCGCGTATCTGCTCACTTTGCTGCACCCTCCTGCTCACACCATCCCGTTACTCACGCCGTCTGTTCAATTCCATGAGCATACAACGATTGAATGGTTCATGTAACGCATTCAATATGTCGTTCCTACCACGTGCCATCGAAGAATGGAACAAGCTGCCAGACTCTGTTGTCCGTGAACGCAATCCGACGAAATTCAAAGAATTATTGTTATCTCACCTTATACTTTAATTTCATGTAATTCCCAAGACTTGCCACTGCCTTTTTTAGTTTAATATTATTTTGGTTGTTGTTAAATTCTCTAATTAGATTTGTTGTTGTATAAATTGTCTAATTAACCATGTACCCAACCGTATCTTTCTTGTACAACACATGCACTACTGATGACTCTGCCCCCCCCCTTATGTAATACCCCTCTGTGGTCCTTAATCGTTTAATAAATGATGATGATGAAATGTCGGAAAATGACAGTCTTCTGCCACCTCTGCCTCGTAAATTTATCTTTCTCTCTTCCGCCAACCTCTCATGCTCATTCCCTGCCTTTCGTTCCTCCTATGAAAGAAACACGGAGAAAGTTTGCGACTGGAAATTTAATTTCCCCGCGCTCCACAGATCGCCCCCCCCCCCCCCTGGAACCCTATGTAACTGTTGAACTTGAACGTTAAGACTCTTTTATTTTCCTGTTCAAAGCATCTCTGGGAAGCTACGAGACAGCCCTTGGCGACTAAGTTACGTAATGGGTTATGTGAAGAAGCAACTCAAAGCTGCTCTGAGCTCACCGCGATCCGGCTTTGCAGGCGAACTCTCGATGAGCAGATGATTTGTCGTCTGCTTGTGGGGGCGCAGTGCGTGGGCAATAAAAAATGCGAAGTTATAACCCTGATCATTGTTATTTGTTTCAAATTATTACAATGAATAGTTTTAAAATCGTCTTTCAAAGTGTCCAGAAAATTTGTAGTTTCGTCAAGAACCGTTCTCGGCGCAACTAAACGGGCATTTTAGGTGTGTTTCAAGCAGTACGCTATGGAGACAGACGGAACGTTGTTTTGATGCGAATTCTGACTGCCGCTGAACAAGTTCTGTGAGCACCAGCTGGTCGAAATGAAATGTTTACCTTGCATATCAAAGGCCCCACCTGGAATTTTGGAGATACTCGACTTCTGTAGTTGCAGCCACAAAACTGTGGCGCATTTTCAGCGAAATTCACGCGCCGGGGTGCAAACCGTTGCGAAATCCCATCGCATTTGCTTCCACGAAGTATCATACAAACATGGAATGACTGTTCAAACGTAACAAATTGCATACACGTACCCTGATTCACAAATAGCAGTGCCCCGTTTTCGTCGAAAACCGGATACACCTGCGTTACAACATCGTTTGTATCGCCAACTGCGGGAAAACACCAGACGATTCCGGCATTCGCGCACACTGCAGATGATAAACTGATGCGAGAACGCGCGAGAACGACAGCGAGATCCCGAGTGTCGTTTTGCATGTGTCGTCTGCTCGGCTTCATCTGCTCGCCTTTCTGTCGTCTGCTAGCAGCTACAGCAGTTCGGGCAGCTTCGAGCTGCTCCCTGGGGCAAATGAAACACCATTAAGCAGCTCAAATACCGGTGGGCAGAGCCGACGCGGAGCTGTTCCTGGAAACAAAATACGGAGGAGCTTGGAGCTGCTCAGAACTCCTTTGAGCCAGCAAATACGAGAGACTAATTGCCGCACCATCCAGGCTTGCGCGAGCTTTTTTTGTATTTTGGGTAAAAATATTGTTTGTTTAGAGCACCGCTCTTAAGCGCCCGATCGTGTGGTTTCGCGTTGTGATGCCGGCCCCGCTGTAACCAAGAGAACGAAGAGTACACCGATGGTAGAGCGAGCAGGAAGGCGTAGGAGATTATGGCCAAAGGGTAAGGGGGAGGGCGCTACGCCGAGGGTGCCTAGAGAAAGCAGTTGTTGCGTCTGTGCTAGCGATGCTAGCAGATTTATTTGCAGCACTGTCTGCTGTCTTCGGCGCTGTGAGCGGCTTTGCGCCCGCTGCGGTCTTGCGCGCAGTAGGGTTGGCCGCCAACTTGACGCGGCCGGTCAGACCTGCGGCATATTCGGTGGCCTCGGTTCACACCAGCACGCCATCGTCGATGGCCTTGAAGATGACTAGCTTTAGAACAGCCTTGAAACGTGGACCTTCTGCCCCCTGATCCTTGGAGAGGATTTTGCTCTTCAAGTAGACTGTTGTCGCCCCTTTCTTATCGAGTAAATTTTGACGTGCATTGTGGAGAATCTTCATCATTGGAGGGTGTGTGTGTTATGGTAGTTTCTCGTTTATTGTTGTTGTTGCTGTTGCCGGTGGTTCATGCTGTTGCCGGTGGTTCATTCATTTTCAGCACTGGCAGCTTGTCATTTCGCTTCTTAAGAGCCATGTGTTCCGGGCTAGAAGGATTGGAGGACTCGTCGCTTTCCTCGACGTAGCTGGCGCTCCCGGAGATTTCTTGATCGGCCTCGGGGGCAGAATCTGGTTCTGTGTCAGTAAACATACTGCAGCCGGTATGGGCACTCTTGGACTTACTCGATAGATGCAGGGGTGACCTTCACGACTGTAGTTTGGATTGATTGTTTACCACGAACTCGCTTGGACGTGCTTGCAAGTTGCGCCGAAGAAACGCTGGATTGCTCTAAAGCGCGGATAGTCCACACTATGCTGCGTACCCGTACACTTGGTTCAAAATGCGCTACAAGATAACGGCAGAGACGCGTGCACTGTCGTGCGTTCGCTGATGACGCGATCACTTCCTGAGACGAAGGAAGTGCTGGCATCATCAGCGAATCTAGAGGTGGACGCCATCGAAGCAGCTATGCGGCGTCGCTGAGGAGACTCTGCAGCTCGCGCTGCACTCAACTCTCGAATTAGGGAGTGTCGTAAATGTTAGCTACGCATGTGTCTATACGTATTTTACTAGCCATGTTGCTTAAGCTGGTGGTCGCGTCAGTGAACATAATTAGGAAAACATTGCCGAGCGATGACGTCCCCGTTCACGCTGGCACCGCTGCTATAGCGAAGCTTTGACTCGCCGTGCTCGGGCGAGACTCGTGTCGCCACCTGTCGGAGGTGCGATACAACTGGTGCAAGCACGTCTTTGGAGGCGTGTCGCGTGGTGGCTCGCTCTGTTGCTTGTTGAGAGGAGTGATGCAGTTTTGCGGTGCAAAGAGAAGAATTAATGTCAAAATGGAAGAAGACAAAAGGCAAAGAAGCGATAAAGTTAAACAAATTCCTAATTAGGCTCAAACACTACAGGCCACACAAGCTGAACGGAGGCCGCCGAACAAGTTGGAAAATTTTGAGCAAACGCTCATCGCGCTATGCCTTCCGCTACTCTTGCAGCTTCACCGCAAAGCAGGTGGACAGGCGTACATTGTGCATTCTCGAATGACCGTGTGTTCATCGCTCATTAAGGCGCTAACAACGACATCGCGCAGGAAACTTGAACGTGTCTCGAAGCATAACCACGCAGAAAACTTGGCCGAGTCTCCAAGCATAACCAGGCATAAACTCAGCCAAACCAAGAACAAGCTACGTGCGGGCGCCAACTTCGCTGTATGCGCAGCCTATGCGCCACTATAGTGAAGCTACCCTATTTTTTTACTTGATATCGCAAATATCAAGCATACATTTATTTTGCACCAGCAGTAGTACCCGGCGGTGCGCGGGTGGGCCATTATATTATTGACACTAATCTGTATAACACGTGTTCATTTTCTTGTTAGTTGTCATATTTGGCTAGTTCATCGTGGTACACACTCAGGCGCTCCTGGCTGCTCTCAATGAATGGACTCCAACCGCAGGCGCGTCTTGGTAATGTGAAACGACTGGCAATCGTGTTTTACTACAACTCTCGCTAAACAAATTGCACCAAGATGGTGCGCTCGAGCGAGTAAGTCAGTGTGTGAAAACGTTTCAATGAGCCGGTGAAGAGGGAGTGGTTCCCAATTTCAGAAAGCTATGTGATGAGCGGGAACACTTTGCTCTGGAGGAAGAATTGTCTGGGCATCTAGATCGCCGTTAGTAACCAGGTTATGCCACAGCTCGTGGGTACGAAGATTGGATGGAAGAAGGGGGAGTTGTTTGCTTGCACACTTAATATCATATCAGGAAGAGTGCCAGGTTGTAAACACAACTTGAATTATGGTCCTCCATAATTCAAGTTGTGTTTACAACCTGGCACTCTTGTGACTGCACTGGGAAGACGCGTTGGAGGCCGACTTGGTGAGGCTTTCTTCTTCCTCACGGGAAGTGCTATCTGAGCAGACATGAAGGATGCTCATAGGTACAATTTTATGATAAGTAACATGGGCTCCCTACGGGAGGAGCGACTTTGCAGGAAGTCCCAACAATGCCGACCACTAACCTTTGCGACTTTTACCGGTCCGTCTTTTAGATTTATAATAAATGACAGGGCTCCAACGGGAGGCGCGTGGTTGCAGAAAGGGTCAACAAATGGCGAGCGCTATGCGAACGCGGGATAATTCAACTGAATTTCACGTCCAGAGAGGTGTAAATAAAACAAAAACCTCGTTTGCTTTTTTATCTGCACGTTAGGAAAAAATACTGAAATTGATTTTTGGGCAATTGAATGGGCAGCATTTGGAAGCAAAAACGGATGGGATATATCAACTGCATGGTTGTGTGGCTATTTACGAATGTGCAAAAACACAGTGTTTTCCTGAACTCCTGCTTGTATCTATTCGGAGGGTGTCATTGAAAAACGGTGTATAACAGTGTTTAGATACCCGAGTAAGTTCCCCATCTTAACAAAAACCAGTTCGACATTTCAAAAGGCGTGACATAAAAAAATTAATATCGGAAAAACTATTTTACTGCTTTTCACTTTCCCCATGGGGAAATTTTTAAAATTTTCAGTAATATTGACCTCCAACATTGTAATCACAATGTGCCCATGACATCTGTAGCCGTTTAAAAGGGCAGTTTGGCTAGGCGTGGACATCTGATAGGCCTTTTTGGCTCGTCAGCCGTGTCATTTGTAAAAAATAATTTGGCCCTTTTAGCGGCGTCGCAGGGCGAAATCCTTAAAAATGGTTCTGTGCATTTGTAGGAGTAACATATGCTAGCAAAAATCAGTTGGATAAATGAATGGGTGACAGAGTTATTTCAGAATCTTTAGGAACACCATTTTTTTTTTCTGGAATGCGGAATCACCTCGATAGTGTGGGTTAGGGCGAAATCGAAAAACTACTATTTAGATATTCTTAAGGGCTACATATATCAGCAAAAGCGCTGCAAAATGTGAACGGGTTAAAGAACTAATCACGAATTTAAAATAACACCATTTCCTCCTTTCCCTCGGTTGGGAGTACAGTTTCCAAAAGTCCCCCCTTAGTCAGCCTCTACGCGATGTCGCAAATGTACTCCCCAAATTTCAAGTCTCTAGAAGTACAAGTTTTCGCTGTGCGTTGATGAGTCAGTCGGTCGGTCAGTGAGTCAGTCGAGCACTCCATTTTATAGGTATAGATTAAGAGAACACTGCAAGTACTATGGCAGTCACACTTAGGGGAAACACGGGGAGCGCGTGGCGCGAGCCAATGCAAGAGCTTCCTTACGGCGCCTCGCGGAAACAGCGCGCATGCGCGTTGCGGGAGCAAGGAGAGTACAGTTGTCGTTACGCGCATAGCATCCGGCTGGAACGCATCGTCTGCTACTTGCGAGCTGCGGGGGCTTAAGAAGCAGTCGGCGCTGCCAGTTGCCGTCGTTAACGGCAGAAATAAATACTGCGGCGCTTGAAAAATGTCAGATTTCTTTTACGCGCAAACAAAATGGTTGATACAGGGAAGCAAGAACGATTCGCGGTCTTTTCCCACGATGTGCATCGACATTCAGTAACCTTGAAGGTCGCCAGCACGAGCCGCCACGGCGAGCTGTGGAATGTTTTCAGTGCTCAACCGGCTTGAGGACACGTGAGGTTTCATCTCTCTGGGCGTAAATAAGTACGAATCTCCGCTGACAATGAACCTCGTTTTCAAACAAAAAAATCGAGTCTCAGCCTTGCGATGCTTCTGTTCCTTTTTCGTGTGTCCTTGTGCGTTTTGTGCAATGTAGTAAATAACAGTAGCTCCTAGTTTGCTTCTTAATTTGTGTATTTTCTGTCATCTGCAAGCTATGTATCACTGCATAACTAGCTTTGCTGCTGGTTGAGGAGGGTATTTGTTAATTTGTACAAGCTAGCTAACCTGAAATAATAAGTTGTGCAGTGAATCCCCCAGCCCGCAGCATTACTGGGAAGCTAGCTTCTCGATTTCAATTTTTATTTCGCGGCCTAGCGCAGCTTATATCAGGAAACAACCCCGAAGATGTGGTAGTGTCCCGTTCTTGGTCGTCTGGCAAAACACACGTGCAACTTCCTCGTCTGGGCGGAAGTGAAAGTATTAGAAGTTGTGGAGTGAAGCCGACCTGAACGCTTTCTGCTCTCATCCGCATAATTGGTTGAGGGGCCGGCATCAGCTAAAAATAAAAGTTACGTTTTTCGCAAAGCTCAAGTGTAAATATTTTTATATTGTTTATACGCTCCCGGGGTCACCAGCACTCTATTATAACACCACAGACCCATTGCCGCACGTGATATCCCGCAAGTGATCTGGTACCAACATCCGGCCCGCGTGCAGCGCGCGTCTCCTTCGGCGGGAAGAATACAGGGAATGTCGGGCGCAATTTCGAATCTTGGGTTAGGATACACCAGTCTACACTAGCAGCAAATCGTGGGCCCCGTCGTCGTTACATAATTGAGTTAGGGAAACTATTAGGACAAATCAGAATGCACTTGAGCCAACGGACGACTTGCTTTAGTGGTGCTTTTTTTTTCTCCCCAATGGACCTTCGAGAAACTGCGCTACAGCTTCTTTAACCACGTTGGTTGAAGTTATTGCTACGCCCTATGCGACTGCTACTTCAGTCGTGGCTCGCAGTTTGGGATTGTACTAGCGGCCTTGACGGCTACAGAACGACGATGCGTGTCGTGAGAAAACACCGTGATTCAGTCTTGCTTCCCCACATCAACCGTTTTGTCGGCTCGCTAAAGCAATCTGATCTTTTTTCCTGCGCGGCAGTAGGTATTGTTGCTGCTTAGGGGGACCATTGGCAGCGCCCGCTGCTTCTTGAGCGCCGGCACCTGGAGAGTAGCAGACGACGCGCTGCCGCCTGATGGTGCTATGCGAGCCGTTAGGAAGCTCTAGCAGTGGCACGCGCCTGGCGCTCCCGTGCTCCTTCTAAGTGTGACCGCCATAGTACTACTTCTGCAGTGATGTTTTGGCTCATATATGCCTAATCATTTCTTTTGTAGCGCAAGCTACACTAGGCTACCTCGGGCAGTTTTCGCGAGCTGACCAGTTTTGCGCTTTAGCGTTAGAGGTCAAACCACACCCCCTTCCGCGAGCGCCTGGCACGGAGCAGCGGCCCGATAACGGGGAGATATAGGCGGCAGGGGAGAGGTAGGCGAGGAGGGAAAGGAGACGTGCGCGGGACCCATGTCACCACCTTGCGGAGAAAGGCGAGGAGGCCGCCGCCGAAGCGATAAGCGCGCGCAACGAAGGAAGGCCAAGAGGCCACGTGTGGCGAAGACCCGTTTGCGAGAGAGGAAGACTAACATCCGAGTATTAAACAATGCCGGGAGGCGAAAAAAAATGCTACTGTTGCGTACAGCTTTGCTACCTTCAAGTCTTACGCATTAGTGTGGGCTTCCTTCATTTCTTGCTTAACAAACAACAAAGTTGACAATTTTGAAGTATATTTCGAGATTTGGTTCTTCGGAATATTTTTGCCTATATAAACTTCTAGTTGACAATTATGACTTTTGTCGTGATGGCTGTACTGGGGGCAGGCATACATGAGTCTATACATACATACATACATACATACATACATACATACATACATACATACATACATACATACATACATACATACATACATACATTACATACATACATACATACATACATACATACATACATACATACATACAGACATACATACATACAGACAACTACTGACTGACTGACTGACTGACTGACTGACACGACCTGACCTGACTTGACTTGACATGACTGACTGTTCTGACTGAGTGACTGACTAACCGAGTGACTGACTGAACCAAAAGTTTAGGATTTATGCCGCCCAATAGACTGTCGTCTTTAAGTATGATCCACATACGGTTTCAGGTATCACTGCATTTGTCAGCGAGTTTGAAGAATTCTGAAAAATAGTTCCCCACCAGTACTGCAAAATCGTATACCAACGAGCTTAAGATATATGAAACACGTCCCAAAATTCTCTAGTGATGTGTAGCCTCCTTACGCGGCTTCTCTGCATTGTGAGTTCTTTAGAGCCACATTTGGCTATGGGCACCAAAATACGTTTGGTTATTATAATTATGAACGTCAGGTGGGTGGTAACAATCACGGATAATTAGGGGCGTTAAAGAGCTGCTGTATATGATAAATAGTAGCTAAAGTGGGGTGGGGACATTAAGACGGCTGCACTGAAGTCTTTGGTGAGCTGCTATCAGAACACACTGTTGCGAACCGGGGTAGCGTGGTCGACGTGGACCGTGGTTGGTGTCCTGCCAGGGCAGTCATGATGACGAAGTTGAAGGAGAAGTAAACTTGGTGTAGAAGTATTTACATCGCGATCTCAGAGAACAGGCAGTGCGCTCCTGCGCGCGAGAGATTAAATAGGCGCGCTGGGTCCATAGGTGACCGGTAAAAAGCGCAAAGGCTCATGGGTACATTGTTTTCTCCCACTGGACCCCACCACTTCCGGTTCGAGAGCTCTCCTGGCCTCCCCTACTCCGGCGGAATTCACGGGCTTGTGTGCTTGTTTTTATCTGTTTCCACCGAAAATGAAAACCTCGCATGCATCGGGAATTCAATAAATAACAACAATTGACCCTACTAGTGTTTTTTTAAAGGTAAGCAGCTTGTGACAAATAAACAACACGCACACACACGCGTGAAAGGCGCCGGCATACGGGAAGCAGGAGAGCTTTCGAACCGGAAGTAGCGGATGCAGACGACGTACCCGTGAGCCTTGCCGCTTTTTACCGGTCACGTATTCCCTTTCACCCTTTTTTCTCGGCTGATGTCACGACGCACCAACCACAAAATTCATGGCGCTGATATTAGCGCGCCGCACGCACAGCACACACAGCACACACACACGCACGACACAGCACCACCACCACACACACCACACACACACCACACACCACACCACACAGCACGACACGCACACGCACACACGCACACACGCACACACGAAACCACCACGCACACACGCACACACACACACACACGATAGACACGCTCCTCTCTTGCGCAGGTGAGCGTTAGGTTGCCTCCGCAGTGGCATACGCTTGGGGTCGGAGCCCCCTTTGTCTAGGTGATGTTGCACCGCAGGGAAGACGTTTTGCATTCCTCTGTCCTAATATTCGTCGGTTGGCTCGTTGAAGGCATCTCCAGCGTCGTCAGACACGCCACAAAAAGGCATGACAATGATGCGCAGGCACGCCGCTGAAGCTTGCAGTGCGGGGCGCCAAGGGATGCTATTATTCAGCTATTGTCAGCACCGCCGCTGGCCGGTTGGCGCTTGAGAAGCCACGACGTCACTGAAGGGGTATTGTCAAGTAGCAGCGTAGTTCGATTAGAGAAGACCGACGGCCGTTTTGGTGGTGGTTTACCCGAGCGCAGAAGAGTTGCGTAACAGCATCGCAACAACACCCACCTGGTTTGGTGTCACAGTCAAGTCGAAATATATCATGATGCAGAAAGCGAGACACGAGTTCACTATCATAAATTTAGCACTGAAACCATGTTTCAGTTACAACCATTAGGTCGGATTCGGTGGTGGCCAAAAATTGTGAGGACGTTGGGGTTAAGCAGACGGGTGTGTGACTCGCGGAGGAAGACCACAAGAAAGTTGACGCCATGGTCTTGAACAGATAACTCAACACTGAATATATTGGGGACGGAACGCGCACACAAGCGAAATAAAAAATACAAACAGGTCCGACCCACTAGAGTTCGGGAGAGAAGCGGGAGAAATTGATGAGGAAACGAAGTTCGCCGCGCTTAGGCAGAGCGTCCCGGATGTTAGTGTATATTAGCGGTAAAAATTTACCGATTGAACTTCCTTGGGAAAATTTGTGAACTAGTGGCTTTTGGGGTTGAGGAATTACTTTTTTTGCGAGGTGGTCAAAGACGTATAAGTGGTTTTGTCCATCAAAAAGTTGTCATGGCGGAGTTTGGAAGGCTTAGGCTGGGACTTGCCGAATTTGATGGAGCATTTTGCTCAAACCGTGTGTTTGGTAAGACTCCTGGCCAATGTTATATTCTGAATACTTCAGCTTTTTGGCGTTTGAGAGGGCGTTTTCTTTATCTTTGCACTGCTTGAAACGCACGACGGTAAGAGTTTTTTTTTTTTTTTTTTTTGGTTGGAACCGGACCCTTCTGTGTTCCCGCTAGGCGCTTCTTGACTGGAGGGATACCTGGAGGTGTTAATTACACAACTTCGGCACCAATCATTCGAACTATGCCCTTCTTTCCTTCTCAACGTGACCGAAGCCAACAAACAGAAAAAAATCGCGCCAATCCACCCCGTGAATGTGGGTTGAAAGCAAAGCTGTAAATGGCACCCATAACGATTACCATTGCGAAGTCACTTAAATGCACTCACATCGCTCTACAAATAGTAAAACCGGAGAGAAGTGAAATGCACCTAACCATACCATTTATTACTTCAAAGAGATATTCTTGCTATGGTTAAATCAATGCATGATGCATGAACGGTGTTTGGTTGAGTTGTATTGGTGTAGCACAAGAGTGGAAACTTTTTCCATAAAATTAAAGTAAGCTTCAACCCGGTGTTAGACGATCTTACTTCTCCGTCTCTGCGCCGCGGACAGAGGTGAGGAGATTTGCGGCAGAGAAGGAGGAAAAGGAGGAAGAAATACGTTTGTTCAGATTTCTGAATGGCCCAGAGTGCAGCCCTGGGGAGTGATTCATTCTTCTGTGGGGCCCATATGCAGTCCAGCGCGGCCTGTGTTCTGTCCACCCGCTGAAGCTGGGTAGGTAGAGAGGGCCTGGACAGCAGCATCTCCCATTGCTCTTGTTGGGTAGTTGACGGAAAGAGAGGAGGGTGCTCAGGGCTAAAGTCGCACACCCCGATGACGGGGCGGAGTGTTCCTACTTCTGAGCAAAATTTACATTCAGCGTCGTAGCGATTCGGATGCATTAAGTGAAGACGCGTAGGCTGTGCGAAGGAGCCCGGATTATATGAGCCGTAGGGTAGTTTGTTGTTCTCTCGAAAGGTCAGGGTAAGGCGAAGGTACGGTCTGTCTCAGAAGGCGATAATGCTGGGTTATCTCCCTGAACGTGACAATCGGGTGACTGTCCTCGTGCAGCACCACAGCACGGGAGGTAAAAGCGCAGGCTTGTTGGGTGGGCATATTTGTTTCCTTCCATCGAAGCGTGAGGGGGTGTCCAGATGAGCTGAATGGAAGAGTTTGGGGAGTGTTTTTTTAGCACGCGCAGTGCAGGTCAGGACACCCAACCCGACTGGTAATTCCAGTGGGAGCACGAGGTCGCGGGTTCGATTCCCGGCCGCGGCGGCCGCTTTTCTGTTGGAGGCGAAAAGCAAAAACGCTCGTGCGTACGAGATTTCGGCGCACGTTAAAGATCCCCAGGTGATCAAAATTAATCCGGAGCCCTCCACTACGGCGCGCCTCTAGGCCTGCGCTGCGTCGGCGCGTTAAACCCTGCAATCAAATTCCAGTGGGCTTGCTGGGAATCGGTGACTACCCTCCGAACCCCTGGTTGAGTGAGAGCCAAGGTGATGGCTGCCTCTTCTGGTGCTGTCATTTCTGGGGTCCTATCGAGGCACACTTAAAGAAGGAGGTTGGTTCTGGATGTAGCCACGATGATGGCGTATTGCTGCTCTGGATGTTTGGAGGCGTCTGTGTAGATAACTGCATGATCCCCACCGAGGGTGGTGTTTAGCGCTTGAGCCCGTGCTTTTCGGTGACCCTCGTCATGTGAGGGGTTCATATTTCTAAGCAAAGGGAGCATCTTTAGTTTTAGTCGCCAAGAGTCTGGAAGTACGTCAAGCGGAGTGACATTCTGGGCTGCCAAGCCAATCTGGTGAAGCATGCGGTACCGATCGCAGTTCTGAGTCGGTCTTACTGGTTAGAAAGATGGCCTTCTGTCAGCTCTTCTCCCGTGTTATGGAGCCCCGTGCTAAGCAGCCTCTGTAGGACACACTCATGAGAAGACCAATGGCCTGCTCGACCGCCTTTCTAATCATTATATAAAGCATCTCTATGTCTTCCTTGTCGAGAAGAAGACAGGGGGTTTACGTAAGTGACTCGCGAGAGGACAAAGCTTCAATTAATCGAAAGGTACCGGATTCCTTTAGGCCTCGCTTCTTGGTTGCAATTCACCTGATCATGTGTATGATTTGATTAATGCTGTTTTTGAGGCGCTGCAAGGGAGACGTCACTCTTGGTGTTAGCCTTGAGATGTAGGCCCAGGATCTTGATGCTGTTGCTTGGAGTGATGGCCTGGCCATCAAGGAGTATTTGAATGTATTCCTTGATTTGGCGTGAGGGCGGACGACAAGGAGCTGTGATTTTTTACGCGAACACTGGAGGCCACAGGCTTTAGCACATTGGCGTACTAGAAGTGAGATGCCATGAATTGGTGTGAGCTTCCTTTAATTTTTGTAACTCTTAGCACATGAGCAAGGTGCCCACCGGGCCGCTAGACGGGCGTGAGTGGTCGCGTGACGCTTTCACTTGGCATTCAACGAGAACGCAGGGGGTAAACCCGTAGATGTGCTTTGTGAGTACACCACCTGTCTTCCCCGTCTTCGCGTGGTCTCGTAGCTAAATCGGTAAGACAACGGGCTCTCGCTTTGTTAGTCTATAAGTTCCAGGTTCGACTCCCGGCGGTGCCAGTAAATTCTTTTATTTATTCGTTGGAGTTTTCTGGTGACACCAACGGTCGCGAAAGAACCCTTGGTGGGTAGAGGGAAAAAGCTTTGCTTTAAAACAGACCGGCGAGCACGGTCTTCCAAATTATCAGTCCTCTTGGCTCGAGTTTGGATTTAACTAGTGTTTTGAGTGGAGAGCGTCTGAACGTTATCAACCTGGGTTTTATGTGAGGCAACAATTGAGCAGTCATTTCTCTATTTCGTTTAACCTTGAGATAATGTTGTCGAAGCTTTTTTCGTGTTGTGAGAGCTCAGTGCGAGTGGATTTCATTTCGTTCAGTTTTGTTTCCTCAAAAGAGCGCGTGGCGTCTAGTGTAGGCATGATGTCATAAACGCTGGAGTGGAAGTCGAGTGTGTAGTAGACCCGCAATTTTTTTCCACATCATCACACAACGGTAGTAGTTTCAAGGTAACGGAGGAACAAGAATATGCAATGTCAACAAAACAGCCCGTACTCGACCGCACTACTAAGGCGGCATTAGTGTACTTAGCGAGTAAGGAGAAAAAATTTTTCACCTGCGCAAAGAACATGCGTTGCAAATGCCAGTCGGCCATCGCAGGCATGCTGCCGAGCCCACTGAAGAGCGTGTTGATAGTGCAAAGCCTTTCATCTGAGTAATGTGACGTAGGGCTTGAGTGAGTGGCACGTGACGAACGAAGAAACCCGGTTGCGAAGAGTTGATCCTGTGCGGCAAAAAAGTTCTGGATAGGTGATCGGGAATGGCCCAAACATCCTGCCTCTGGTTGGCTGGGATTACTGAAAGTCAGTCGTATCGGGAGGCGAGAGTTCGTATCGACTGGCATAAAAACAGCTCGCAGTAAATGTCCCAGAGGAAAGCACAGGAACAGCAAGCTGCGCAAACAACAAGCGTTCGAAATGACAGTTGGCCATCGCTGGCGGGATGCCGAGCCCTACTCAAAATGACTAATTAGTAAACCACTTACCTGAAAGGTCTGCACTAAAACAAATAACCAAACTGAAAACTATATTACTTGCCGAGAAGACATTTAACGACATCTTAGCTACATTTTGTTGTTCCTCACTTTTTGACTTCCATCCGCAGGGTCACAACGCGCTGATGCTGCTTTTTTGCACACTGGAGATACATATTACGCGTACCATGTTGTGTAATATAGAAGACGAAAACTTACCTTTGAATACCGGACAATAACGTTAAGCAGCAATAAATGCTGCATGGCTATTCCCTCTAACAGAGATAGCAAATGACCCAAAGTCTACATTTATTTTTTATTTATTTATTTATTTATTTATTTATTTATTTATTATTTATTTATTTATTTATTTTAATTTATTTTTTTATTTATTTATTTATTTTTATTTATTTATTTATTTATTTATTTATTTTATTTATTTATTTATTTATTTATTTATTTATTATTTATTTTTATTTCATTTATTTATTTATTTATTTATTTATTATTTATTTATTTATTTATTTATTTATTTATACAGTACTGCCACCCTTGAAACAAGGGCTTAGGCAGGAGTGGGCGGAACAAACCAGCTGATAATACAATGCACGACAGGAAAACACAGGACACACTGAGCCTTAACAAAAGTTGTCTACAACGTGACTGCACCAAAAGGAACAAGAAAAAAATATAAAGACAAACAAACACCGCGGGATATGCGCGTTGCGTATACGAAAGCACGTTATGTGATGGTGCACAGGTAACGAAGAAAAAAAACAGTAGAACAATGCTGCCAACAATAGCAGGCAAGCGCATGCAATGGGCGGAAAAAAATACAGAAGTCATATATAAACAGGTAATTGCACTGCGCATAAAGGAGCTATCACAATTGGAGAAAAAAAAGCGTAACAATAAATCTTCGTGAACCCTGCCAGGAAACAAATGAGCAAGAAAACTTAAGCATGCGCGCACGCCGATGTTTCCGTAAGCATGCGCATAAAGGATGCAGTGGTAGGGCAGTCTATCAAGCTTGCTGGTAATCGGTTCCACTCGCGTATAGTCCGCGGAAAGAATGAATTTTGAAAGACGTTAGTGCGACAATGATATCTCGGCTAGTTTTTTAGTGTGGAAAGCTCGGGTCGAGCGTTTATCAACACGTGTTAAGTAGGCGTTGGTGGCAAGACACAGGTTTTCATGGTAGAGTAGATGCAAGTGTTTCAGGCGATCGCGGTAACAGTCTTAGTTGGAAGGTTTCAAGCTCGGCTAGATTGAAAAGCGCTGTAGGGGAAATATGCCACCCGTAGGCATTGTAGACAAATCTGATTGATTTTCTTTGGACGCCTTCGAACATAGATATATTCTGGTCGGTATGCGGGTCCCACACGATAGACGCATATTCTAAAAGCGGTCTTAGGAACGTTTTATATGCGAGTAGTTTAATATCTGGGGGACAAGTTCGCAGTGATCACCGAAGGTAACCAAGCCTGCGAATAGCTTTATTTTTGATATTCAAAACATGTGCATTCCACCTAAGATCTGCTGAAATTGTGACCCCTAAATATTTAAAACTGTAAACACGGGAAATACATTCGCCTTTCATGAAGTACGAAGACTGAAAAGGGTTACGTTTTCTTGTTAGAGACATAGAGACAGTTTTTTTTAACATTAATAGTCATTTTGCCAAGTAAAGCCCCACTTGTCTATTTTTCTGAGAGCTTCGTTTAGGAGAGTTTGGTCTGCATTGTTGTGTATTTCGGGATAAAGGATGCCATCATCGGCGAACATTTTTATCTTGACAGGTACGTTTGAGAAGACATCATTAACGAAAATCAGAAAAAGCAGCGGTCCAAGTACCGAGCCCTGGGGAATGCCAGAATTAACTAGTGAGGGTGGGGAGGACGTATTACCTATACTTAGACACTGGTACCGGAGGTTAAGGTGAGATTTAATCCAAGCCATGAAGGTATCATTTTTAAGGATGGGTCTGAGTTTTAATAAGATTTTGCTGTGGGAAACGCGATCGAAGGCCTTTTCGAAGTCAATAAATATTATGTCTACTTGACTCTGACGATCTAGTGCTGATGCGAAATCGTGGATTACCTCCAGTAGCTGCGTTACTGTAGATCGCCCTCTACGGAAGCCGTGTTGACGGTTGTCGAGTACACTGTGTGTGTCTATAAAGGTCACGAGATGCTTACATATGATATGCTCAAAGATTTTGGCGCATGCGCACAACAGGGAGATAGGACGAAAGGATGACACGGTTGAGGGGTTGCCCCCTTTGGGTATAGGGGTAATTTTACCAAATTTCCAGTCATGAGGCAACTCGGCTCGGGATAAAGATGCCTCGAAAGTGATGCACGAATACTTTGAGCACCATTCGGCGTATCGCACAAGAAAGGCCATTGGTATGCAATGAATTCCTGGGGATTTTTCGTATCAAGATTTAGTAAGAGAGACAGCACACCGCTTTCTGAAATCGAGACATTACCGATTGGCGAGAGGGAAACAAATTCCTCAGCGGGGGGCGTAGCCCCATCATCGTGAGTGAACACAGAGCAAAAGAACTGATTGAACAAATTCGAGTTAATTGTCCTTCCATGATAGCTTCGCCGTTATTTTGAAGGTTGTAAAAATGCTTCTTTTTGGGTGATAAATGCCGCCAGAACTTTGCGGGGGACGAAAGTAGAAAGTTTTTCATTGTGGTGCTGAAAAAGTATTTTTTTGCGCTTTTTATTCTTTCCTTTAACTGCAGGCGTAATGCAGATAGCTTGTGCCAGGTAGACTCCAGGGGTTTAACGCGGAGTTGTTTCCTGATCTTTTTGGTTTTACGTTCCAGTTTGACTATTTCTTTCGTCTTCCAGGGGTTAGAGGGTCTAACCATTTTCACCTTTGTGGGCACAAAGCGAGCTATACACTGATGAAAAAGGTTTTTGAAATAACACCACATGTTATCAACCGTCGAAGTCGGTGATTCACAGAGGGACACAAAATAAGAATAAGCAAAGTCTAACTGATCTAAAATACTGACACCATCAGCACGTGAAAAAATTGGGATCGCTTGGGCATCATTGCGCGTTATATTTACATTGTTTAAACGGACAGTAAGAGACACGATGTCATGATCAGATATGCCTTCAATTATGTCTATTGTAGGGTTATGACGAAGCAAGCCACTGCTAACGAAGAAAAGATCTAGAACAGAGCGTGTACCACCTTGGCGACGAGTGGGATAAAGAACCAATTGAGTTAGATCGTGATAAAGAACGATGTCAAGTAAAGGTTCCACAGCCGCGCTAAGCGACTCTGGAAATTTTTTGTTCCAATCGATGGACGGCATATTAAAGTCCCCTGCCAATAACAAATTGCAAGAATATCCTCTGCAGGAACATAAAAAGTTGCTGATTGCTTCAAAAAACTTTTGGTCGGCAGAAGGTGGGCGATAGAAACCGCCAATGATCATGTTAAGCTCCCCTAAAAATACCTTGAGCAACACGCATTCGACGCCAGGCAAGTCAGGCAGTCTAGCAACATTCAGTGACTCTTGGAAAAGTATGGCTACGCCCCCACCCCTTGAATCTCTGTCTTTTCGATATAATTTATACCCGGGAGGCGAGATTTCCTCATCGTCTATGTTAGCATTCAACCAGGTTTCCGTTATCACAATGATGTGGGGGTGGTGCGTTAGGACAACACTCTCAAGGTCGTCAGTTTTTTTCGCAATGCTTCTGGCATTAAGATTTAGGCATCGAAATAGCTTGTCACAACTGGTCTGTTGTCACGGCGACGCCCGCCCAGATTGGTCGCCACGCCTTTCAGGGAGCCTATTTCCTGGAATCCTCGCCTGAAGATCATCGTCCCATTTGTACAAAACGTCGTCTACTTTAATTTTGTTATGGGCAAGCCTCACTTTAGCGCCCCTAGCTCTGATAGCGGCCCTGTCGTCCCACAGCTTCTTTCTTGTTTGACGTGTGGTCTTCGAATAGTCCTTCCGAGATCGAGATCGGCGTACCCTTTAACTTCGTGCAGTAACCTGCTCTTTCTCGCGGTGGTCGATAAATTTTACAATCACAGGCCTTGATCTGTTTGCTACCTCTCGTCCGATTCGGTGTATTCGTTCGGCCGAAGAAAGTTTTACCTTTAAGATATCAGAAACAATGTCTTTGACTACAGTGTCGATGACACTGTCGGATGTTTCGTCGGGTCGCTCATCGACACCAAATATGAGAAGGTTATTGCGCCGACTACGATCTTCTAAATCCACAAGCTTGTCTTGTAGCTTTTGGAGGGAAGTTATTTTGGAACTGACCTCTGAGAATTTAGATGCTAAGGTTTCTACTTTTACAAGCTTTGATTCTATTTCGGAAAGCCTGTCACCGATACTTTTCTGGCCTTGCAGAAGTTCGGCAAGAAGCTGCTCAGTCGTCTGGCTCTTCATACCCGGGTTCGGCTCAACATCCCCGCATTGCATTAAAAGCGACAAGAAGAACTTTCGAGCAGAACAGAACACGTTATGAATGCTACGTGGGCACGTCAGCTGAATGAAGCGTCTATCACTTGTCTTAACAGATGAGGCATCACAACTAACCTGCGTGAAGAATACAAAAGGGTTTGACATGCCGCTGCGTGGCCAGCCGACGTGCCCACTGAAGGTGCTGGCTGGCTGCGGGCTCTTTGTATCCGGGATGGGCGATGTCGATGATCCTGGGAGGGAGTACGTCCAGTTCCTTTCTTCATACAGTGGTACTGCGTAGTCTCCGGCGAAGTACGGCGCCTTGGTTATCAGGCATGCATTGTCCGGTTGTACTGCGCTGGCCGCGACTTCCGTCAGGAAAAGAAGCTGCGTGAAGAATACAAAAGGGTTTGACATGCCGCTGCGTGGCCAGCTGAAGTGCCCACTTTTTATTTTAGTTTCCCCCCGTAGTATGCTTTATTTGTCCGAAAAACAAATTTACCTAACACTTCTCCGCGACTTTTACCTGGCCTTAAATCGCACGTACCAAAAGCAAGAGAAATTAATCTAGAACTCATGGTTTACGGGTGTATGCTGCCACTGGTCTATCAGACGAACGGTATCGGGAAGCTGCGCATTGATTTCGAATAATTGGAGGTCGTTTGAGAGCATTGAAACCTCGATAGACTTGAACAATAGAAACCGGCGGAGCACCGCCCGGGAGAACTGATAAAATACATGCGCAGCCACATAAAACACGGTATAGGGAATGTTCGCATCGCAGCTTGGTTGCTGATGGCACTGGTCACAAACTGGGTTCCTGTGATATAGTAAATATCGCAAAAACGCTTCCAGCACTTCTCCACAAAAAAAAAAAAAAAAAAGTCTGCTGACACGAACCACAAGGAAAAAAAAGCTAGTTACACCCTCTGGTAGAGGGGCAGTCCACGAGGCGACGTTTGCTAGCTGGAGCATGTGTGTTTTTTGTAAGAAATACAGTTCGACAAAAGTTTCACTAACATTTGTTTTACAGCTGCACGAGCTTACCCTTCTGTCGTGTGCCTCAGAACAATTGAGAAAATTGTTCCTTATGTAACCTCAGTTCACAATAACATGGGGCTACCAGTTAACATGCTGTTTCAGTTTTTAGAACAGCGAAAGGAATAGTGGGGAGAAGAAAATAGATAGTTATACCAGATCGGAAAAACGGTTCCGGTACGGTTCACGGTAGCCGCTACGGGACCGTACCGGGAAGGCTCATTTTTAGAGTTATAGCAGACCGTAACTACCGGCCATGCTACCGTGATTGGGAGCGACTTGTGTTGTACGTCGTTTGGCAATTTTTCGTGAGTCTGTGGCGCTTCCTGTGCTGAAATATTAGTTTTCAGTTCTCAAAAGCGCTAAAGACAGTATTAGAAAAAAAAAACATCCAACGCCCCTACGGAGATTCGAACCGCGACTGCGTGAGCATGGAGCGGCATTTTAACTCTACGCCATTTCAATAGATGGTGCCAGTAGGTCAAGCTCAGTACATACGGCTGGCTGTTTCTAGTTTTTCGTTGTATTTGAGAGTCCCTCGCACTGATACCGCCTGTTCCTCACTCGCCGATTTGTAGACGGGCCCCATGTTGCTGTTAATACTAGTTAAGTAGCCGTATCGCCTTTATTTAACCTAAAAGAAGCTATTGGACATGCGTCGTTCGACGACACAAGCCACGGCAGTTGGGCCGGGACCGTGTTTCGCTTGGTGCTTGAGCTGTCAGAATCGCGTGGATTTCACTTGCTGCAACCTCATTTTTCTTAAACGATCTCATATTTACAATCCGTTCGACTAGGCGTGAGCCAATCGTACGTATCCTAAACTCTTCCAAAGCGGCCGCCCGCTTCCGAACGACGGACACGGTATGTCTCGGTACCGCGCGGCCAAGTCGCTCCGGTATACGGTAGGGTTCTGCGCATGCGCGGTGGCGTCCAGACGGTAGGCGTTACCGTACCGGAACGGTTTTTCCGATCTGCTATAACTCTCTAATGTTCCAAATATAAAAGAGTGATGACGACGATGATGATGACGATAATGGTGGTTGTCGTGATGATGACGATGATGACGAAGGACAACGTTGTCGATGATGATTGTAATTTTAATGATACTGCTGGTAGTGTTGGTGATGGTAATTTTGAGGAAGTACGCTTGGCAATTGGAAGGTGATGCTTTCATTGTTTCGGTATTTACTGCTTTCGGGAGAGCTCTCCCAAAAGATTATATCCTTTTGGGAGAGCTTGAAGATATACCTTATGATGTATTTTGCCACCGGACGTGATTATTCCCCATTTCGTCCAGTCAAACACCAGGAGCGTGAAACGGTTTGGTTGAAGTGGTTGATGTTTTAAAGGCGTAATCTTACAACTGCGCATGAACAGCGCAATGATGACAGAACATAGCAGACACGCCTTAGTGCTACAGCAGTCAGGACATTTCGCCAACCGAACGCTGCGCTGTAAATACTGGTGCCTTCAAATATCCGCTTAAAACAAGGGGTGAACACAGGTGTGGCATCTACGATGAAAACATTAATAAAGATGTTCATTCTCTCTCTCTCTCTCTCTCTCTCTCTCTCTCTCTCTCTCTCTCTCTCTCTCTCTCTCTCTCTCTCTCTCTCCCTCTCTCTCTGTCACTCTCGCTAAAGTTACCCGATAAATTTTATTGACTTGAAGTCAGCGGGGAATTGAGGTAGAGATACTTGTACTATTCACCAGTATCTGCTGCAATATTTCCTATTTTGTCTCTGATGTAGCTATACGCTTAGACACGCGAATATGCAGACCGCAACCGAACATTCGGAAGTAACGAAGAATGTTCCGGTGAGATATTTTCAGATTGTCTACAGCGCGACAGTCCAATGCAGCGAATATTGTACTCCAGCTAGCTGAAAATCTCTGAAATTCGAGAACGAATTAGCTGGCCTCAAAAAAAAGCCACCTGAAACAATTGCGGCCCGATCCAACAACACCAACCCGCAGAAATGTTACCGCCTGATATTACACAACGGAGCGACCATAAAAATTTCGGCTTATGTTATCGCGAGCGCCTGCGCGCACTCTTCTTAAATAAAACAGGGGCAAAGAAGTGGTCAAACGAGTTGAAGGCTGTGGGAACAGCACCTGCGAAGAGGAAACATGAACGCATTCCATTGACTTATTATATGGTACCAGAAACGTGACAAATGCGCACAAATAAAAAAAACCCTTCGTTTTCCTCCGGTGTGCACACGGGCGTTCAATGTCCTTTTATTTTGCGTCCCTAAATAACGCTTCCCACGCCGACCTCGTCACCCCTAGAAAACGAAGATCCTACCCGACACGCCCTTGAGAGGCGAGCACAAATAGAAAGCGCGTGTACAAAACACAGACGCAAGCGCGTTATCACAATCTCCAGACGATAAGTGCATAAAAAAGCTGTATCGCGAGCACGTAGAGCTCATAGTCACACCAGGTGGCAGCTCAGCTAGTCAGTGAATTTCCAGCGCAATTCAACAGGCGCGCACGCCATGGAGCCCAACACCACCAGCGCGGCGACCGGTGTCGGTCTGACGGCGGCCGATGCGGTGTCGGCGCTCTTCATACGCGATCCCCGTACAGCCGACTGGCCTCTCGTGGGAAGCAAGCTGTTCCTCGGGCTGCTCCTGTCCATCTACGTCTACTTCGTTAAGATCGGAGGGCCCCGGTTTATGCAGAGCAGAAAACCCTACGATGGAATCAAGCCGATCATCCAGCTCTACAACGCCGCGATGGTGCTCCTCAACTGCTACTTCGTGGTTGCCTTCGCCTCCAAGACGTACCTTGGCGGTGGCTACAGCATCTTCTGCCAGGGCATCGACTTCGACGCGCGCGATGAGCAGACTATGAGCATGCTGTCTCTTGCCTGGTGGTACATGATGGTCCGCATCGCTGACTTCTTGGACACCGTGTTCTTCGTGCTGCGCAAGAAGGGCGCGCACATATCCACACTACACGTGGTTCACCACGTATTGGTCGTGTTCACCATGTGGTTCGGACTGGCCTTCGGAACTGACGGCCATGCTGCCTTCGGCATAATCTTCAACGGCTCCGTCCACGTGATCATGTACTCCTACTACTTCCTCTCGTCCCTGGGACCAGCGGTTCAGAAGCACCTCTGGTGGAAGCGCCACCTGACGCAGCTACAGCTCGCTCAATTCGTGATACTCTTCTGCCACATGCTGATCCCGGTGTTCAACGACTGTGGCTTCCCTCTGGTTATGGCGTGCATTTTGTTACCCCAGGGCATTTTCTTCTTGGTTATGTTCATGAGATTTTATAAGAGGAGCTACAATAATGGCAAAGAAGCCCATGCTAGCAGTCAAGCAAAAGCAAAAGCTCAGTGACTGCACCACTTGTCAGGGCGCTTGGCCCCGGTAGACCCAAAAGGGTAGACTTGGTCGAACATCGAGGGGGATGAGTAATGCATAAGCCAGAATGCAGCAATGACGTTCTTGTCGGCGCATCTAGCTTGCCTGCGAACTCGCGCAACTCTTCTGGCCCGGAGATGCATGCAAGGGCAATGAATGACGCAATATCCTATGCAGACTAATTTGATTAAACGCAGGGCGGTGGTATGACGTCTTGGTGTGGAGCACCTTTTGACCTTGCCGGGATTTAGGCATCCCTTGCAGTGCGACCGCGTTCCCAGAGGTTGTAATGTCTCCAAAATGTGCATTCTTGCTGTCCTCGCCTGTAATATTGCGCTACTTAAAACTGAATATATTTCTTACCACGACTCGAACTATGTTCCCTGCGCGGGGGAATGCATATGAACGCGAAGGGGACCAATGTTAGGCGTTTCTTCAATTCGGGTCATTGGTTTCCCCTTCGAAAAGGTAACTGAGTTATTGCACAATAGAGTACGCTCCGTGCAATAACTCCTTGCAAGGGGGCCACGGCCCTTTCTGAATACTACAGACTGGCGCACAATTTGAGTGGACTTTTTTTAATTAAATACATACATACTTTTTTTAGTGTCCCTTACCGCCCCTGGATTGACAATTTCTCCTTAGGAGACTCACAATCGCCTTAGATTTCATACATTTTCTTTAAATTACAATTTCTCCTCACAAGTTTGACGTCTTTGAAACAGATACAGACTGTAAACTGTAGCTACTTAGTTATTAAAACCAGTAAGAAAAAAAAAAACAGGATACTGTTACTGGCTGCATTCACTAAGGCAGAATAAGTTGAGCAATTCTCTAGGGTTTTCCTCGCGTTTTCACCTTTTTTACGCAATTCCGGTGACTAGTTGCTGATATCTCTGAAACGAACCCGTGTGAACTCTAAATTAAGGTGCACTGTGTCGCAGGACAGGCGTTGCTGGCTGATGCTGCCTGCGGTCGATCAATTAATTTCAGCGTCCATCTCCTTTGAGCAATCATATTATGAAGTATTTTGCACTGAAAGCTTGCAAACCGTTCTGATAGAATTGTTGCTCCAGCCATTGTTACTGCAGCAAATGAGAAGTGTGGTTTGTTCTTTACGAGTATTCTTCCTTTCACACTTGATAACCCGAAATTGAACTTCATGATGTTTTTTGGAAGACGGATGGCGGAAGAGGCACTATTTACCCACCGTACAGCACATGTGGGTGTTTGCCTGTCGCATACGGTGTAGTTTTTACACCTTCACTTAAAAAGTTAAGTAAAAAGGTGGTGTTCTGCCTTTTTCGTCGGCTCAGTGAACCTTTCTTGAACATTTTTTAAAAGCCTATCGTTTGTGAATAGAAGACGTGTAGCACCTGGAAGCTCTAAGGGACCATTTCTTCCTTCGCCCATTTAGATCTCCTTTCCTGGCGCAAGCTTCTGTTTTAAGAGAAACTTATTGATCCAGCAAAGCCAAGAAAACGGTTCGTTCCTCGAAGCTCAGCCAAGGTCAAGCCTGCTCCTCGAGCAATTAGGCGCAGTGAAAGCGCCTAATAGCTCGTTCGTTCCAAGGGGAAGGGTTGTAACGAGGGAGGTAGGGAAGAAGCGCTACGGGCGCGTGCCTTCTGAAAATGATGCAAGGAGGCGCTTCCTGCATCCAAGTTCATCGCGGCGTTGGCACCCACGAGCGCCGACAAGCCCCTGTGTTTCGTCTAGCAGTACAATATGAGCACGTTCAGTGCCTGCTGTCCGAGCAAAAACCGACGTAACACTCGAGAAACTTGGTTTAACCAATTTCAAACACAGTGAAATGTATACCTGAATTTACCTAAAAAAGCGTTGCTTTCACAGAGGGGCATTACTCATGATATTTTTTGTCGCGTTGACTTTCTCCGCTATTTTTGTGTAATAAATGGCTTTTGTGGTCTAAAAAGTACCTGTCTTCGTTTTTTTAATCTTGTAGTGAGCCCGTCTATCGATGGGGATATTTAGCGTGATCAGGGGCCCTATAACAACTTGTATCTCAGTAGGTGAGCTTTGTAAACGTTACGTGCGAAGGAAAATTTCACATCCACCTCAAGGCAGCCGTATGGCTACGAAGCTTACCTGTGACGCCTTGGGTCTGTTTGAGGTGTCCACTTTGTGCAATATTTTAATGCGCCCTTCACACGGCCCCGTTATAAAGGAAAGCGCTACCGCACAACTACAGATATGACTTACCAAATTTGATGACTTCCAGATATGACTTCCCTGTGCGCATCCAAAGTCGCCTTTGTTTTCGTTTAGAACAATTTTTCTGTTTTTCTATGCATCTGCTAAGAGAAGCTCCGCCACTACGCCCCAGTAGCCTTAAAGGCCAACTGTACTCAAATTTTGGCCAACGTAAAAGTAATGTCATCTACTAGTACACATAAAAAGTGTGCTAGCTGCAAAACACTGGGCTTTAAACATAACGCGGTACACGTGAACGGATGGTGACGATTGGCCTTTTGGGAAACGAAACTGAAAAAGGTGCCCATTACCGGCGGCCGGACGTGACATAGGTGATGGAACGGGGAAGCGGTCGCTCGCAGCATGCATGCCTCCAAATGCGTGTGGTAGCGTCGCATTCCGGACTGTTATTGCCACAAACAATTTCCACAAACATTCTGCGGAGGCTGATGGAGTTAGGCGCAATTCCGACATCACGTTGCTACAAATCGAAACGAAGTAGACTGTCGGCAGTTATAAATGCATCAGAATATATGCCAGAGCAGCAATTCTTGCTATTGCGGGCAAGGAAGCAGGTCCCGATTTGCAAGGCTGCTGGCTCGTATACGATAGCGAAAAGCAGCTTTGGTTAGCCGGCGCCGTGGCTATCATCTCGCTTTTTACACCGAGATGATTTACGGCGAGAAATTTTTCTGAAAATTTTATTTTTTTGTAACCACATTTTTGTTAATTCTTCGCTGTCTGAGGGAGATAAGATGCATATTTTTGATTTTGTCATAGCATTTTTTTTTTAATTTTATTTTTTCTCTGTCATGACAAAATCAAAACATATTCAGCTCATACATTTCCCCCAGACGCCGGAGAATAAACAAAAATGTGGTTGATTCCTCTGTCATAGGAATTGGTAAAACACGAAAGTGAAATGTGCAGCGAAATTTGCAGCTGAGCAGGCTTCGCGGGTCGGCGGCTGTCTTGTGGGAGTGCTTGGCGAGCGACGTCCTGCTGGCGGGTCGCTTCGGTAGAGGTGTACTGGCGTCATTTCCAGGAAGGATATGTAACCGGGGAAAACTTGGTGTATCCATGCATAAAACACTTTCGTGTTAAAATATGAAGCCCGAAGACGAGCAACCCTAAGTATAACGTACGCTTTAGTTCTAACGGTTGCTTCCCCGCAAGAAGCCCTGTATGCAGGGGTGAACCCTTTACAGGCCGCTTGCTTTGTTGAAGTGGTGTCATTTTCGTGACGGATATGACGTCTTTGAAATCTTCATGTATGCCAAAAAGAACACTTGCATGTTAAAAAAAATGCTCCGCTTACAAAACTCCCTAATGCGATATTTTGCCGCAGCTGTTTAGTGGTTTTGACTGTGCGAAATATGTTGAGACAAGGAACTTTAGATGGACATATACGTATTGGTAGTGAAAACTATTCTTTTGGAGTGGCTGACGAAGCACATGCACTGGTTGATTCGCTCATTATTCAGCACTTACTCGGGGTTCTGCCGTCGGCGGTGCTGAGCCGCCACTCTGGCAGCTCGTTTAGCTGCAGCGGCTTACGAAGCGCACGACCGGTTCCATCACTGGCCGATAAGCATTCACTCCTGGTGGTTGCAGTGCGCTGAGGCAGCACTCAGTCGTGGGTTTTCTCGATGGCAGCTATGGTGAGCCTCTGCGTCGGCGGCGCGAAGTGCGTCTCAGGAGGAGACCGCGAACTGCGTCTTAGGAAGTGAATGCACATCATTGTCACACGCGCACCCCCCTCACATTTTCGCAAAGCGTCTCGCAGTACAGTGTCTCGTGCGGGCACAGCATACCACCTATACCCCCCCCCCCCCCCCCGCACACTTTTGGTGAAGCGTCTCGCACCGCCACGGCGAACCACCCTCCCCTCCGAATGTCACGACAGCCTCCCCCTTTGCTTTCTTTCACTCTTCGGTCTTGCCATCATTCGCTCGGTTATGACGATCACGACGCCGCTCAGCCGAAGAACGGCCGTTAAAGGGTTGCGCCCTGAAAAGTCCGTAAAAGACGTTTTAAGTGAGAATACGATGGTGATCAATAAACTATACCTGAGTCCAGGTGCTTATGTGAGGGCAGCCGCCCAGTAAGAGGCTTCCTTAGTCCGGGATGCCTTGGACTCTGCAGGCCTTCCGTGCCCTCTCCACCAATCGTCGCTGGTCTGAGACGGCAGAGCTAGTCAGCAGCCCCACCCACTGCTCATAGGTAGGGTTGGGTTCGGGGTAAGGATTGGGGATTGCTGCTGCGGGCACCGGCGTCTGGCGCGCCTCCTTACCCCAGAGGGATTCGTGACCTAGAGAGCAAATTATTTGCTGTTCTGGGAGTGGGTTCGCTTCTTGTGGAATTGTCAAGACGGTTTGCTATATGCGTCCACAGGTAGTGTCTGCGAGCGGCTTGGCAGTCGGTAATAATGGTTAAAAATTCTTCGCCTGTTGTGGCGGCAATGGCGATGGCAACCTCTTCAGCTCTCTCTACTACTACTCTCCTCTCCTTCACTACACCTACCACCTTTTTCCCTCTCCTCCTTTTCCCCCAAAGTAGCATGCCGGCGAACTGATGTGGACAAACCTCTCTGCATTTTCCTCTTTAATAAAGAGTCTCTCTCTCTCTCTCTCTCTCTCTCTCTCTCTCTCTCTCTCTCTCTCTCTCTCTCTCTCTCTCTCTCTCTCTCTCTCTCTTCTCTCTCAGCTGTTTTGATGGCGTTGGCGAAAACAGTCACTGCAGTGAGCTCAGTTTTTTTAGCATTAACTGAAATACGAAATAGCCAAAAATAAGCGAACCATGAAACATCGTTAATTTCCACAGAAATGCAGATGTTGCGGAAGTAACACCTTTACTCGTTAAAGTAGCGTAATTGGCCGGACAGAATCTTGAAAAACCAGAAAAGAACATAAAAAGAAAGCTAAAAGTTAAAAAGATGCTATGGGCAAATAAAAAATATGCATTTTGTATCTTTTCGCCCAAAGCTGAATATTAAACAAAAAAGGACGGAAATGAATGCTTAAACTACGCATAAAAAATAGAGACAATGAGCAAACCATACAATGCCCGGCATTTACACAACAATAGAGATTTGGCGTTCAATCGTTACAATAGCGTAAATTGAGATAATCGGTCGAACAAAATTGTCAAAAACCACAATATAACAACATGGAAACATAAAATGTTCAGTAAAATTCTCCTAGTAAAGCAAAATAAAAGCATCTTATACATCTCCCTTCTGAAAAACAGAAGAACGCAGGACAGAAAGTCCGCAAAAGAGCGTCAAAATACGAATAAAAATATTGTAAACGGACCAACTCTGGAGTACGCCTTGCATCTTCGGAAAACGAAACATATTTCGCAAACTAAGGGCATTTCATTGCTGTAATGGTATAAATTTACATCACTGGTGTTAATGAACAAGAAGCTAAACTTAAAAAGCATAAAATATTCCAATGTTCCTCGCTACTCATAGCCATATCTGGCTGTAACGAACTACACTCTGGTCAAGCAGCATAAGAATTTGATGGCTTAGTAGATAAATCCTGAATGTCTGCAGATATTATCGTATCAACGAAGCGAAAGTGCAGCGATGCCACCTATTAGCTTGCAGAAATATCAAACATGACGCAAGAAAATAAAAAAAGAGCAATGAAAACGAAGCGGACAATTAGAACCGCCAGTATCCCAATACTACAATACAATATATTATCAGCACCGTATTGTAAGCCTGCCTTGTTCCTGTTCTTGTACTTCTATAATTCTACACGTTTTTGTTACATTCAAGAATTTTTTACAGCCATTGCATCCTGTTTTTGTTCATGGGCTCATATTCGCTTGGCTCTTCTGTCCGCAGATGCAAAATATAGCAAAGTAATCGCACACATTACAACCGTATTCATGAGCTCAAGCAAGAGTTTCAATCTTTCACTTCCAAGCTTGCATCAAATACATTGCACGACTGTTAATTGGGATAGTTGGTTACAGGTTCACATTACAAACAGCGGGGAGACGATGAACTAAGAAGCCACCGGCACGTTTCGTGTCTCCACCATTTTTTTTACCGTCGTCTTTGCGTTATTTGAGTTATGGACCAGTTGCCTCTAATAACTGGCGGTCTTTCTGTGTCAATCTTGCACACCAAATGGCCAGCTTCCCACGGCTCGCGTGTGGCAGCTTTTTCGTGCCCCATTTTTGTACATGTGAAACTCCGAAACATGCTCGCCAAGCTCTTGTTCAGTGTCAATGTTTCCGCAGATTCCCCGCCAAATGAGATTGAAAGTGACCTTTATCCATCAGGCAGCATCTCTCTCCATCAGGCAGCATGCCTCTGGAAATAATTCACTATTCGCCTCCCAGCCCAGCGCACCCTGATTCTCCTATCAACGCTCCATTTATCAACGCCTGCAATCCTACCCTGTAGAGCACTGACGTGACGGGCTCGGTGTAGTCTTTTCTCCTTTGCCTTTGCAAATTAGGCTTACTCGGCCCATTTACCACGTCTTCGATATTGTCTCATTCCATACCCTTGTCCTGATGTTGCCACTAGTTTCCATTATTCATTGACGTTAATTTGTTGATCAATTCCATTGTAATCCCAATCGTGCGTACTGCGGTATTTTTGTGAACATCTTAATCTGCTTTTCAAATGCAGAGCATTTCAGTAACTCACGATGTCACTCGCGTTGGCGTCCGTAGTCCGCACCGTCGTTGTCCCTACTATATAAAAAGAAAATCCTATCAGACGCCAGGTTTCGATCCCCCGACCCTGCGGGAGGAACGCTATGTACATTGTGCTGTAACCACTGCGCCACAAAGCTGACGCATAATCGGACGCTATATACGCGCCTTATATCGTTGACTCATTCAAATTACTGCTGAAGAGCGCTCTCTCGTCAGCAGTTGCCACAAGTGCAACAACATTAACGTAACGCAAACTACTTAACGTCGTGCGCCCCCGGAAATGCTCTGCATTTGATCGTGCCCCTCGCGAGAGGCATGTTTCACTGCGGCTTCCTACTGGCCAGTACACTCGTCGCCATCTGTCGGATGTTGTGCGAACCCTTTGCGGCTGATGGCGCGTGGTTTGAAATTCATGTACACTTTTTCGAGAGGATATCGAATTTTTTTTATCGAGAGATTTTTTTCGAGAAAGGTGTCTAATTGTTTTTCGAGAGATTATGGAAGCCTTCTTGATATATAAACACGGTTACAAATGTGTCACTGAACCCTCTGTGGTAATCACAGAACAATAAATAGCTTTTTTAGCGGGCTGCAACACGTGTGAGATTGGTCTTTGTGCCTTACTTGCCTCCTTGTTGCGTACAGTGTGGTTTACTGCGAATGCGAAAGCGACGGAAATTTGTATTTAGCCAGGGGAGTTCATTTCAAATACATCAGTTATAAGTCCAGTGCCGTCCATGTCTGTCTTCTCTCCTTGTGTAGAGTCCTAACACTGGTTCCCACGTAAAAAGTAGGAACCAATTGGCCCAGCTTTGTACCTTAGTCAGGTATAATGTCGTGGTCCTTTGTTTTGTTTAGTGACATACAAGCACAGTCCTCTTCACTTTACACCAGTACTTCTCAAGAGTCGTCATTCTCCGTGGCTGGGATGCATCTCGTCTCCGCACGTGAGGTCACATTTTTCCCCTATGCGCTTCTCCCCGCCTTTTGTTCTGGTACCATCCGCTTTGGACGGTCAACAATGCCGCATTTTTCTGGCTCGCAGGGCATACACGGCCTTGGAGTTATTAAACGTCATTAGCAAAAATAACAGCATACCTTCCCTCCTATGCCTGTTGCCACCGGAAGCAAGATGATTGGAACTGCGATGGCGTAGAAGAGGCGCCAGGACTTCCTCAATGCCCCGAAGGTGGACCCAATCTTCTCCAAATTCCATGCTGAAAACGTTCATACCGAAATGGTGAGAAAAAGACAGCAAGCGCATTATGACCGCACCTTCTGTAGGTTCACTTTACGGCAGAAGTCACTTCATAGCAATCTTTCTCAACAGCCAGGCCATTAAAAAAGCAACTAGAAACATGGCACAAAAGAATTTTTTCTCAAAGAGCAACAGGTCATCATGAGTGCCAAACACAGCAAAAACCAAATCGTGACAGAATTATAAACAAAATATGTCTCAGTAGGGAAAAGTTACTCCCCATAATGTTACAGCGGGCAGCTTCCACATCTGTAAAACTCCGTAGCAAAATTTCCTGTACTTGTAATAGAAAGAAGCTCTCCGCTTTGTCGACCGCAGTGTGAAAAGGCTTTAGCAACCAACGCCTCGAACCTTATCCAAACCGTTTTTTTTTAGTCAAGCTTGTCTACCTGTACTTCCACGCTATCCGGTTTCCCACTGCGATGAGGGGCCGGGCTATCCGCTTTCCAGAATTTTCCTTGATAAGGTGTGCCACTGGCTGCTCTTCCTTGAGCACCGTCCCTTTTTCGTTTTTATATACCACGTTCGGTGGTTTCTGTGGGTATCCCTGATGCCCGCACATGGCACCAAATCTTTTTCGATGCGCCTCTATCCCTCCCTCGTGTTTCCGCCATCAATCGTTCCCTTTCACTCGTTATTTTCGCCTGCACTAGTCGCTGCAATTCCACTTTGCTCTGCCTACATTGCTCCCATTTTAGATCTAGCTCTTCGTTCTGCACCCCCACCCTCGTTGCCCGCATGTTCTTTCTGGACGCCTGTTTACGCCTGTCTATATTGCCTCCTCGGTTTCTGAGTTCCACCAGGTTCTTGAATTTACCTATCTCCTCCATCGATGTGCCATCTCTGCCTTCACTATTTTTCCTTGTATATTTTTAATGAGCCTGCCATACCCGCAATCTTTCTGAGGATTTCCTACCATGTCAGCCTTTATGCTATTTGCTATGGCCGCAATTTGTTTGCTGCCTAAATATTGGTACTGCCCTGATTGGTCCCGCTTGGCGCTTTCCACCTAACCAATATTCACGAATGTACAGGTGCAAGAAACATTAGCGCAGCACGGCTTCGTGAAATTAGAATAATTGCTCTTTTATGCGGATGCCCGCATAAATAGAGTATATGCGGCCGGATTCTATTTTAGAATGACTTTCTTGAAAAGTCACTATGAGGATGCTGGCTAGGCACATGGGGGAGAAATCCCCTGAAAATCTCAAACCCGTGCTCCCTTTCTTTTTGTTTCACCTGTACGTTCTTGATCATTGCCCAGGCTATGGCTTTTTTTCTTCTATGCTCATTTCATCCAACCATTCCTAAGCTCCCTTTGAGAGGAGGCAGTAGTCGATACTCGACTGTATCCTACCATATTCCCGCTTGATTTGACTCTCGTATTTTTTCTCCCTATTTACTATGATCAGGTTCCGGTGCTCACGCGTATCTAGCATTAGATTTCCGTTGTACTCTCTGTAGCTGTGTGGTTCCTCAATATGGGCATCCATTTTTCCTACTAATACTACGTATCCGTAACGTTTTAAATCATTTTGTGCCCGTTTTATACAAACCATCAATTTTCCCTTCTGTTCTTTTCTCTCCTTACCTGTCCACAGAGACGACACTCCTAAAGACACTTCCCCCATCCCCTACCATTCCTTTCACCCATAAATGTTCTTTACAGTGGCCGTGAGGGGGGAAAGTAATGAGCGGGCAGTAAACAGCAGTCACACAGCCATTCGGGGCGTTCGGGAGAGCGAGAGTGGAACGGTGGAACTAAGCGGTTAGAGAAGATAGAACTCCTTTTGAGAGCCACAATGGAACTACAGAACAAGAAAATGCAACTAAACACCGTCCGTCGAGACAGCGGGTTACGGCGCGCGGAATGCTGTACTTGCGGCGAGTACGGCCACATAGCTAGAGAAACTCGTAACGTGCACCACCCCAAAACCAGCAACAAAAGACGAACAAGGGGAACCCCACTATTAACACCGAAGCGTGGACGGCGCTCTCCGAGGAAAACTAAGGTCGCCCCCCCCCCCTCCCCCCCTCTTCCCTCTGAGGGGCCTATGAGGAAAGCGAAGTGAGCATTGAAAGGCTAACGATAAATCCCTGCGGCGAAACGAGCTCAATCATATTGTGCCTCATCGCTGGCGCCCCCCTTGTGTACACGGATTGAAAAGTTAGCCTTCTGCGAGAAAGCACAGTTAACCAGGCCATCTCCGGGTGGCAACACAAATTCGAGGCAGGAAGCAAAACGATGCGCTTCGTCGGCATCACTGGCGGCGCCCTTGAGGAGGTATTGTCTTCCGACATACCTTTAACGCTAGGGGGACGCACTTCACCGCGACGTTCTTTGTCTGCACCGAAAAAGCTTTGCTAAAAGCAAGTTTGATCAAACAAAACATTCTCGCTGAAGAGAAGATTGACTTGTTGCTGAGCGAGGGTGTTCTGGAAATAGATGGCGTCAACGTGCCCGTCACCAACAAGAAACGAGGGGAGCCTGAGCGGCCGAACCGGCGGATAGATCCCTACGATGCGGCGCCAGTACGCCTCGTCAAAGAGACAGGGCTGCCGGCACTAAGCGAATGCGTGCCGCAGGGTGAGGTTGCCTGCAAACTGACCAAACCGCAATTGGGAGTTGTTGAAAGCAGTGTTTTCGAGGTGACTGGAGTCGTGGGCGCGCATAGTTTTGTCACCGTGTCGACAAATGGCCGAGTAGCCACGGTTGAATTTTTAACAATAAATCCCGTTCAACGAACGCTTCACTAACGTTGTTTGACACCTGCATGAGCTCACCTGACTGTTGTTTTTCTCAAAATCTTAGAGGAAATTGTGCCTTAGGTAATCTCAATTCACAGTCAGATGGTGCTACTAGTTAACATATCAAAACTAGTTGCTGAGTGAGTAGGTACCTACTTCAAAAAAAAAAAACGTGGCGCTAACCAGACGCGCACGAAAAAGACAAAAAACGACAGATACAAGCACCAGCTTCCAAATGTTTAATCATAGCAAACCACGCTAACTTGCTAATGCCTTATCAACAACAGCACAAACAACAACAACAACAAAATACCGTGCAAGGTATATTCAAACGAACTGGTGTAAGAGGTCGTGACAATGGCACGTAAGCACAAGTACAACATTACTGATAATATAGCAGCCTATCTGCGCTGGGCTGAAAAGAACAATCAAAGCAGAAAAATCAGGGTGGTTGGGTTTGCGCCTAGAATACCTGCGCGGTTCTTAGGTCTGCCTTGATTGTTCCCTTCAGGCCGGTGCAGATATGTTTTAATACTATCAGCAATGTTGTACTTGTGCATACGAGCCGTTGTCACCACCTTTAACCCTTCTTTGTCTGATTATACCTTGATTGGTTCCATTTTTGTTGTCGTTATTCGTATTGTTGAGAAATCATGTATAAATTAGCGTAGTTTCCTATGAGTAAACAGTAGGAAGTTGACGCCAGGATATGTCGTTTCTTGTCTTGTGCGTCCACATCTCGTTAACGTCACGTTTGATTTTTGCTTTAAGTAGATAACACACTGTGGCCATTTTAAGAAAAATCATGCACCCGCAAGTCTAACGACGACGATGTTTGAACGCGAAGCTTTCACATGATGGACTCTTTGGTTGGCCAATCCCACACTGCGAGTATGTGATACTGCGGAAGTACGCACCCCTTTTCTAGAATACCCACAGCAACTCTCAGGTGTGCACTCCATAGTTCGCGTTGTTAGTGTACGGCGCGAATCAGTACCTGTGGCTGGGCGTCCGCTTCGACGATGTCAAAATGGAGCAGACTGATAGACGCTGGCTTCATGGGGCTATCGGATAGACGCCAGGTATTATTTCGCTCACGGGAAGCGTTTTAAAGACGATAGTCTTTCTCGGGATACTTAAACCCAGAAATTTTGCTCTGTCTGTATGTCTGTTTGTTTGTCTTTTTGTCGGTCTGTGACTCGATTCAGCCACCCGGCCAAAGTAACACAAGGCCTGCGCAATAGTCTTATACAGTCACAGCTAAATCTACCCGTTCATGTCCGTTGTAATGTTCATACTAGTGAACATTGTTCAAGAAGAAGAAGACATGTATTACGCGAACATAAGACAACAAATTAATACAGAAGTGATATTTTCAGTGTTCCTTTATAAAAAATCATAGATGCTTGATTTTTTGCGAAATGAATACTTCATCAACTTCAGAAAAAAATTGGCCGCGTATCTGCTCCTTTCGTTGCAAATGTCGTCAAAAGACGATAGTCTTTGTAGACATTTGCCAAGGAAATGCCCCTTTTGCTTTCCCGATCACCTGTCATGCTGTTCCTGTACCGTCGCGCTCATTCCAAGGTAAGCGCACTAAAGGTTTGTGCAAGGCGATTTGAATTTACCGCGTTCCACTGCAACAGGCCAGGTTCCTCGATGCCAGCGCTGCAGTACGGCGGAGACGCGCGTGAATGGAGGCGGCCGACTACAAGGTTTATAGAACGGCGTGGCCGTGCTCCATGTGCGTTCCAAGCAGAACGTGGAACCTAGCAAGTGAAACCTTTCGTTGCTGTTGCCGCGTGATTTTTCGTATGCCGCCAGGACGCAGCGGTTTCTCCGCAGTAGATGTAGAATATCATTTGCTATCGAAAAACCAAGCATCCATGAATTTTTAGTAAAGGAACACTGTAAATATCCCTTGTGTACTAATTTGCTGTCTTATATTTGCGTAATGTCTTTTCTTGTTCAACAAAGTTGACAAGTATGAACATATAAACCGGGCTTAGACACATTTCGCTGTGAGTATATAAGACTATTGCGCAGTGTGCATTTTACTTTGGCCGAGTAGCTGAATCGAAGTCACAGACAGACAGACGGACAGACATACATACATACGGACAAACAGACCAAAATTTCTGGGTTTAAGTAGCCCAAGAAAGACTATCGTCTTTAAAGCTGCCCGCTGCTCACAGTTATGAGTTGACGAACATAGCAACTGCATCAGCATGTTTACGCGAGCCGTGGCACCCGGCCTTGCGCGTGCAGCTTCCCCCGCCTACCTCGCTTAGACTCACTGAACTCATAATAAAGTGCAGAGATGCGTGAGCCGCGTGTTTACAACAGAACTCACAACCATTCACTGTACCCGCCTCTAACTCAAGTCGCAGCCCAGGGTCACGTCTGTCATGTGCCCACGCCATTGCTGGAAACATCGGACGGCTCCGTTGCGTTCGCTAGCTCCATGGAGTTAATACTAGCTCCTCCCGGATGCAGTAAACATCGTTTGTGGCGTGTAGCTGGCGACCACGTTTTGAGGTTTTCTTATATGAAAAAAACAGACCGACGGGGAGCGATGCGGACTACGACTACGGACGTCAACGCGGATGACATCGTGAGTTACTGAAATGTCTGCATTTAAAACTAAAGCGTGGCAAACTGTTCGCATGGCGACGCAGTGAAACATCCCCCTCGCGAGGGGCACGATCAAATGCAGAGCATTTCCGGGGGCACACGACGTTAAGTAGTTTGCGTTACGTTAATGTTGTTGCACTTGTGGCAACTGCTGACGAGAGAGCGCTCATCAGCAGCAATTTGAATGAGTCAAGGATATAAGGCGCGTTCGTAGCCTCCCATTCAGAGTCGGCTTTGTGGCGCAGTGGGTAGAGCACCATGTACATTGCGTTCCGCCCGCAGGGTCGAGGGATCGAAACCAGGCGCCGGATAGTATTTTTTTTTATATAGTGTAGGGGGAGGGGTGCGGACTACTACGGACGCTAGGGACGTCAACGCGGGTGACATCGTGAGTTACTGAAATGCTCTGCATTTAAAAATCACTCCGCCGTCGCCTGCTGTCGCCCGCGCCACTATAGCTTCTGGCGCCATTTTAAGAAATCAACGGCAACAGTTACGAAAGGTTCCACTAGATAGGTTGCGCGTTCTGCTTGGAACGCACGTGGAGTAGGGCAACGTGGTTCTATCCACGTTGAAGTAGGGCGCCTTGATTCACGCGCGTCTCCGCCGTACGGCAGTGTTGGCATCGAGACACCCGCCTGGAGCAGTCGAATGCGGTAAATTTAAAATGAGTTAAGGAAATCTTTGGTATCTTCCCCTTGGGAGGAGTGCGACGCAACAGGAACAACATGAGGGTGAGCGGAGAGAAAAGGAAGCAAAGCATTTACTTGAAAAAAATTCCCCGCATTTCCCCGAGGGGAAGAATGTGAAAGTGCGAATGCACGATTGAATTTGCGTGGTTTGGTAATGTTCGCGATTAGAGAGATCACACACACACACACACAACTACAAAGAAGAAAGATGCATTTATTCACAGACACCTATTTGTGTTGTCGTTGTACTGATTGCTAGAGCGGATTCAGCTTTGAAATTCGTGTCAGTACTCCTTTAAGCGGGTGCATTAGCCCTTCTCACGCCCGATTCCTGGCCAATCCCCCACGTGGGTATGCTATGCGGACATCGCCGGTGGACGCAGGTTCAGGGCTTAAGAAGTGCATCGCACTTAAGTCGACAAAGACTATCGTCTTTTGTCGGCATTTGCAACAAAAGGAGCAGATACGCGCCAATATTTTTTTTTCACTTCACCCAGGATCATTCATCATCATCGTCAGAGTTGGGTTTCCTCCAGGCCGTATTGGCATACAATGACATCAGCGGGGTAACAAAAGCTTCGCTTTAACAGCTGAGAGAAGCGCGGGAAGAAAAAAACGTCGCAAAAATAAAAAAAATGTATTATGAGATGATGATTACGATTGCGGTGGTGCTGATGACGCGCGTGGTAGTGGTGGTGATGATGATGAGAAAATCCGCTATGCTATTGGACACTCATGCTTCCAATTATTCCGAATGTACTGCGTCACTAATAAAATAAGTGATTACGTGCTTTTGGGAGAACATAAAGAAATACCATATAGAGTTTACCCAAGATGTAACGGACCTCTATGTAACGAATTTCTGTATTTAACGAATTTTTTCAATTCCCCATTTCCGCCTTCATTGAAGCCCATGTGTTTGCGACCTCTATTTGACGCAGGAGTTGCGATGGTTAACCTGGATGTAACGAATTCGGTAAGCTGACGAGGCATGGTTTCTTGCCCTTTTTCTGAAAAACCGGCTGGCGAAATGCACTAATTTCACAAATTTCCCCCGCACCGCAATCTCTCGTGCGTTTCTACGTGTGAGTGCGGTGTCGGTTAGGTTCTAGGCGTGCCTCTAAGCGTGTAGTCGCGTGTGTCCCCTGATAGGCTGATACCTATGGTGAGTGAGTGAGTGAGTGTGAGAGGGAAAGATGTTCCCAGCCAGCACCACATATGTTTTGCAGGGGATATCTATGGTATGTGTTTGGGGATGATTTCTGCTGCCTGAATGCGAAAAGATTTGTCGTTTCAAGACACGCCCGCAATTTGAAATTCCGTCTCCGTCGGCGAGAAAGAAGAACGTCACCGCCCGCTACAGTGTCCCAGCTAGCATGCCTTCAATAATTTTGACGGCCCAAAAGACCATGAAGTTCGAGAAAAGGCGCCCTTTCAGCATTTGTTTGGTTCTTGAAACGCGTTAAGGCACCCAAAAGAATCAAAAAGTAAAAATGATACTTAGTTACGTTTGCGAATTTAGGGGCCGTGTAGTAGCAGCAAGCACAGATCATGCAGTTTTTCAGTGGGAAATATATCCTTGAACAAGTTTGAGTTCAGCATCACTGATGGATAGAATATTGGTTTCGGTTCTGCTCCATTCCCACGAGCTTTAACTCGAAACCTGCATGTAACAAAAACCTGGATGTAACACAAAAAATGAGAATTTTTGTCAACTTCGGTATATCCAGATTTAACTGTAATGTTTTTTTGCCACTAGACGTGACTATGCCTCACTGCACCAGCACCCCATGAGCGTAAGAGTGTGTTTCTTGCTGTTGGAGTTTGAAAGGCGTAGACTTCAAACTGCGTATGAAAAGAGCAGTGACTACTGCGAAATAGCAGACAGCACAACAGCAGTCGGGACATTTCGCCACCCAAACACTACGCGGCAAATAACTCTCCCTTTATAATGACCGGTTAAGTCAAGGGGGAACAGTGGTGTGGCATGTAAACTGAAAAAGTTCATAAAGATGTTTACTCTCTCTCTCTCTCTCTCTCCACATCACACTTCACACTACACACACCCACCCACACTACCTCGCACATACACACACACACAACACGTTTTGGGAGTTACCCAATAAATTTTATTGACTTGATCTAAGCGGAGGAATTAAGATAATTATAAATGATTTTGTGAGCTTTTAGCAAATACTGACGCACAGATCACAGCTTCAACTACGCCCCTCATGTGTCCCACGCTTACGCTTCTGCAGGCTTGATTAATATTGCCACGAACCAGGTTTTGGGATTCTGTGTTTACGTTTTGTTTTGCCGACTCGCTGCGCCGGGCTTGTTACCTGTGTTATCCGTGGGCCAAGTGAAGCGCATGTTCTATTCTTTATGCAGCACGTGTGATCGCCTTTGATAGAGAGAGTGTCGCGAACTAACCTAGAATAATCTACCATTATCTACAGTATTCTGAATGCAATTCGACCGTTCGAGAAGCCCTCGCGCGGAGACCGCAGAGCAGACGCCGCGGCATTCGACTCACCGATGCTCGCCTGGGCACGTCACTTTGTTGGCTGCTGCTTCGCGGCGTGTGTATTCTTTGAGTTGTTAGGGGAGCACAAGTTCGCTCCAATAAACTTGTTTTCCTTGAAGACAACTGCGTCGTCTTTGGCTTCGTGACAATACCTAGTCTGCAACACTTCCGTTAACAGCTTTCACTCCTTCCTTTGCGCCTGAAAGCACTGCGAATGCTATAGTTACCACCAGCACGGGGAAGCACTGCGTGATTCCCTCGTCGCAGCAGATACTCCTTCCCTTTCTGCTTCGCTTTTGTAGCTTTCCTTTTAAAGTAGCTACAAACTGCGTTCATTCCTGTAACTACAAGAAAGCCGGCCGATAGCCGCTACACTGTTGCAATGACTTAATTCCAGCGGTCAAAGGAGGCCAAGACCAGAAAAGAGAGAAACATTTTTTGAGCAGGTTTCTAAGTTATCGGATTGGGCATGGAGCAGAAATTTTTGGCTGAGGTACTTTGACACCCCCTAATTTAAGTACAGAATCTGCTGGCTGACTGCGTTCTAAAAGCTTTTAAAATTTCAAAAAAAGTTGAAAAAATGGTCCTTAGGGTCCCTTTAAAATAGTTGGAGGCGTGAAAGTGGAGACGAGGATGCTCTCCGCTTGTTCCAGGAGCCGAAGCTTCCCATCAATATGCTGCGTACACTCCCCACTCATCTGGCCAAACATACTGGTACTAGCTACGTGCTGGTCACACAGGTGTTCCGGGCAACGAGCTGGCGCATGAGCTCTCACGTGCTCCGTCCCAACCGGGAGACTAGGAGACGCCCTGTCTAACCCCTTTCCACCCCCCACGCAGGCGCGACAAGCCCGTCTCCATCGACGCCAGACTGTGCAACAGTTAGTCAGGGATAGGCAGACTCTTCCGTTTCCCTCTCACCTGTTACCCCGGGCAGATGCTTGTCTTATGCGGCAAGCGCAAACGAACAGCCTTCCAACCCCACACATACTACATCGACTAGAAGGCCATCGCAGCCCTGCACGGTGCTCTAAGTGTTCTGGCTTTCTCAATACGCTGCATGTTCTTTGGGACTGTTCTGCTTCGCAACTATCGCTCGCAATTCATCGGAAATCCCTTTCAGCTACTCCTGCTTCTCTCCAAGACTGGCTCGCGCAGCCGGAGGGAAGAGACTGAGTGGCCTGCTGGCGAGCTTTGCTGGCTCACGTTCACCAGGTTCTCCCGTCTGTATAGATATTTTTTTCCTTTCAGAACCTCGGACTTTGGGGCTTTTTTTCTTTGCTTTTGTGTGTCAATAAAGTTCACCATCAACAACAACTTGAACGATGACAAAAAATAACCGATGGACAAATGCTTGGACTTGTGTTATTGCCTCCCTGAACTGCTAACTTTAATATGAGTCTCACTAGCCAAACAGAAAATATTTCACGTTTTCTGTAATATTTAGCGGTATCCACAACAAAAATTGCTATTTCTTCTGCGGTGTAGCTCCACGCCTAGACATGGGAATATGCGTACAACATCGGAACATACTCGCTCACGAAGATGATGCGGTGAGATTTGTCCAGTTAGGGACAGCGTGGCAATCCAATGGAGCGAATTATGTACCCCAGCGAACCAAGAGGCTCTGAAATTCGAGCACGCGTTAGCGGAATGCAAACAAAGCCAACTCAGGGTCCACTCAACAATACGAACCCACAGAAATATCATTGTCTGACGTCACTCAACGCACGGAATCAGTAAACCGTTCGGCTATAGGCGCATGCTACCGAGAGCGCCTGTGCCCCCTTTCGATCAACACGACAAGGGGCAAAGAAGTGCTTAAGCGACTTGAAGGCTGTGGGAACAGCAACTGTGTCGAGGAAACGTAAGCGCTACACGGCAAGTCAAACGTGAGAAATGCACACTAAAGGAAAAAAAAAACACTGCATTTACTGGCGGTTACCACGTGTGCGTTCAATGTCCTTTTATTTTGCGTCCCTAGATCACGCTTCCCACGCCAGCTTGGTGACCCCTACAAAACGAAGATTCTACCCGACACCGCCCTTGAGAGGCGAGCACAAATAAAAAGCGCGAGTACCAACACAGACGCAAGCGCGTTCTCACGCACTGCAGACGACACGCGCATAAAAAAGCCGTGTCGCGAGCACGTAAAGCTCACAGTCACACCAGGAAGCACCTCAGCAAGTCAGTGAATTTCCAGCGCAATTCAACAGGCGCGCACGCAATGGAGCCCAACACCACCAGCGCGGCGAGCGGCGTCGGGGTGACGGCTGCTGATGCGGTGTCGGCGCTCTTCATACGCGATCCCCGTACAGCCGAGTGGCCTCTCGTGGGAAGCAAGTTGTTCCTCGTGCTGCTCCTGTCCATCTACGTCTACTTCGTTAAGATCGGAGGGCCCCGGTTTATGGAGAGCAGAAAACCCTACGATGGAATCAAGCCGATCATCCTGCTCTACAACGCCGCGATGGTGCTCCTCAACTGCTACTTCGTGGCGGGCTTCGCTTCAAAGACGTACCTTGGTGGACGCTACAGCTTCTTCTGCCAGGGCGTCGACTTCGGCGCGCGCGATGAGCAGACCATGAACATGCTATCATATGCCTGGTGGTACCTGTTTGTACGGATCGCCGACTTTCTGGACACGGTGTTCTTCGTGCTGCGAAAGAAGGACTCGCACATAACTACACTGCACGTGGTTCACCACGTATTGGTGGTGTTCAACGGGTGGTTCGGACTGGCCTTCGGAGCTGACGGCCAGGCCGCCTTCGGCCTTATTTTAAACGGCTCCGTCCACGTGATCATGTACTCCTACTATTTCCTCTCGTCCCTGGGGCCAGCCGTTCAGAAACATCTGTGGTGGAAACGCCACCTGACGCAGCTACAGCTAGCTCAATTCGTGATACTCTTCTGCCACATATTGATCCCGTTGTTCAACGAATGCGGCTACCCTCCTGTTCACATCTGGCTTTTGTTGCCCCAGGCCGTTTTCTTTGTTGCTATGTTCACGAGATTTTATAACAAGAGCTACAGCAATGGCAAGAGACCCCATGCTAGGATTCAAGGAAAAGCTAAAGACCAGTGAGTACCACACTTGTCAGGGCGCTTGGCCCCTGCAGACCTAAAAGGGTAGTCCTGGTCGGACGTCACGGGGGATGAGTAATCCACTATCCCGAATGCAGCAAGGGCGTGTTTGTGGGCGCATCTAGCTTTCCTGCGTACTCTTGCAATCCTTGTGACCCGGAGATGCATGCAACTGGTTGATTAAACGCAGGGCGGTGGTACGACGTCTTGGTGAGGAGCACCTGTCGATCGTGCCGTGATTTAGGCATCGTTGCACTGCGACCAGCGTTCTCAGGGGTTTTCAATGCCTAAAACAAACAAAACAAACGTTCTTGCTGACCTAGGCTGTAATGTTGCGCCCCTTAAAAGTGACAATAATTCTTACCACAAACTACAAGCATGTTTCCTGCGAGGTTGAGTGGATATAAACGTGAACGGGACCCAGGTTGGCACGCTTTTTACGATTCGGGTCATCTCTTACCCCTTCGAGTCCCGAAGAATTTGCCGTTACTTTTAAATGTCAGTCATTGTAAATAGAGCACGCTCCGTGCAATGACTCCTCGCAAGGCTGCCGCAGCCCTTTCTTTCTCCTAAAGGAGGGCGCAATGTTCGGGAGGACTTTTTATAAATAGATAAATAGTTATAGTAATGTCACTCACTTTCCCTGACTTTACATTTGCTCCTCATCAGACTTGCATTTTCCTCACATTTGTTTTTACATTTTTTCCCATTACATTTTGTCCTTTGACATTTCAGGTGTTGGAAAGAGGTACATACTCTAACATGTCGCTTCATAGATCTCAATTCAATACAATAAACAAACAGTCTCACTACCTGCGACTGGCTGCATTCGCTAAGGGAAAATGGGTCGCGCAGTTCTCTGGGATTTTCTTCGGTGACTAGAAGCACATTTCAAAAGACGTTATCAAAACTAACATATACGAACACCGAAATATAACGGCCTATGTCGCAGGAACGGCTTTGTTGGCTGATGCTTCCTACGGTAAACCAAATAATTTCAGCATCCATATACTTTGAGCAATCATATCATGAAGTATTTTGTTTTAAAAGCCTGCAAATTGTTGTTATTAACGTGTTGTTCTTTCTCTTTGTAACTACAGCTAATAAGAAGTAATTAGCAAGTGTGGGCTGCTCTTTAGGAATGTTCTTGCTTTTATCTTGATACCACGAAATTTTACTGTATTAAGTTTCCTGGTAGAGGGATGGCAGGAGGGGCTCTGTTGCCCTTGTACTACCCGAACGTATGCTCGCCTAATGCATGTATTCTAGGTTTGTACAACTTCTCATAAACAGGTCTTTTGTCCAGCAGTTTTTTTTTCTTCGTGGCAAGTCTTTTCCCTTCTCATCGGTTCAGTTAAGCTTTCTTGAAAGTTCTTTAAAAGCCCAGCCTTTCGGAAGAGAAAACATGTGGCGCCTGTGAGCGCACACTGCCCATTTTATTCTGCACGACCATTTACCCCTGTTTGGCTGTTGCAAGCTGCAGTTTTAAGAGTACCTCGTTGCTCGAGGCCAAGCCCAGAAAACGGTTCGTTCCTCGTAGCGCCATTCTGACCTTCAAGCTCAGCCAAGGTCAAGCTAGCTCCCCGTGCTGTTGCGCAGTGAAAGCGCCTAATTGTTCTTTCGTTCCAAGGGGAGCGGTTCTAAACAGGGGGAAAGGGAGAAAGGGTAAGGGCGCGTGCCCTCTGAAAATGATGCAGAAGGCGCTTGCACGACGCATTCACCGGGCGTTCGCGCCTACAGCGCCGAGCGCCTGTGTTTCTCCTCAGGGTGCAATATGTGCCCATTCACTCCGAAAAGCACGCGATTGCTCAAAAAGCTCTGTTTCATCATTTTTAATCGCTTTGAACCACATCAAATTTATACCTAAATTCCGTGGCGCCTCTATGTAGTGTGCTAAAAAGGTTTGCGGGCCCATCTCCCCACGAGGGGGGACTCGATAAATGCGTCGCGTAGGGGGTGGGTGTATTGCGTTAACGTTAGTGTTTTGGGGGGTGGTGGTGGGGTGGTAGTGAATGTGTTAACTATTATTGCTTATTACTATTAATTATTATTATTTCTTTCATATATTAATTATTACTTTCGTTATTTTGCGACTCGAGTCCCCCCTCGTGGAGAGATGGGTTTTTCTTTTTTTGTGTGACGCAAGAAGTGAAGGCAAGGAGTAGGTTGTTGTAAGTCGTTATTTATTTATTTGTTGCTGTTGTCGTTGTATTGGACGCTGAGAACGACGGCTTCGTGGTCGTTAAAGTGTACTGTTAAGGGGTTTTTAAGCAGTGGTCGTGCGTTGCAGCAACTGGTGAAGACGAGATCGATGCAACTGCTGCCGTGTATCAGCAGCTTCTTGACGTAGTTTGAATGAGTCAAGGATATAAGGCGCGTTCGTACCCTTTGATTCTGTGTCGCTTTTGTGGCGCAGTGGGAAGAGCACCATGTACCTCGCGTTCCGCCCACAGGGTCGTGGGATCGAAACCAGGCGCCGATAACTATTATTTTTTTATATAGTGTAGGGGGAGGGGTGCGGACCTGTTGTTGAGAGCGAGGAGGGTAGCGTGATGCGGGAGAGGAGGAGTGGGGGAGAGGGCGCACCTGCGCGCTGAGCTGTTGCGGACGGACGGCGGACGCTACATGTGAGTTAAAGAAATGCTCTGCATTTAAAAGGTTTGCTTTTTGCAGAGTGGAATGGCTGAAGACACCATTCTGTCGCGTTGACTTCATGGGCTACTTTCCTCTAATAAATGGTTCTTGGTGCTTACAAAATACGCCTCTTCATTCCTTTAACCTTGGAGTAAGCCCCTCTCTCAGTTTCGGTTATTCCTGGTCATCAGGGGCCCCATAAGAATTGGTATTGCGGTAAAATAGTCAATGGTTTGTACACCTTACCTGTGACACTCTGGGTGTGTTTGAGCAGCCCACTTCGTGCAAGTAATTATGCACCCTTCTAAAGGCCCAGTGATAAAGAAAAGGCCACGGCACAGTCACACACATTACTCATGAAATGTGTTTATTCAATGGGCCGTCATTATTAACATTTCATGTCCTTGAGGCGAGATTCTGTTCCCTTGTGCGTACAAGCTCGGCGCTTCCTGCGCGCACCTAGAGCCAAGCAGTGCTGCTCTTGGCACACTTCTTATATTCTTTCAGGAACATGCCAAGGGAGCCCCGCGGTTCTGACCCAGTAGCCTTAAAATTGCCTACAACCAAAATGATTCTCGCCCTGACTGGAATCCCCTGTTTAGTAGTTCTTTAATGTTTCTCCCGTTTTAAACCAAATGTGCCGAATTGCGCATTAGATTTCCTCATCCAGTATTGAGCTCATATGCGTTTGTACGTGGTTGTAAGTATTATTTTACCATTTCCTACAGTTGACTTGTAGTGCAATAAATACCGTGGGGAAAACAACAAATAGCCCAGTTGGCCTAATGGTATAATCGTGGGTGTTGGAACAAACGCGCCATTCTCGATGCCCAGTAATGCCATATATTTGTTTCTGAGACCCGTGTCTTTTTTTTTTTCGCGAAATGTTCGATACAGCGCAGTCCTGTATAACTTGGTTTGGTATCGAGTGCATTGGTTTAGACGTAGGGCACGGCATATCAAGGGTTTTTTTTTACCCATTTGCAAAGCACCTAAAGTGCCGGTCTAGCGCCTGTCTTGCAACGGAGTATCACGTCTTTTCGCAAAACAAAGGTAACTTTCGAGGGTGCGGATGGGAGAAGGGGGCGCTCTGATTACAATCAGCGCTCGTCATGCTGAACCCTTTCCACGCCTATGAAGGGAAAGGTTCCTGTATCCTGGGGCGGCTTGATGAGGTCGGAAGACCACTGTACAGGTTAAGCTGGCGGTGGTTTATAATGGGGCGAAAACAAACTGTTCAGATACCGCTAGTGCCATTCTGTCTTTCCGCGAATTGTGTTGCGCCTGCGGAGTTCACCTACCGGCTGTCATCTGCTTCACCAGGTACTGTTGTCATTTTTGCTGGACGTCACAGGTGGAAAGCTTCATAGTCGACGCTGCTGTTATTCCTTACATTAGCTCCTCTGCTCACGCACAAGGCAATTGGCGTTTCGCCTATAGAGTATAATCTTGCTGCGTGACACAATTATGCTTCTGGGAGTAAATTTTTGGAGCTCGCCAATTATATTTGCTCCTCCGCTCTGAAATAGGTATTTAAACGTTTAGCACTCAGTTCACTTGTTTCCTTTTAGAGTTCTTTCTTTGGTACTCTCCTTTCGCATGCAGCTGCTGATGGCTCTATAAATATCACAGCAGAATGTCAGGAATTTATTCGGAATTTTTTTTTCGTATTTCTAATCTCTACGCCCCGTCTTTTGGTGACTTTAAGTTGGGTTTCTTGCTTTTTTAAGGCGAAAGCGTAAAGCATCCCATTCTGCGCAAAATCATCGTTGTTGCAATAGCAGTTTCCGTCCATTCAGTAAAATAGCTGCTGCTGTAAACAATGCAAAAATAAGTCCTCGTGGTACTTAAGTCTGCTTACGTGCTTCGAATACGAAAACTCGGCGATACCTATTAAAAACACCTTTGCGGCAATATCCCTTTGTTTCTTTGTCTTCAGGCGTGAATTACATCATATGACGTATTTTTGCTATACCATGTGTGCGTGCTTTCATCGTTTTGTTTCGTCATTTTACGGCCCTAATAACGTCAGCAAACAGACTGGCACGTGTCATAGCTTCCCCAGAGACAACGCGGCTCCCGTACCATCACGTTGAAGTATCACACCGTACATATTATTCTACAGATTCCAAGTTTGAAACAAATAGTTTTGTAAATTTTGTAAAGCCGGCACATTGCCTCTCAATGCTCCCCATTTCTGCCCCAAATGTGTATGTTGCGCGCGCAGAGAGAATAAATATTTATTCAGAGAAAAGCAAGCACTCTTGTTGGGGCGACCACCGGGTGAGGTGCCTCCTAGTCGAGGTAGTCCTAAGCTTCACTGGCCGCTCCGCTGCTTGGAAAAGTTAAAATAGCAGCGGCAACAACTTTTGTTCTGTGCTGGTAACGTGATGGGACAGCACGTTACATTTTTTTGCACCGATGAACGCAGCGTTGACGAGACACTACAGCAGACTGATTCTTTTTGCAAAATAACCAAACTCAACTGAACAGCGAAAAGTGCTTGGGCGTATGGTTCGGATATAGGCAACAACGCCAATATTTATGAGGTATTTCGAATAGGACTTGTCACCAGGAATGTTCCTTGGCGCGCCACTAGACTGCTTTGAGGGTAGGCAAAAACAGTTGGGCAGGGCTCTTTCAAGCGTTTAGACCAAGTCCTGACATTGCTTTCAGCCAGAAGCGCCTGTATTTTCTCGCGCCATTACGTGCAAACAGTATTTGGCATATGTTACGTGATGGCATAAGGTACGTGATGCAAGCAATTGCATGTGCGCGCACCAATATTCAAACGTTGTATCGAGTATTGGGGACCTTTATTTCACTCGAGCAAAGAACCCACAATGGAGAGACAACCCTTTTTTGTGAATTTCTGCAGGTGGCCTCAGTCTAGGTCACCTGTATACGTCCGTCAGATAGCCTCTCGTTTCCTTTCATTCTATGACCACACCCATCTTTTTGACGCTCGTTTACGCAGGTGTCTCTACCACAGTGGCTACCATCATGGTTAGGTTCCGCAGGAGACTTCTCTCCACTACGACCAAGCCCGTGCTTAAAGGAGGTGATCGAGAGTGTTAAATTCATGTCCGTTCATTTCTCCTTGGATTGTATAATTACTATCTCTACAAAAATGCTTTATATTGACGTCAGTAAGCACATTTTCCCTCCCACGCTATATCGCATCCCTACATAAAGCGCAACAGCCAGGATGTTCGGCATCTAGTTATACACATGCTCATTGCTCCGTGGATTAAACCTTTATTTTGCAAAGTACATTCCGTAACACTGCCTGTAAAATTGTGGCTAGATGAACTCGATACTTTTGTTCCATCTGTAAATTGTCGTTTATATGGAGACTCTGAAGCTCTTGATCATGCATGCTGACCCTGTCGGAGTGCTGTGTTTTTCTAGGATACAGTGCTGAGAACTCTAAAACAAGGCTGCGACTTAGGTCAGCCAACCCTGGATATGGAAAGCGAACGCATGGCTTAGCGTGGTTAAGTATTGATTTCACTTTGTTAATTTCTGATTCACCTGAAATAATTATACTATTCATCCAAGACCTGCTTTGTTTGCGGTTGTGGTACAGCTTCCGGCGTTTTCCGAGCCGAACGGCTCTCCGGCCGATATCCGCGGGGGATGTAGAGGGAAGGGGGTTTAGATTTCGCTTGCCGACGACTTCAGAGCCTCCAGCCCCCATGCAATGCACAGAGAAGAGGGCCTAGCCCCGCTCTCATTCATAGCCAAGCTTTCATGCACACGGGGAGTCACGTTGTCAGGCGGGAACCAGCTGCGAAGCGCGCATGCGCCAAGGCAGCAGCGGTGGAGCGGCGAACGCAGCCATCTCGCGTAGCTAGGCCCGGTGAGTCGCGTCATGCGTGGCCAAGGGCACGATGCCGCTGCGGTCAAATGAAGGTCAAACTTACCGCGTGAGCAAAACCGCTGGACGAGATTAGTAAAGCCGTAAAGCTTTGCTTCAAAGCGTTTGTCTTCAGTCCGTTTTCCATATCGTACTTGGGTGTGCCTTCCCGTGGAGACGAGCCCTACGAGCTTCTTAAAGGCAACGCACCTTAGTGACTCGGGCTGTCGGCGTCTCCTTTCGTCGTCGTCTCATGTCGTCACGGTAAACCACGTTGCCAAACGATGTTCAAAAAACATGTGTATAATGGATAAAACTGGTTCCAAACAAACTAACACGGTTTTAACTATTTTAAGATACAGGAATAATTAGGATTTAATTGCGTTATTAACAAAAAATATCAATTCGTCTGGAAATTCGTTTCAAACGCCAGGTTTTCTTCTGTAAAGCATATTTATTACCATGCTCCCGTGTGTGATACAAACAAAATTTACGGCCACTTTCTCATTTATTTGCTTAAATCCGGTATAACTCAAGAGAGTGCGCCACCGCCTCAAAAAGCGTGCGATTGCTCTTTCGACCTGCGCTTCCTCCGGCGCCCAATCATCGCACGCTGTGTTGCAAGAGAGAGACTTCCAATCTTTGAATACTCTTATACACTGCATGCTTCGCCCTCTCCAGGTTTCATGTTACTGGAGATGGCCCTTGATTTTTTTTTGTTTGCTTGGCATGTACTGTCTGTGGAGATCTCGGTTTGTAGATCACAATGCTGACGCTGACATGCACCACACCGTGGAGTACTTCCGCGAGGTGGAGGAAGCCACATAGAGAGCATTTTAAGCAATGGGTGCGCATCCAACCAGGTTGCAAAATTCGAAAAACTTCTCACCATCCGGGACTTATAGGTTTCATTGTAAATATGTGTAAATATACCTTCGGTGCGTGTGTATCACTGGTGTGTATAGTAGTGCTGCACGCAGAGTGCGAATTACTGCGGTGTGTTGGCCTGTGGTCTGGATGAAAGTGTTACGTAGACCCCGTGCCTTATGCGACTTTTCTAGAACCATTCCCCCTACCCAGGACCACATTCTGTGGTAGTGCACCTACAACCCTACCCAACCACATAATTACACCGGAGAGTGGCTGGTTGTTGCAGCGAGTCTCCAATAGCAACGGGAACTGGCGGCCCACATCATCAGGGCCATCAGCGGCTGCCCGGACCGAGGTGGCTGATTCGCCTCACCATTCCATGAACAATAGTTTATCTATCTATCTATCTATCTATCTATCTATCTATCTATCTATCTATCTATCTATCTATCTATCTATCTATCTATCTACCTGCCCGCCTGCCCGCCCGCCCGCCCGTTTGTTTGCCCGCCTGCCCACCTGCCTGCCTGCTCCTGCCTGCCTACCTGACCTCCTACCTACTCCTACCTACCGACGACCGCGCCGCCTGCCTCCTCTCTATCTATCTATCTATCTATCTATCTATCTATCTATCTATCTATCTATCTATCTATATCTATCTATCTATCTATCTATCTATCTATCTAATCTAATCAAGATGCATTGTACATATTTCGCCGCATTGAACATATAATTCTGTTTGTAGAAAGAGCAAGCAGCTTTTTATGCATTTAGGGTATACGCCTCGAGCGCGGCCTGTAGGGGCGCCACTGAAATCCCCCTAGCGGCCCGTTTCGAAAGCAGCCGCGGGAGTCGCCGGCCCGCTCCCTACTGTCACCGTTGCTTTCGGGCCCGTTCACGACGGAGATTTACCGTTTGTAGGCGTTGGAAATACATATTTATGTGGAGCAGTCACTCTGTTCGCAAAAGTGGTGTGTTTACGAGAGTGTAAATGTGTGTGACGCGATCTTAGTCTGGTACATTCGGTCTGTACAAGCGCCAAGTGTGCGTCACAGGTCGGCGTCGCGAAACCGGGATATGCATATGGAGATGATTGTGATTCCACTGCCCTGAAATTTACTAACAGTGTCTCCGTAAGCATAATATCCCAGATGGTCATGCCATGGCTATACACTACGATGTAAATCAGTTTTGTGCGCTTATATAACCTAGTGGAGCGCTCATACCTGACAGCACGCCAGTTATGCTTGCCAATATCATACCTCAGATATTGATCACTACCCTGGACATAAATTTCACGAACATTCTACGAAATAAGTGCGATGGATAATCCAAAATTATACCCGGGATCAGCGCACGACAAAAAAAAAATGCTGGGGCGTCTTGTCGTGAGCTGAGCGCCCGCAAACATTCATATATGTTACATATATCCTCCGCGAGCAGGCCGGAGAAGGGCTTCTACAGTAATGCCCGTTCGCGACTAAACGTTTCTTCGAAGCATAGTCATATGACGCAGGGAGCCTGCAGAATCTAGCACAAACGGAAATCAGAAGGCCTTATCAGATATCCCACTCTTCTAACGACACCTTTTATCAGTTTTGAACTTGTATACCTCAAAAAATGCGTTCGCCGAGGGATCAGCTGTTAGTTGAAGTCTAAAAACTAGAGTGACGTGAATGAGTAGCTTGTGTGTGCGATTACTAAAACGTTCTTTATTTGATTTCGCTCCGCAATCGTACACAACGATACGTAAGCGTCCCTCTCCCCTTCCCCCTCCCCATGTCTCGCGAAATATCAGTGCATTTCGCACACTAGTTGGTCTCGTAAGTCCTACCCGGCTTAAGTTTATACAAACGTCTTAAGCATTTCAGAAGCTGCACTGAGTTTTTTTTTTCATTTCTGTACGAGCTATTTTGTTTCTTCCGGACTTGCAGACCATTAATTTTTCAGTGGTTTAATTCACTTTTATTGGTTCTTGCTATAAGGCATGAGTGCACATTTTTCACGATGCAGAGCCTTGGAATATACTCAACATTTTCGCGTGGCTTATATTCTTATAAAAGGCACAAGTTATTATCAGGTATTGGGTAATCGCATCCCCGAAATATATTTTTCTACGCGCATATATTCGTAATGAGGCCGCATTCGTTGTCCGCGCTACAAAACAAAACACACCTCTCACTGTGCCAGTATCAGGTTAAACGAGGCGACAATAAAATTCACTTGTGCCGGACGTATTCGGAGGTGACAGTGTTGGTATGCTGCTGCAATTCGCCGACGCCCGTAACAGCGGCCGAGAAGCACGAAGAGCCGCTTTCACGGATAGCTATTGTTGGTGTTTCAGCACCCTACCAAGACGCAGCGGCTTTTGAAGTGACCTAAACGTACTGTTTACTTACAGACGTCACCATAACAAGTTTTTTTAGCGCTTGGAAGGGCAAAAAGATGCGACAGAGAACCAAAACACTGCATGAGCCCCTATGGGCCGCGCAGCGCTAATCCCGTCAACTCCGCGGAGAAGCGGCGGCAGGCGGCGCAGCGATCGCAAAGCTCGAGGCGTATAGGTGTATGCGATTCAAATGTGACCGTTTTTTTTTTCTCGTTAATTCACAAGATACACCTTTTGAGATAGATGTTTGAAGTTCATGGCCGAAGAGAAAAAAAGAGATAGCACAGCCGATAGAGCACTGAACAGTCACCTCTACAGACCCGGGTTCAAATTTCAATGGTTCACACCTGCTTTTTTATGTTTACTCCTTACTCCTGCGGACATGTTTTTGACCGAACAACTACTGCAACAACAACGGCGCTTTTTCTCATAATGGGGCCCCTGAAGTTTTCAGCTTAAAACGCTGTTGTGTTTGTTTCAGTAGTTGTCGTCTGTTCAAGAAAATGGCCCCCGCTATAAAGATGAAATAAAAAAAATTACCAGAAATTCAGAGAATTGTCTACAAATGCGTAGCATTCGCATGCCGCTTGTCTATAGTTCAAGTTCTTGACATGCAAATATGGCTATCAGTAGCAAAAGACGTTGGATTACGTTATTTTTCTTTTCACGGACGATGTAAATTGGTACCATTCTACCGATGAAGTGCTGTACTTCCCTTTTTTTTGAAGATGCAACCCTTACTGCAGAGTTGTTCTCTTTCCGGGCGTTTTTGTTTAGCCTTCAGTTTTCTGGGGAGCTGTATCAGGCATATTTTGTATTCTGCGAGCTCATTTTTGTGAAAATTTCATTTTTACAATATTCTTATTTTTTGGTTTTTCAATACTCTGTTCAGCCAAATATCTCTATTTTCGCTATTGTAATGATTAAAAGTGTTACTTCCGCCCAGTCTGCTATTGTGTGAAAATGGAGGGCGTTGTGCAGTTGGCTCATTTTCGTTATTTTTATTCGTATTTTGAACGTTGTTTCGCAGACTTGTTTCGTGTATTTTTCGGTTTGGGGTGAGATGTATATTTTTATTATAGTCAGACCATTTTTTTTTTCAAATTTTGTTCTGTCTATTTTTCTATTTTTTGGCTTTTTAAAATTCTACCGGACTAATTATCTCAATTTACGCTATTACAACGCTTGAAGGTGTTATTTCCGCCAAATGTGCGTTTTTGTGCAAATTCAGGGGGTAACCCGGTTCGCTCGTATTAGCTATTTTTTATTGTTATTCTGAACGCTTTTTTGCGGACTTTATTCTCCTGTTTAGGGCGGCAATGTATAAAATGTATATTTCTGATTTTGTCGGATCGTTTTTGTGAATGAAGATAAATAAACGTTTAATAGATCAGACAATGGGTTTTGATTGACCGCCGGGTGGGGGAACTCCTTAGTCCACGAAGCCCTGGTGCTTGGAGGCCAATCTTGCCCTGTCCACCAGATATTGTTGATGACCCGGGTTGGAGCTGGTCATCCGACCCTCCCACTGCTATAATGAGGGGTTGTGCTTTGGGGAAAAGAATGGGGCGTGGCGGCACTCCCACACCATCTGGTAGAGAGCATGGCTGTATGCATAATTTAGAATTGTTTGTCTATAAATCGGTTCAATCGAGTCTAATAATGTACCGTGTGGAAATGTGTTTGTCTGGAGCTGTCGGTAGATGACCATATCTGCGTGGGACATCTTGATATGTGGAGGCGGAAAGAAGGTTTTTCTTCCAAGCGGTAATGCGCCAGGATGTAAGTGTGCCCCTGCCGGGGTTTCCAGGTCCTCATAAGAAAAAGTAGCCGGGAAATTCCCGAAAGTAGCCAGATACGTCACCACATTTATTTGAAAGTTTGAAAAGGTGCCAGAAAAGACGCCATTTTCCGCAAAGCGATACTAACAAGACATAAGAAATCCAGAAATTCCGTGAAGTAGAAAACAGTTTCACAAATTTTATTCGTTTGCTGTGGTGCGGGAAAGCGACAGCGGTTGACTACTATTGAAGTCGATGGTAAACAACTACTGTTTACAAAAAAGTTAAAATATTCAAGGTTTGGTGAAGCATTCAAAAATAAAAATGAATTCGAATGGGCGTTTGCTGCGCACCATGTTTTAGATATTTCGCTGCCTCTTTACATTCCTCCATCTAATATACATCGCCCTACACACATCAAAGGACTCTGCACGACATCTCAAGCTCCCGTTACTGAAGCATTACACTTTTAACCGATGGCCTTGCTTGAAGGCTCTGACGTTATGCCGACGCTATCAAGTGTAGGATATTAAAAAGAGCAAGGCAACTTCCGATTTGTGTCGGCAAGTAGCGCTTTAAGGTGGTGTGTTTGAGTGACTCATTTTGTGAGACCTGTTCTAGGGTTTGCCAAACAACCGTGATCTCCTTAAAATGTTGGTCTGCCCTGTTAGTTCAGTTTCTTGCATCGGCTGAAATGCACTCAAAGGTCATATAAACCCGATTTTGCAGAAAGGGGGTGTAAGAAGGGCCCGCAAATATATAAAATTACCAATGCTCAAAGGAGCCAGGAAGACGCCTTGCGATGCCATGCATGCGATGCCATGCATGCCATGCATGCCAAGCCATGCATGCGATGAGGCGCGCCGTAGTCGAGGGCTCCGGATTAATTTTGACCACCTGGGGATCTTTAACGTGCGCCAAAAGCTCGTAAACACGGGCGTCTTTGCTTTTCGCCTCCACCAGAAAAGCGACCACCGCGGCCTGGAATCGAAGCCGGGACCTCGTGCTCAGCAGCACAACAGGAAGTAGCCAAATCGCCCCACAGCGATTTCCGTCGCCACGTGTCTCGAAAAGTCACCAGTTTGGCGATAAATCGCCAGACCTAGCATCCCTGCCTTCTTGGGATAATTTCCCAGGTTCGGCTTATAAAAGGACTGGCTGATATCCCAGAAGAAACACGCACTGTGCTATGCCATTTCCGTACGTTGCCTGTGGTGGAACAAAAGTTGCCGTTGTTTCTTTCTCCGTCACACATACCCACTCGGGGATTGGCTAAGAATCGGGACCTTTGTGCGGCTAATGTACTCGCGTCCCAAAGTCACAGAACTACGAATTAAAACGCTACAGTTGCCGTATAGTGAGTGATGTAGGAATCGTAAACGGGATAGCACGTGAGTACACCAAGTGCTCACAGCCGCGTAGAACCTTGGTCCTAGGGAAGGTGTGGCGTCTGCCGGTCTTCTTGCTGGCATACTTCGCACCGTGACACGAAAAACACAAACGTTCATAAAGAGATGTCAGCACTATGTAGCAGGAAAGAAGCCGGTGGAATTATTTCGCGCCGAAAGATACAAAAAACAAAACTGAAGAAAGAGACCCAAAGACGTTTCAGCAAAGAATGTGCTAATAGCTACTGCAAGACATTTCTTCAAGGCGTGAAAGCAGACTTCAGTGCCCCAAGTAATTTTTTGCTAATTTCATATTTTTACCTTTTGAGATCCTCTAGCATAGTTTGGCTAATCACCATCCCTTGATCACTGTTCTTGACCTTCCCTAAAATTTCAACGTCGTGAGCCAACGCGTGAATTGTACATCTAAAAAGTAGATCATTTTTTCTTCGTTGAATATTTCGAATTCTTTCAGGGGCATTTCCTAGCCCTGCATCTACGGAAGAAATTACTTGTTTTTCTAAGACACGTTAATCCGTCTCGCAAAGCCAACCAGTGTAACATATCAGATACTCTGAGGACATGTTCTCAAGATTCCCACTGCAACTTCATCCACTTGCTTCTGTACTACTCTGGCTCTTACGTTCGCCTTTTCGCCTTTTGTCCACTATGCGTTTACCTTATTCGTATTTAACTCCACATCTTGCAACTGTGTCTAGTTGAAAAGCCAATCACATAAAGTCAAGTAGAGGCCGCTATAAATTCATTGCAAACCAATAACCCCTAAGGTCCAGAGGGCCTTAGCGCTGAATTATATCATGAATTTTACACACTCCGTGCTCCTGTTTTGCGCACAGTATTCACACATTCCTATGAAGTGGGTGTACGCATCTCTCACGTCTTACGTTCGTCATACAATACGCGCACACGAAATCCTCGGGAGACGACGATTGATCAAACCGTAGAAAATATTACCCAATTCTCTGGGAAATATTGATCTACTAATTTTTTGCGAATACTTTGCCACGTACACTGTGGCTTGCTGCTTGATATGCCCGATTAGTGCATATCAAACATGTGAAATGCGCGGCCGATGTATGCACTCAAATATTCATACTGCTATTTCAATATTATGGCATGCTGCAAATGAAATGGGACTAATAGCGTTTCTTGAAATATACCTTTTGAAAGCGTTTCATAAAGTTCACCGTAATTTTTCGCTGCGATACTGGAGAATTCAAGTATTTGGGATGGTTTACTTGGGGGGATTCAGTTGTGTTGTAACAACTGTGATGCAATGCTAATTATTAATAGGGGATTTATGCTCGTGTTCTAGTAACGTTTCCATTCAGCAAGGCTGAGTATTATCTCCAATATTATTTGGCCCGTACCTATAACCACTGTCTTAATATAATTTCGAACGAATATGTAAAATTTTCCTCATCGGCGCATTGTGAGGGGAAGGCCTTCGCTTACTCTGACGACATTAACTACTTTTGAAGCAACGAGAAAAGCATTTTGGAGGGCTCAGTTTGACCAGGCGGTTATGTGAAGTATCTGGCGCTGCCTTAATACTGGAGTAGTTTAAGGGCTTTCGCTTTGGCCACTGGCTACTACGTGCACGTTTTGTGGGGAATTCTGTGGGGTTGTAAAGAATTCCAGTACCACACGCGTTGCATTGGACTTCAGCGTCCACGTGCGTTGCTTTGAGAGTCAGCGTTTTGGGGCATTAGACGTAGGGCACAACAATGGATGGGGAGAGAGTTGTCTATATTTCCCGTGTTCACGTGGGCCATGTTTTATACTTCTCACAGTTTTCCTACGCCCTCCAAGTCATCCTTTGTGCTAAGAGCAAAGTGCTAAACCTCCATAGGGTACTGGCTAAGATTGTGCTGAGATAACGCTCTGAGTGGATGCGAAGAGAAAATCCATTCCTTCCCTTAATTCTGGAGGGCTTGCACTAGTCTATATTTTTGTACACAAACTTGCTTTCAGCTTTCTTTTTTTTTTAATATGGACCACCCATTCCTATGGCTAGGCTCCAGCGCCGTTTGGGTACTCATTTGCAATATTTATTAGCCATGGTAGCACCAAAGGTAGCTAGGGCTCCCTGGATACTTCCTATATAAGCAATCCAGACATTCAATATTTTAAGCTACCTTTTTAACTAGAATACTCGTTTGACCTCTCTGACGAAGCAGATAACGCGCGTATTGCTGGGAAACATGTTGTCTGTACTTTTGTACCGTCAGCCATACTTAAATGTTACAGATGGCACTGTGTTACACACGTCAGTCGTAGGCGCATTCAGCCGGATGCGGAGACATTCTTCGTACGTCGACCCTTCCGGTTGAAACGTTGCTACATTATAATGGATATTTGTACTCTGGTCTGTGAACTATTGGTCGTACAGAATCCTCAATCTGTCGGCCACTGGGTGCTGTGAATAAAGGCAGTGTTCTTCTGTGACACTCTGCAATGCACACTTAAAAAAGCATAGACATTACTTTGTACATTATTCGATATATTTCGGGGGATCCCCTACTTAAGGGGCTGTTGAGTTTATGGAAGTACCGCATGACCGATCGTCTTGCGGACCCTCCTCGTTTAAAAAAAAATCGCCTAGTCAGGAACAGACTGCTTGGGTACACATTGTGTATACGCTGCTGAATCTGAACTCTCGCAGTGGCTCCGACTTGGTGTTTCTGCCACCCGGGCATTTAGTTGTATTTTTTGACGGGCTGTTCTTACTAAACTGGGAGTGAGACTATTGACTGCTTATAGAGAGCGCGTTTTAAGACCAGAAAGCGCGTATAATTACCACATGACAAAGAAATAAAAGTGCGGAGACAGCGAAGTTGTAGTGCACAAAGCTACTACTCCAGAGACGCGAATTAAAATCTCATCTGATCACACATGCCCTTTTTAATTTCTCTGTAAAACGGCGGCCCTTCCTGCGACCGGACAACAACAACAACAAGAACAGCTGCAAAGACGATGATGTACGCACATCGGGGCACCTGAAGCTTTCACCTTACTATTTCACGGTTGTCGTAATGTTAAGCAGTATCCGCAGCAACAACAGGCTGTTTCGTCGGTGGTGCAGCAATACGCTTAGCCGCAGGAATATGCAGGCAGCATCAGAAGTTCTCGGGTCACGAATGCTAAGTCTCCGGTAAAGGATTTCCAGCCAGTAGAGAGCGTGACACCCCAATCGAGCCAATAGTGTGCCCAAGCTAACTGAAATATTTCGAAATCCAAATCCGTATTACCAGAGTCCTTCAATGCTTTACTGGTCACGAAACTGCTCGGTAGCTCAATGGCAGAGCTTCATATGCTGCGTTTAGCCGCCGCGCGGTGGCGCCACCATCTCACTGAGGTCACTCCTCGGGCGGCGTTATCCTGGATCGAACGGCGGAGACGCGGCGAGTTGTGTTTGTTTTGTGCGGGGAAAAAATGTAACGTGCATCTCGCGCTGTCGTGATGCGACTGAAGTAGTGCAACGACGATGCCGGACACGTGTTGTGTCTCGGGATGTCGTTCTTTGTAACCACGATACAACAGAAAGTGTTTCCTTGTTCTGTTTACCGAGCGACGGGGAGATGCGTGAGAAATGGAGGCGCGCCATTCCAAGACAAGAAACTGGAGATTTAAGCTTCGATTACAAGTGTGTGAAAGTGTGTGGGAATGCACTGTGTGTGAGAATGAAAAAGCAATGTACCCTTTAGAGAGCATCCTGGGCCTATAATTGTACAATCAGTCAGGTAGTAGCGGTGCTTTATTAACTGTTTGCCAACTTTTCTATTACCTTGCGCTCAGCTAGGCTCGCATGTAAAAAAAGCTTTGGGACGTCCTTGTGCTTTTACTCTTCATATTTCCGCGAATTATCCCTCAGGGTTCATTTTCTTTGTTTCGTAACAGTACGGGGCCGCTTCCGGTTTACTTATCTGGCGTTTCAACCGGAGCGCCCGTTTGCTCTTTTTGTCGTACGTCTCGTCGGGGAATATTGTTTGATATGGAAAGGGTTTCACCTAGTCGCTAACTTGATTTGTTGCTTCTTCGACGATGTTCTCCATCCTATTTCCATGGATCTGAAATTAATAGTGTTCCGAGAGTAATGCATGCATATTTTTAGCAAACCTCGCGCACTCACTTTATCGACGTTCATCTATGCACGTCACGCTGCGGATTGCTTCTTCGACGTTTGTGTTTCAGTCTCGCCTTTTGTAGAGGAGGAGGTCGCTTTAATAAACTTCGTTCAGCAAAGCTTTGCGCCATTCTTGGCTTGGTGGCAGTATTCTATTTCCTCCGTGTGCTGCACATCGCAGCGCAAAAAAAAAATAAACTTTTGTACGCTGGACCACGCTCTTTTGTCTCCCTTCGTAATATTGAAAATTTTTGTTGCGTGTGATAAAATCAGTTTTATTGTTCTTTTTTCGCGTCCTTTTTTGCAAGGATTGCAAAGCGTGGAAGCGGGAAGACAGACGGTGCAACATATATATCTACGTGTTTTGATCCTTCGCGTTTCTGCAGCGTTTTTAGATGTCCTCAAGTATGTACCAATTCACCGAAACACCAATACTATTGAGCTATCTCTTTTAGCCTTCTGTGCATTCCAGAGCAATCAACGGATTAATTAACAGCGTAGTCTGAACGACGCGTACTTGGTTTCTTTCAGTTTCTTTTTATTGTATTATCCACAGGACCGTAGCAGTCCGTAACTATGGACCTACCGTATGTGTGGTATTTATAACTTTTGTTTTAAGAAAAGAAGCAATAGAGATTTAAAAATCCGTGAACACGACGGCGCAGCGCTTGTGCCCGAGGACGCAGAAGTAGTTGCCATTCGCGGTAATTTATTTGGAAAAATAAATCCCCATTGAAGGCAGGTTATATACACAATGACTGGACGATTCATCGCTAACTACTAGGAAAAAAAACACACTTAGTCAGCGCGCAGACACCGCAAGCAGCGACCGTTTTCACGCTAAGAGCTGACAAATATGCCGCACGCGCGGCGGCTGGATGCCCTTCGTGCAGCGGTGGCGCCAGTAGTGGCGCCCGCGGTCCATATATGAAACAAGCGCCGAAGTTTCGTCACCAGTAAAGCATTGAAGGACTCTGGTATTACGGAGACGCAAAAAGCAACCAACTGCGGCCCCACACAACAGCACCAACATTCCGAAATATCCCCATCTAACGTCATTTATTGCAGAGATCAGTAAACAATCTTTACTACAGCTGACTGCTAATGGGAGAGCCTCGGTCCACTCTTGATTAACAAGAGATTTGGAAAGAAGTGTTCTATAGAGTTGCAGTGTATCGGTACAGCAGCTGCGTAGGGGAAATGTGAAAGCATGGCATTGATTTACTACATTGTATGGGAAAGGTTTGGAATATACGAAAAAGGAAAAAAAAAACACTGCATTTCTCTTGGCCGTGCGTGCGTGTGTTCAATGACCTTTTGTTTTACGTCCTCAAATCACGCTTCCCTCGCCATTTTTATCCTCCCTTCAACAAGGAGGTTGAGCCGGACGCCACGTTTTATTGCCGAGCACTGGGGCAAAGCGGGGTGTCAACAGAGCCGCAGGTGCGCTAGCGTACACTGCGTCAGATAGAAGCATAAAAGAAAGGTCGTACTTGAGAGCGCGGAGGGGTCATAGTCGAAGCAGGAAGCGCCTTGACAAGTTTTGGACTTTCCAGCGCAATTCAGCCGAAACAGAAACAGCAACATACGCCATGGAGCCCAACGCCACGAACGCGCAGACTAGCCTCGGGACTGCGATTGATGCGGTATTGGTAATTCTTTCGTGCGCGATCCCCGCACGGCCAGACTGGCCTTTCGTAGGAAGCAAGCCTTTCATCGTGCTGCTCCTGTCTATATACGTCTACTTAGTCAAGGTCGGAGGGCCTCGGTTCATGAAGGATAGAAAACCCTACGATGGAATCAAGCCGATGATCCAGCTCTACAACTCCGCGATGGTGCTGCTCAACTGCTATTTCGTGATGGCCTTTGGGTCCAGGACGTATTTTGGCGGCGGCTATAGCCTCTTTTGCCAGGGCATCGACTTCGACGCACGCGATGAACAGACCATGAGTATCCTGTCCCACGGCTGGTGGTACATGATGGTCCGGACAGCCGACCTTCTGGACACCGTGTTTTTCATACTTGCGCAAGAAGCACTCGCACGTTTCTACACTGCATGTGGCGCACCACGTCCTGGTGGTGTTCAACGGGTGGTTCGCACTTGCTTTCGGAGCTGACGGCCACATCGCCTTCGGCGTCATCTTCAACGCCGCAGTTCACGTGGTCATGCACTCCTACTACTTCCTCTCGACCCTGGGACCAGCGGTTCAGAAGCACCTTTGGTGGAAGCGCTACCTGACGCAGCTACAGCTCGTTCAATTTGTGATCCTTTTCTTCCACATGATGATCCCGCTGTTCGAGGACTGCGGCTACCCTCTGGTCCATATGTGCATCACGCTGCCTCAAGGAATTTTCTTCTTCGTCATGTTCATGAGGTTCTACACCAAGAGCTACACCAACCGCCAGAAGGACCCACACCAGCGTGGAAGCGAAACCCAAAGCTCAGTAAGGACAGCGGTCGCCATAGAGCTTGCCCTAGCAAGGCTCAAAGTTCAGTCCTGTTCGGAAGTCGAGAGCAATGCAGAATGCACGAGCAAGTCAGCAGCAAGGTATCGTCTCGGTGTACATGAAGCTTCAGTGCGTGTGATTTCTACTCGAGCGTACTTTTGTCCGGGAGATGACTGGGGAGAGCCCTGGTAGCTACGCCTTCGCTATTATTTTTACAAGTCACGCTGTTTAGCAAGTTATTTGAGTTTTGTGTCCGCAGTTGAAAATAGCAAGAAAATGCCGAGCGCTCTTGAAGCGCGTGCCTTTCAGCTACCTCCCAGCGTCCCCGGTGCACGTTTGTGAAGGCCACGTACCAGTTTGGAGATTTGTCAAGACTGTAAAAAAAAACTCCAGAGCTCACCGTAATCGTGGCCACGCTTGCTCGGAACGAGAAAGTCCCGTCATAGTTTTTTTTTGGTATGGTGCGGGGGTATTTTTAAGCCTAGACCCCGTTATGCAAATGTTCATTATATAAACTTGCTGGTCTCCATTCTGTATTTGTATTATCTTCTCTCGTCGTTGCTCATGGCTCTAATATTCATTGTGTGACACAAAATTTGTCGCCTTTGTGTGACGTGTTCTAAAAAGCTTCGCTGGGCATCCACCTTGACGGAGTCGAATAGCTCGTGATTTTTATGCTCAGCTGGTCCCCTTCCTTATTCTATTTTGTATCGGCTCTTCCGTTGCAGAAACAGGCCGCGCATCATGCAGCGCCGGCACCAATTTTTCTCATTTGGTTCACTGGTGACACCTGATGTCACTGCTGTGCGCATCGACAGAAATCAGTAGCTGCACGTGTTGAGAAGCATTTCGATGGGGGATATCTGTTGTTATTTTAGCAACATGGAAACAGGAAGGCGTCATTGTTCATACTTTCTGCGAAAGGAATTGAGCTGTGTGGCCATTAATGCAGCATCCGAATGGCAACAAATCTTGACTGCCTTGTTTCGGCCCTTTTGCTGACAGCTCGCTTGCCGGAGCGGAGAGCCCCGTGCTTCAGTGGGTTCAGCTCGGTGCAGGGGTATCCTGACGGGTGCCATGACTGTGCGCTGTAGCTGAGCAACTTACTTTGTTTGACGGCGACTACAAACCACCGCGCCGACACCGCAGTGGTGCTGACAGCCGTTCCAGACAAAGTAACGCCGCGTAGCCGCGAGCAGCGCGTCTTCTCCTACAACATTCAATTCAGTTCAACCCAATTCTTCAGAAACATCTAATTCAATTCAGCTGAATTGAATTGAATGTTTCATGACAAGCGCACGGCTCGCGGCTACGCGGCGACGCTTTGTCTGGAACGGCTGCCGGCACCACTGCGGTGTCGGCGCGGTGGCCCATGGAGTCGCCGTCAAACAAAATGTGTGATGCCGACATCTGTGAGACCGACCCCGCTGACGGATTATGTTAACGGCATCTGGCCTACAAACTGTTTGTGTCGTGTTGTGAATGACTGTTTCTTCCCGCGTCTTCCTTCTCCCTCGTGCCTACTTCAACGAGCCCTCATCCTGCACATATTATTGTATTGCTTGTGGAGAGGTCGACTTTCGACCTCTCCACTCGCAATAGGGGGTTGTACTTTGTTTTAAAGCAAAGCTTTCTACATCTAATAGCCAACGGTTTCGTCGGGGTGTGCGCGACAAGAAACTCCCGACGCGGCTGTGTAGGGGCAGGGCGCTTTTCACTCACGGAAAACAGCGTGGATGGCGCGGCGAATGGGCGCTTTACCCAGCGTTCCCCGCGCTCTCTCCGGCGGGAGCGTCGACGGGACCCTTCCGCCGGCTTTGTCATCTGCTTTAGCGACGGTTGTTTTGGGCTTGTTTTGGCGCAGCTTCGCGCCCATTGCGCCCTCCCTTCGCACGGCTTGACTAACTTGTTCGACAGCACCTCGTGGGTAACCCGGACCGGACAGAATTAAGGAATAAATAATAAAGAATTAAAGAAAGAAACATTAGGGATTGGTTTGCATGGCGGGATGAACAAACTTTAGAGACCACATACAGACAGCTGGATGCTAGAGCAACGTTTCCTTTTGCGCACTGCTTGCCACGAACGGGATTCTTTTTTCTACATTTTGGAATACCAATTCGGTTGAGTTTTAGAGGTATTAAAAAGGCGAAAAAAGCAACTGGTTCTGATAAATAGCGATTTGAAAAGTTGCCTGAGCTTTCTCTCAATTCTTAAACTTACTAAACTAACTAGTTTAAATCGGTAAAAATGGGAATTATTAAGCTCACATGCCGATTTGTTTCGGAGTCTGCACTTGTGTCGCGTGGTGGTGTAGCTCTGAGCTAGCACACCAGGATGGCTAGGTTCCGCTGGCTCACCCTTGGAGAGACGCTCCTCTACATTTTAGATGCAGAGCATCTGATTCACTCGCCTTGTCCCTCCGGCGTCGTCGTCGGCGTTGTCCGCCCCTCCCCCATTCTCCTCGCCGCGCCAGCTGCGCTCTCCGCCGCTCACCCCCTCTCCTCTCCGATAGGGAACACTCTCTCGCGAGGGGCATTGGATTGGATTCGATTGGATTGGCTTGGATTGGCTTGGCTTGCCTTGGCTTGGCTTGGATTTGATTGGATTGTATTTGGATTGGATTGGAATTAAAGTGGATTGTGTTGAATTGTGTTGCGTCATAGCCGCGGCAGACGCGCTGGGGACGGCGCAGGTGCAGTACTCTCTCTTCCGCGGTTTCCTTCGGACGCGCTGCGCATATAACCGGTGTGCCGTTCTCCGGCGAAGCAACATCCACGCTTGCCTCAAACACTCTAGAGTCCACGCCGCTTTACAAGTACGCCAACGTCGTCATCGACGGGGACCGGCTTACGCAGTCCCCTCAACGTTCATGCGCGCTATAAAACGCGGTCTCTTCGCCGCTCCGCCTATGCGTCGCATCTACACAGGGGTTCCCGCGAGGGGAGGTGGGAGATTTTTTCTTCCCTACGACGCACGGACGCTAGAGCGGTGGCTTCCGGCGCTCTAGCCCGGCTGTGGCCGACGCTGCTGCATTCGGGACGGCTCCCCGCGAACCCCAGGTAACGGCTGACCGAATCTCTGGCAGAATCTCTTTGTAGAGCCACATGTGTGTGAGTTGAAGTGACGTCGCATGAGCAATTGTTGTTGGGGTCGTTTACAGCTTTGCTTTCCAACCAGCTTTACAGCGTGAATTGGAGCCATTTTTTTTTCTGAGTCGCCACATTCTTCTGGATGCCAGGGCGCTTGAACAGCCCAGTGTTAAGATCGGTGTGTGGTGTTGCGAAATTGATTTGATTGTAGGTTTTAACGCGCCGACGCAGCGCAGGCGACGAGGCGGGCTGTAGTGGAGGGCTCGGGATAAATTTTGACCACCTGGGGATCTTTACGTGCACCGAAATCTCGTACACACGGGCGTTTTTGCTTTTTGCCTGCATCAGAAAAGCGGCCGCCACGTCTGGGAATCGAATCCGCGACTTCGTGCTCAGCAGCGCAGTGTTGCGAAATCCGCCGTCAATATTCTCTGGTCCGACCACCCAAGCCTTCCATCGTTCTGGTGCCCAACCTCATCGACAGGATACGACCCGGCTTTATACATATTAACTTGGCGCCAACCCATACTGCTGTGGACATAAGCCACTTATGCGACTTCGCGGGCATCCAAGCGCTCTCTAAAGAAGGCTGCCCTAACAATCAATAACACTTAGCGGACGGGGTGACCAAGAGTTCCACGGTGCGTAACTATTAGCGGCAGGCTAAGTGTTCCTGTCTTCTTGGCGGTATGCCACTCACCGTGGGGACCTTTTTAACGCGGCCGAGACGCCGCTCTTCAACGAGCCGCCCAACGGCAGATTACCAGAGGGGGCCCCAGGCGTCCTTCTGGCGCTTCAGTCGCGGTGGTCTGAAGGGCTTCGACCTTAGGCACATTTCCTGCCTGTAGCCAACATGACGTCCACCTGCCTAAGAGGGAAAGCTGCCCTCTCTTTGTGAGTGTGTGGGCATCACTTTCGGCGCAATGAGTTGTCCTTATTAGTGCGCTTCTGAACACAGCGGAGAAACATGATGAATGGGGATGGACCCAATTAGCTTATTTAATCTCTCTCGCGCAGAACCGCACTGCTCTGTTCAATCAGTCTTAAACTATGTGCATTTCTGTACATGTTGTCTCTTTCTTCGATCTACTCGTCCTCAATGTTTGACCCATCTCAGGATGAACGGACGCACACACTAGCACATCCGCAACACCGGCCACGCGACGTTACCGAGGAGCCATTACCAGGGAGATTGTAACAGAGCCAGCGTTAACCGTGGTAACATGGCTAGCGTGGCAGGCAAAAGAAAATTTCTCGATGTGTTGTTGCGGCGGGGCCCAGAGGCAAAGAAATCGCCTTCCGGAGCGGAAAAAGCGGCTGCTAACAAGAAAAAGCTATCGGGAGTGTTGGAAAGCACCGGTAAAGCATCAGTGGACCACCCCAAACTGGTGGGTGCAGAAAAAAAAATCGCGCCAATCCACCCCGTGAATGTGGTTGGAAAGCAAAGCTGTAAACGGCACGCACAACAATTACCCATGCGACGTCACTTAAATTCACTCACATCGCTCTACAAATAGTAAAACCAGAGAGAAGTGAAATGCACTTAACCACACCATTTATTACGTCAGAGATATTCTTGGTAAGGTTAAATCCATGCATGATGATTGAACGGTGGTTGGTTGAGTTGTATTGGTGTAGCACAAGAGTAGAAACTTTTTTTTATAAAATTAAAGTAAGCTCCAACACGGTGTTAGACGATCTGACTTCTCCGTCTCTGCGCCGCGGACAGAGGTGAGGAGATTTGCGGCAGAGAAGGAGGAAAAGGAGGAAGAAATACGTTTGTTCAGATTTCTGAATGGCCCAGAGTGCAGCCCTGGGGAGTGATTCATTCTTCTGTGGGGCCCATATGCAGTCCACGCGGCCTGTGTTCTGTCCACCCGCTGAAGCTGGGTAGGTAGAGAGGGCCCTGGACAGCAGAATCTCCCATGCTCTTGTTGGGTAGTTGACGGAAAGAGAGGAGGGTGCTCAGGGCTAAAGTCGCACACCCCCGATTACGGGGCGGAGTGTTCCTACTTCTGAGCAAAATTTACATTCAGCGTCGTAGCGATTCGGATGCATTAAGTGAAGACGCGTAGGCTGTGGGAAGGAGTCCGGATTGCATGAGCCATAGGGTAGTTGTTCTCTGGAAAGGTCATGGTAAGACGAAGGTACGGCCTGTCTGAGAAGGCTGATAATGTGGGCTATCTCCCTGAACGTGACAAGCGGGTGACTGTCCTCGTGCAGCTCCATAGCACGGGAAGTAATAGCGCAGGCTTGTTGGGTGGGCGTATTCGTTGCCCTCCATTGAAGCGTGAGGGGGTGTCCAGATGAGCTGAATGGAACCGTTTGGGGAGTGGTTTTTTAGCACGCGCAGTGCAGCTCAGGACACCCAACCCGACTGGTAATTCCAGTAGGCTTGCTGGGAATCGGTGACTACCCTGCGCACCCATGGCTGAGTGAGAGCCAGGGTGATGGCTGCCTCTTCTGCTGCCGTCATTTCTTGGGTCCTAAGCGAGGTACACGCAAGGAGGTTGGTTCTGGAGGTAGCCACAATGATGGCGTATTGCTGCCCTCGATGTTTGGAGGCGTCTGTGTGGATAACTGCATGATCCTCACCGAGGGTGGTGTTTAGCGCTTGAGCCCGTGCTTTCGGTGACCCTCGTCATGTGAGGGGTTCATATTTCTAAGCGAAGCGAGCATCCTTAGTTTCAGTCGCCAAGCGTCTGGGAGTACGTCAAGCGGAGTGGCATTCTGGGCTGCCCAGCCAATATGGTGAAGCATGCGGTTACCCACCCCAGTTCTGATTCGGACCTTCTGGTTAGAAAGATGGCCTTCTATCAGCTCGTCCACCGTGCTGTGGAACACCGTGCTAAGCAGCCTCTGTGTGGACGCACCCATGAGAAGACCAATGGCCTGCTCGACCGCCTTTCTAATCATTATATAAAGCATCTCTATGTCTTCCTTGTCGAGAAGAAGACAGGGGTTGACGTAAGTGACTCTCGAGAAGACAAAAGCTTCAATTAATCGAAAGTAGCGGATTCCTTTAGGCCTCGCTACTTGGTGGCAACTCGCCTGATCATGTGTACGATTTGATTAATGCTGTTTCTGAGGCGCTGCAAGGAGACGTCACTCTTGGTGTTAGCCTGGAGATGTAGGCCCAGGATCTTGATGCTGGGGCTTGGAGTGATGGCCTGGCCATCAAGGAGTAGTATTTGAATGTATTCCTTGATTTGGTGTGAGGGCGGACGACAAGGAGCGGTGATTTTTTACGAGAACACTGGAGGCCACAGGCTTTAGCACATTGGCGTACTAGAAGTAATATGCCATCCATTGGTGTGAGCTTCCTTTAATTTTCGTAACTCTTAGCACATGAGCAAGGTGCGTCCAGGGCCGCTAGATGGGCGTGAGCGGTCGCGTGACGCTTTCACGTGGCCTTCAGCGAGAACGCAGGGGGAAAACCCATAGATGTGCTTGGTGAGTGCACCACCTGTCTTCCCCGTCTTCGCGTGGGCTCATAGCTAAAGCGGTAAGACAACGGGCTCTCGATTTGTTAGTCGATTAGTTCCAGGTTCGATTCCCGGCGGTGCTAGTAAATTCTTTTATTGGTTCGCTGGAGTTTTGTTGTGACACCAACGGTCGCGAAAGAACCCTTGCGGGGTAGAGGTAAAAAGCTTTGCTTTAAAACCCCGTGGATCCATTAGGTATGTTTGTCTTTATTTCTTATATTGTCTTGGTTGAGGGAGATTGAATTTTTTTATAATCTTCTGCCGCGTGCATTGTAAAGTGACAATCAGAACTTTAATTTATTGTGTTCCCCGCTGAAAGCCGTAATTCCTTTTATTAGTTTTCCTTTACAAATTGTTGTGTTGAATGGTGGCATGGTTTCCTGACCAAGCACATGAGAACTTTGCAAAAGACAGCATATTACTTTAAGCAAAAGACTGTCGGTTTGCTGCTTGAAAATATTTTATTTATCTTGTCCGTCCAACTACTCTAGCTGGTAGTATTTCTCTGTGAAATATTTGTCTTTCACTAACCGAAGTTTTCGAACTTATAGGGTTTTGAACTTCGTCTAGAATGCGTCTGCGCAGAGCTATTCAACAATTGTTTTTGTAGCATTTCGTCCATATCGTTTGATACAGCAAGTTCGTCTTTTCAGGGAGAAATTGGTGTTAGAAAAGATAAATTATATGAGCGTTATGCGCCCGCATGCTGCAGCCCCGTTCCTGCATATGCTGTAACTCCGCTCGCGCTAGTTCCGAGGTCGCAACGACGCAGCGACGCCATGTATCATGTTTTAGCATAGCGGGTACCGTACGCTAACGCTGCGGCGGCCGGTAGCGGGGCCCGACAGGGAAGGTGAAAATTCGTTCCGTTGGGGGTATTAGTTCCGCCGGCCGGCCTTCGCCATGCCCGCGCGTTCTCTCCACTGAGGGGCAACATCCTCACCCTCACCTCGCGCGCGTGCGCGGTCGGGTCCCGGTAACCCGCCACCGTAGCGTGAGCCTCCCCTAGACGCTATGCTAAAACTCTCTATTACCCATTTACGCCGCTGACACGTTTGGGTCTTTGCCGGATTTATGTTACTTCTGCACTCTCTTCTCTCGAGACCCACTTGCTTACTAGGTATTTTGCATGCTTCGCTCCAATAAAGGTTTGCCTTGGACTCCGACTAACAAACAAATAAATTAGCTGGCAATATTTCTGAGCATTTTTCACCAGAGCCGTTTTACTCAACCTCTGATGGAAGTGCGCGCAGTGGTCGCTTTATTTTATAACGACTACTTCGGTTCATTGCAAAGAAAGATGGCGAAATAAATAAAAAAAAGAATCATGCTGATATCGCGCTGTGGGTGGGCCGGTGTTTAAGCGCAGCTGTTATCTCTGTTTGCGCTGATTATTGCTGCTTTTGACTTCGTGTATTGACGTAGTTTATGTGCAACGCAACACTAGTGCTGTTTTGTTGTAGTCCAGTACCACGACTGTTCACTACCGTATTGTTTAGACATTTTTTCCACTTCAGTATGACGACCCAGTACTGACTCGCCTTCAAAGCTATCCTTTGCGACGTAGCAAATATGCTCCGCTTTATGTTAAGGAGTGGAATTGATGATTACATTGACTCTGTGTGCCATGAAATAAATATTTCCTGTCATCCATCTTCCATCACAAGCAATGCGTAAGGCTACGCGACTTCGACGTCTGCTTCCATCACGATTAGGTAATTTCAAGGCCACATGCCTAAACACAAAGATAAAGAGAACTACCGGAGGGTTATTTAGAAGGCGGCGGCTGCTATGTCCTGAGACGTGTGTATTAATCGGATATAATTTTTGAGTTTCATGTTTCGAAATTTCTGTTTGTTATTATTTTTATTATTTTTTGTGGGTCCGTTCCCCCTCCTCCCCCCTTCGAACCGAAATCCTGCGTACGCCACTGTGTCCAATGATTATCCCTTTAAAAAAATGAGGAATCCTCACACCTACAGCTGCAAAGGTGTTGTAAAGGTCGTTGCTGCAGCGACGAGGACGCAGATCGGGTGCAATTGTGGACTTAAACCGTCCGGATGGTCGTGAAGATCGCATACAGCTTCGCTACCTTCACGTCTTACGTGTTCGCGTGAGCTTCCTTGCATTTTTTTGTAGACATACAGCTTCGCTACCTTCACGTCTTACGTGTTCGCGTGAGCTTCCTTGCATTTTTTTGTAGACCGGTGTCAGTAGAGGCTGCAGTGTTCCTTGACACTGGCCAAATGCACGTTCACCTGTCACATGTATTGTAGTTTTGTACATTGTTGCTTAAACAGTTACAAACAAGAACTGCTATTGAAAACCAGCTTTTTTTTCGCTGTTTGTGTTTTTAAAGACGACAGTCTTTTTTGGGCTACTTGAATGCGAAAGTTTTGGTCTGTTTGTATGTCTGCCCAACCACACGTGTATTAATATTGCCTAACGCGTCGCCCTCTTCCAATGGCAACAGTGAGGCATGGCCTCCGAGAGCACCGCGCGCACCGCCATAGCGGCGCTGTCAGCTCTCAGAGCTTCGCGCGGCGCGGCACGGCATGCAAGCGCTGAGTTTTGAAGCCATGACATGCAGCGCCCCTAAGGCGCCGACAAGAACCATACACTGAAGGGCTGTCTACCGCATAGAGTTTCTTAGTAAGTATACTAGAGAGGAAACTACACCTGGGAATCCATGTCGTCAATGGGGGTTATGGGAAGACCGCAGCTTGTGGCTTGGGATCGGCATGAAAATTGAATTCTTAGGCGCTTTTTTGGATTTGCTTTCTTTACTATGCATTAACAAGTTTACGAGCTACAAGGTAGCGAAATACTCCCTGTTCTGTAGCAGCCGTGAGCCGTGGAAACTGCGTGTTTGGTGAAATAGCAGGCAGTGCGTGGACGTACCTAACCTTGGTCATGGAGGAGTCGAAGGAGCGTGTGACTGAGCGGGTGATATGCCGCCGCGAAAGTTGTAGCTGACGAAAAAAATAAATGAGCCTTACTTCGACGAAGGCAATACCATATACGACAGATACGGGAGCCTGTATCCGTCCTATCTTGTCTTCATCCACGACTGTTTAACACCGCGTTTTTTTTTCCTTCGTACATGACTCATGAGCCAACTCGCTGCGCAACAAGTTTTGTTAAACTGTAGCTGACGGTCACTGCAGCGGCGCCAAGAAAGCGACGTTCTTATAGGCATGCTCCAAAGCATTCCCAATCTCTTCAAGCAACCTATTATTTGAAATAATGGTATAATGAATAAAACAATTAGGATTCTCTAATAAGCTCCCCCAATATATTAACATCGTTGTTAACTACCAGCTTGGTCTGCAAAATAGTATACGCACAACCATTCCGGCAAAAATACGCTTTACTTGCTTTTTCCGCAGCTTTAAAACAGCCTGTTTTATTTTCGACTTCTATAATTGCACACTCTTCGCGTTCTTGTGGCACATTGTTTAAAGTTGCGGTCACTAAAACGTTTCAATCCTCCAAGGCAATGATAAAACTAAGGCGAGCGCATATATAATGCGGCCCATGACGACACAGACGGCCCTGAAGTGAGCCGCATCGACGCTAGCACCACACTCCTCTCCAGTGAATATTTTAAGAAACTCTACGGACTACCGCATGCAGTCACCATGCGTCACGAATACTCTCGCCCTCGCCGTATACCACGATGCGTCGGCTCGCTTTCGCAAGCGCTCACATGTGGTGCAGACACATGCTCGGAGTATCGCATTTCAATCCATGGCACCGATTGCGCAAAAAACAACAAGGACGAAGAAGGAAACGACAAGGACGAGCGCACTCCTTGCATTTCCTTCTTCGTCCTTGTTGTTTTTGCGCGAACGGTGCCATGGATAGATTTCAACTAGGCCGGCTCACGGTGTTGCGTTTCAATCGGCGAGCACTGTACCTGTAATTTTAAAGCTGGCTGGTTTACTATGGCGGCACCCCCTCCTAGCCACAATAGCTCTACTCAATTTGAGTGCGAGCTGCGTTAACGCGTGTTGCATCGCTTGCGCGAAGCTGCAGAGGTTGCCAGCGCCGCGGTGCGGTAAAGGGCGTGGCCACATCCCCTCCTCAACTTACACTCTCTCAAGGCCGGACTCGAATCTCCTCATCCCGCGCTCTCCTCATCCCGCGCTCGGGAGGAGGAGAGTCGAGTCCGGCCATGGTTCTGTCCGGCCAATTGGGACGGCCAGAGAAAAAATTCCCGCGGGTTGATCCAACGCCACCTAGAAAAGGTGGGTGATATTGGAGTCGTCCGGCTAAAGGAAGGAAAATATTCCACGTTTTGATTGGCTCCTAACACCACCGTCAGTTGGGGAGAAAAGTTGGGGACATTTAGGGAATTTGTTGTTGCAGCGAGCAGGCTTGTGGCCTCGCGCGCCGCCTCCTAGGGAATTCCCTGTAAGACACTAAGTGCCGGCGTCTAGCCGCAGACAACGCAAGCATCGGCGTGAACTGACGCTTCCTTGTGTATTTATTTCACTTTGAACGGGTGCATTAGTGAAACTTAAGCGCAAACAGACCCAGGGACGAGAAAAGGAAACGCCACCAACGCTTAAGTTTCACTCATGAAATTTCACCAACTAGCCCGACTCTCCATTTTGCCTCAGTTTACGGGTGTCTTACTTGACGATGTTTTTTTATGAATGTGGAGCGTGCCTGCCTGACCGTGTCCATGGTATCGCCCCGAGTTTCTCCTGCTCTGGTTCCTTTATTCGTATAAACTTCAACAGTTCCCCCCACATTGTGGCCCTACTATTACTGCTGCCGCACCAACCAATCATCCGACTAACTTGGAGGACGTCTTCTTCATTATTTCAGTGACTCTGAATTACCTCTGCGTTTAAGTTTCTTGCTTTTTTCAAGAACGATGAGAAAACCAAAAAAAGAATTCCGCGCAGAGCTTCGAGATTTACTAGAAGCGCGTGCTTGTACCAGGAAGAACAGTAATCACAATAACAGTTTTACTTGTGCAGTGCGCCACTTTTAAACTAAAACAAAACGTAGGTTGAGATACTGCCCCTTCACGACAGTTTTCAGATCCGGTCATACCAAAATGCACATTTATTGGCGATAGATGGTAACGTACCTTATTTAGTAGCTGTGGTCTAAGCACGTTTACGTTATGGCAGAATGCTTGATTGCTATGAGACTAGCCCTTTGTAGTAACCGATGTAGAGCAAGCATTAGGTTGCTTCCAACTTACAGGCTTGAAGAGCGGATGCGAAGGCCAGTATTAGATATGCAAAATTTTTAGAACCTGCTATTGCAAGTGAACCTGCAGTGTTGCATCTCAATCTTTATCATGTCCTCTTGTGAAGACCTTTAAGATGTTTCCTGGACAAATAAATTATAACTTTCCAGCTTGAGACGTAAAAATTGAAATGGTTGTGAATGTCAGCTACCTGGCAGTTCGTTGTTTAAACTGCAGCACAAATATCAGATAAGTGACCAGGGGACGATGACGTGGAAATGCTGGCGTATTGTCCTCCATGTTATTTCCACGTTCCTGCACTATGTAAAAGGAATATACCAAAAAAAAGAGGCAGTTTTTAGGTTTATTTATTCCCAGCTTCACAGCCATACAAGACGGCAGGTATCAGAAGTGCCCAGAACAAACATTGTAGATGCATCCAGATGGTTGTTGAGACCCCTCACTGAAAACTAAAAAAGAAATACCATTTTGAAAACTGGTCAAGCACTACATATATTTTCTTAGGGGCCTCCCATTCAAAACTCAAATGACCAAATAGCTTAACACAGTACACTATTATTTTGTTCCTTACGTGTACGTTTTTTTAGTATGCGTATGCGGGTGCGTATGGACGTAGCAGTCACTTTTGGTTCTGCTTGTGTAGCGTGACACCACGCCAGGTAGCAAGAGTAACTACCCTTCATGTTTTTTTTTCGCCCGAACCGCAAATGACAGCGCGTTTCCATGCGTGGATGCGGTTACGGTTCCACACTTAGGCTTTGAGGTGCTAGGTCGTCCTTTCGGCGTGTAGTCGCGCGTCTCCACTTCTATCTGTGGTGTCCGTTCGTTGGTGATGAGTGCTGCCGCTAGAAAATGAAAAGTTGTCTCTTTCCGAGAAACCCACACAATTTTAAACGCCGTATCCGCTGGCGAGAAAGAAGAATGTTGCCTCCTCGTATAGTATCTCAGCTATAGCACCTTCTCAACAATCTTGAGTGCGGTATAAAGAGCATCACGTTCGCGAAAAGGCACCCTTTCAGTATTAGTTTGGTTGTTCTAACACGTTAAAGGCCCCAAAAGTGTCAAAAAGCAAAATTGATACTTAAGTTACGTTTGTTAATACGGGAGTAAGTGACCTTGCTTCTTCGGATAGCCGCGTAGTGTCTATAAGCTCGTGCCAAAGCGGGAGGCGCAAGTCACGCAGTTTTTCGCAGTGAAATAAATCCGCGGAGGGTGAGGTCGCCTTCGCTGATTTCTAGCATTTTGACTTCGTTTCTGCTTCATTCCCGCGAGGCTTAACTCACAACCTGCATGTAACGAAAACCTCGATGTAACGAAAAATTGCGAACTTTTGTCAACTTTGTTACATCCAGGTCTAACTGTAGAGTTGTATTATTTATTTATTTATTTATTTTTGTTTGTTTTTTATTTATTTATTTATTTACCTATTTATTTATTTATTTGTTTGTGCATTTATTTATTTATTTACCTATTTATTTTTATTTTTTTATTTTGTTATTTATAAATACAATATTCAGTGAGCGGACATTACGCGGGGGGGGGGGGTGCTACAAGGAATGGAAAATGTATACTCTTGGTAACAATTGAACAATGCAGTTCAGGTAATTCGGTTTACTGTCTGCCGGGATACAAAAAGGATTGTGACAAGACAAAAAAAATACCTAACACAGGATTTGTTATGAAATGCTAATTTAACTGGGATCTGAACAAACTTAAATGGTGTAGACTAGCTTGTGTATTCTGAAGGTTATTCTAATCGGTAGCGGTTCTAGGCAAGGAATACTTATAGCAGTAAGTACACGTGCCATGAGGCATGACTGTTAGTTCGTGTCTTTGTCTAGCCGTGTACCCTGATG